>OZ038476.1:94683145-95053145 GCA_964036315.1 Acanthosepion esculentum
ACACAGTAATAACCATGTTTCAAAAATGGAAGCTAAAAGCTTCGAATTTAATTTTGTAATTAAATTAAAAGCATTAATTCCATTTCATCTTCAAGCGAATTTTGGAGTATCTTATTTTTAAATTTACTGAGTTTTAAAGGCACGGCAAAAAATCATAATTCACTGTTTCCAAGGATACAGAGAAATCCACTCATCCAGACAAGGGGTGGTAACATGTCCATTTTCATTAACTTTTGTTGTATCAGTTATTAGTTATGTTTGAAAAAGGATTTATGTTTAGGTAGGGTAGGGATGCATTTTTCAACGAATTCTGACAACCGTTGAATGCATGTCGTCTGGGTATTTTCAAATTTTGTTGTTAACGGCAAAAAATTCTTACAGCATTTTTCCTATTTGTATAGTTAAAGATTTTTGGGGGATGTTTAGGTTAGAATACATTTTATTTAACTACAATTTTAAAATATTTTCACTTTTAATTTTTAATAGACTATATTTCTTTTTAAAACAAGTAAATGTATTAGAATTACTTACAGTATGTAAAATTATTTTTTCATATCAAGTATAAGTATGTATATTACCAGGTCACATTTTTTTCTTTTTTTTTTATTAAATTTTATATTTAAATATTATTTAAGTAAAATTTATGACAATGACGGCAAAAAATAGCTAATTTATTTCTCTGATTCAGTAAACTTTTATTTTTTATAAACTTAGTAATATATAGTTTCTCATGTATGTACAAAGGACATGAGTCATTTAATGGCCTACATATTCTAGCTTTTCATATTAATTTCATTTTACTGTAGGTGTTTTATTGGATTCTTTTAAGTACTTGAAGTACTTTGAGAGAGGTGTTAAGGTTAGAATACACTTTATTTAACTACAACTTTAAAAGATGTTTAGGTTAGAATTTCTTTTTATTTAACTACAATTTTAAAAAACAATTTTAAAATATTTTCATTGTTAATTTTAATAGACTATATTTTTTTATAAAACAAGTAAATGTAATAGAATTACTTACTGTATATAAAATTATTTTTTCACATCAAATATAAGTATGTATATTACCAGGTCCACTTTTTAATTTTATTTTTAAATATTATTTAAGGAAAATTTTTGACAATGATGGCACAAAATACCTATTAGGAATAATAAGGAAGGGAGTTCCACAGGCGAGATGTGCGAGACATGAAGCTAGTGGAGTAGAAGAGACGTCTACATCTAACAGTTTCAACGGTGAAGGGGTGGGAACGGGATGCCAGCCTCGTAGGACGTTTAAATTCATGAGGCCTAGGAACCAGCGAAAGCAGCTCCTCGGAGCAATTACCGTGAAAGTATTTGTAAAAAAGACAGAGCAAGGCAACGTCGCGTCTGTGAGAGAGCGACTGCAGATGAGGTGACAGATCAGGGCCAATTACATTGCATATCTGTCTCTGGATCTTATCAATAACCCTGAGGCAAACAGCAGGGGCTCCAGACCATATATGGCAGCAATACTCCATGCAAGGGCGAATGGTCGATTTATAGATTTGGAGGATCGATTCTGGGGAGAAAAATTTCCTGGCTCGGCACAGGGAGCCAACTTTCCTTGTGGTGGATGATTCAATTCACTCAATGTATTTGTTCCATCTCAGATCAGCGGCCAGCGTGAGACCGAGCAGCCGCAGAGAGGAGCTCTTGAGAAGTTGGTCTTCAGCCATTCTAATGGGATGCAGGGATGGATCCTTGTGGTGGTTAATAGAGAGCAGTTTTGTTTTAGAGGCGTTAAAGTTAACCATCCATTTCTTGCCCCAGTTCACAACCGATGGAGGTCCTTTTCTATTCGAACTGCCAGGTTAACTTTGTCAGCATCACTAGATTTGTGTTTGATGCAGGAGTAAATTGTGGTGTTGTCCGCGTAGATGCCGACTTGGGAATCTATGGCGTCAGGAAGGTCGTTTATGAATATGAGGAACAGAGTAGGGCCTAGGATGGAGCCTTGAAGAACACCTGCATTAGTGGGATAGGAGCTGGAGATGAATCCATTGAGAACGACCTTCAATTGACGGTTTGACAGGAATGATTGTATTAGGTCAAACAATCGACCTGTGATACCATAACCCTGGAGCTTGCGAAGAAGGCCGGCATGCCAAACTCTATTAAACGCTTTGGAGATGTCTAGGGCCACGGTACGAGCTTCATGGTTATTATGAATAGCTTGGTAGACATATTCAGTGATGGCCGTAAGTACATCGGCTGTAGATCGGGCAAAGCGGAAACCATACTGCTTGTCTGAGAGCAGATCATGAGATATCAGGTGATTAATCACTTCGGTGTTTGTAATGGCTTCGAAGACTTTGCCAAAGAGGGGTAGGAGACTGATAGGATGGTAATTAGAAGGGTCGGAGGGGTCACCAGAGTTCTTAAAGACAGGAACAATGGTTGAGGACTTCCAGAAGTCAGGAAAACAAGACTCCTCGAGGCAGTGGTTGTATAATTTAGAGAGGGTAGGCGCCAGTTCAGCCGCACATTTCTTCAGGACAATGGCTGGTATCCCGTTACCACCAGTAGCCTTGTGGTGATCTAAGTTAGAAATAATGCCCAATACCAATGACGGGGATATGTGCAATCCGCTCAAAAGGGCCTCGGTTCTGGGAGGGAAATCGGGCATGGGTACCCCGGAAGAGTCTAACGTTGAATTGGAAGAAAACTTCCGAGCAAAGCATTCAGCCTTGTCGGCAGAGGTGGTCAGGACCTCAAACTGATTGAACAGGGGAGGAATGGAGGGTTTGCTATTGTTCAGAATACTCTTGCAGAGGCGCCAATAATCTTTGGAGCCGAATTTGCGAGATGCAATACGTTCCTTCATCCAAGCAGAAAATAGTGACTTAGCTACGTTGAGGATACGCTTACACTCGTTACGGGCAGAGGTAAATAGGCGTCTATTGCAGTCAGACATATCACTATGAAAACGGTGGAAGAAGTAGTTCCTATGGGCAATGGCTGCTGAGCAAGCAGCTGTGAACCAAGGAGAAGAGCGCAGTTTGACCTTGAATTTCCTTGAGGGGATGAAAGCATCGATTCTAGCTTTAACCCAGGAAGAGACCTCTGAAGCACATTCTTGAATGGGAAGCTTAAATACAGCATCCCAGGGGACATCGCGTAGGAAATCACAAAACGAGTCCCAGTCAGCCCGTTGGTAGCAGAATGAGGTTCTGGTGGTAGGAGGCTCCTTGTAGGGGGTGGGACTGAAGGAGATACTAACGAACACTACAGCATGATTGGAGTTACCAATATGACAGAGATGTGTGGCACTACAAGACTCAGGGATGGAGGTAAAACACAGGTCGAGGAGTGAGGCCTTACAGTCCCGGTTGTAAGCAAAATGCGTGGGGAAATCAATTAACTGTGTGAGGGATTGAGAGACTGAAAAGTTGAGAGTATGAATACCTGCGAGGTTGGTATTAGCATTAGCTTAGATAGGATTAAAAAATATGTATCAATATTGTGATTTTCTTTCTTCGTTTAATGATAGTTATTAAGCTTATCAGATGATATGAAAAGAACTTACAAAAAATATATAGACAACACTTATCTATATTGTTTAATGAAACATGTATGAATGAAAAAATGCTGCCTAAATACACACAATATATATATATATATATATATATATATATATATATATGTATATGTATATATATACATATATATATATGTATTTTTGTATATGTATGTGTGTGTGTGTATATATATATATATATATATATATATATTGATGCATGTTTCATTAAATAATATAGACAAGTGTTGTCTATTTATTTTATGCAAATTCTTTTCATATCATCTGATAAGCTTAATAACTATCATTAAACGAAGAAAGAAAATCACAATATTGATACATATTTTTTAATCCTATCTAAGCTTTCGGCTTACATAAGCCATTATCAAAGATGACAATTACACAATATATTAAGTAATACACGAACAAGAAATTGATGATAGTCTGTTATTGTTTACATGGATGATTTCCAAGCAACGATAAACACGTGCATATAAGACGCTGAAAGCGAAAATCGCACAACAGCTCATGACGTCACACATGACCACGTGAGAGTGAATCCGATGAGTATTGAGTATGGAAAGCCGTTGGTATGAACCAATGGCTTCTGTTATTAATTATAGGCATTTAAGGATATTTGTGGAGATTTCATAGTTTATTTTGTTCTGGTTAGGTTTCAACTGTTTTGTGTGTATAGCTTCAAGAATTTTTAGTTTTTGTTTATTGTTTTCATGTTTAAGTATAGTTGTGCTTACAACAAGGATTTTCCAGAATGTATTAGATTTTTTTATACTTGCTATTTTGTAGTAATATGGGCATTCACTCTTGTAGTTAAGTATACATGAATTTATGCTGGTAGGTTTTGTGTATGGTGAAATAGTAAATTTGTTATTATTTGTGTTTGTCAGGAAATAGTAAATTTATTAGTTGTGTTTATATATTTTTATTTCGACATACAAATAATATCAACAAAATGCTATATCTTGAATTCTTATATCCAATATATCATTTGTAAATATGGTTTCCCATGAAATTTGTTTTAAAAATTTCTCTTCATATTTTTAGCAACCAACCAAAGCAGATTTACTGAATCTGGTGGACTTGCTGTACTGCTGCCTCTGTTGAGTGAGACAATTGAAGAAGAATTAATGTCTGCTGTTAAGTATGTCCTGCAGATTTGTGTTCCAGGTAATAAATAACTTTCAGCATTATATTTAACACCACAAAAAAAATAACATTGTTCGCTGATTTTTCAATTTCAATGTAATGTGGAGTTACTTAGTTATACCTATCTCCCCTTAAAGTAAAATGCAAAGTGTATATAAAAGCATAAAAAACTCTCCTATATAAAACACTAGCAGGCTTCACCTGCTCATTATTACTTCACAAAGTAAGATATATTCACTACTTGAAATTTTAAATAGACATTTCATTCATAAATTTGCTTGTTATAGTTATGGAAAGTTTTGTTGAAGGCCAAGTAAAATGCAAATTTCAAACACAATTCAGCACTATATAAGATGATATTCCTAAAGAAAACTATTTTTATATGAAAATCAAAACAATCCTTGAATAAAAGAACAGTAATGAAGGACAATTAATTAATGAAATAAACTTTTTAAAAATGAATATGTAAATTAGTTAAACCTGAAGAGTGATATTGCTTAGAAGTAGATAAAATATTATACAGATAGTGAGATTCTTTGCATGGCTTATCATCTCTCAGTTGGTCTCTCTCCTTGGACAGAGTGTGCTCAGGGGCTTCTATGTAAAAAGAACAGAGGGGCAACCGAGAAAACTATACTGAGAGGTGCCCAGCCATGGGCAACAGTTGCGCCCTCCCATTGCACCAGAGGGAGTGATCGGTGCTCACACTGAGACCAGCGCAACTGATGGTTGCGGGGGCTGTGGGCAATTTTTGTCCCTTGCCCGGGTGCAAGCACTTGGGTCCCCACCTAAAAAAGACCTTGTGTCACATTTCATCCTGGTGGGGGAATGAGTAAACACCATATAAATTCATCTCTGTGCTGGTGATATCACAGCAATGACAAGCCAAGATCAGCTGGGACCAGCAGACTGAGTGAAAACACATGGGTCCCCATGTTAAAAACTGACCTTGCATTACAACCTGACGCAGTGGGCTGCACCTTCTCATTGCACTAGAGAGAAGGATCGATGCATGCATCGGGGCCAGTGCAACTGTCATGCTCAGGCTCCCCACATTAAACCAACCTTGTGTCACGACCTGAGCTCGTGGGGGGTTGACTAAATACAAATTCCTCCTTGAAGGGATTTCTAATGCTTTACTTATCATCTCTCAGTTGCGTCTTTGGGCAGAGTGCGCTCAGGGCCTTCTCTGTCAGAAGACAGAGGTGCAACTGAGAAAATTATACTGAGAGGTGCCCAGCCCTGGGGAAGAGCTGCCCGAGGCCATGCCCTCTCATTGTACCAGAGAGAGGGTTCAGTGCTCGCACCAAGGCCAGTACAGCTGACGGTTGTGGAGGCTGTGGGCAATTTTTGTCCCTTGCCCGGGTGTGCGTGCTCAGGTCCCCACTTTAAAAAAGACTTTGTGTCACATCTAGTCCTAGCGGGGGGGGACAGAGTAAATACCACATGTAAATTCCTCTTTTTCTAACACATTTCTTTATCATCTCTCAGTTGCATCTCTGTCATTGCACACAGTGCAACAAACGGTTGCATGGGCTGTGGGCAATTTTTGTTCCTTGCCTGGGTGTTTGTGCTCAGGTCCCCACCTTAAAGAAGACCTTGTTTCACATCTCGTCTCAGTGGGGAGACAGAGTAAATACTGTGTATAAACCCCTCCCTCAAGGAGTTTGTAACACATCTATTTATCATCTCACAGTTGCGTCTCTGTCTTTGGGCAGAGTGTGCTCCGGGGTTGCTTTGTCAAAGGACAGAAATGCAACTGAGGAAAATTATACTAAGAGGTGCTCAGCCCTGGTGAACAGCAGCTCAAGGCTGCTCCCTCTCATGGCACCAGAGAGAGATATCAGTGCTTGCACCAAGGCCAGTGCAACTGACAGTTGTGTGGGCTGTGGGCAATTTTTGTTCCTTGCCCGGGTGTTTGCGCTCGGGTCCCCACCTTAATAAAGACCTTGTGTCACAACTTATCTTAGCGGGGAGAAAGAGTAAATACCTAGTGTTTAGACCTCTCTCTTGAGTAGTATACAAATTCTGATATTTACCAGTCTCAGGGATCCATCCTTGCACTGGTAATATCACATCTATGACTAGCTTGGGCCGGCTCTGACCAGCTAAAGACCATCTCTGACGAGCTATGTCCAGCTAAGACCAGCGGCCCGAGTGAAGACACTCAGGTCCCCACATTAAAAACCGACCTTGTGTCACAACATGACTTAGTGCAGTGACAAGTAAATACAGCTTGTAAACCTCTCTCTTGATTGGTATGCACATTCTGATACTTGCCGGGTGCAGGGATCCATCCCTGCACTGATGTTATCAAAGCTATGACTACCTTCTTCTAGCTTAGACCAGCTCTCACCAGCTTGGACAGGCTATGACCAGCACCCGAGTGAAGACACTTGGGTCCCCACATTAAAAACTGATCTTGTGTCACACCCTGACTCAGTGGGGGTGGGGGTTGTCAAATAAATCAACCTCTCTCTTGAGTGGTATATACATTCTGATACTTACTGATAACAGGGATCCATCCCTGTGCTTGTAGTATCACAGCTATGATAGCTTGGACCAGCTATGACTAGCTTAGACCAGTGGTCCGAGTGAAGACACTCAGGTCCCCACATTAAAAACTGACCTTGTGTCACAACCTGACTCATTGGGGTGTCAAGTAAATAGTGTAAACCTCTCTCTCAAGTGGTATACACATTCTGATACTTGCCAAGTGCAGGGACAGATCCCTACGCTGGTAAAATCACAAGCTATATCTAGCTTGGACCAGCTATAACTAGCTTAGACCAGCTTTGACAACCTATGGCCAACTAAGACCAGTGGCTCGAGTGAAAACACTCGGGTCCCCACATTAAAAACTGACCTTGTGTCACAACCTGACGCAGTGGGGATCAAGTAAATCAAACTTTCTCTTGAGTAGTTTGTAACAGATCTATTTATCATCTCTCAGTTGCGTCTCTGTCCTTGGGCAGAGTGCACTCAGGGGCAACTCCATCAAAGGACAGTCGCAACTAAGGAAAATTATACTGAGAGGCGCCCAGCCCTGGGGCACAGCTGCCTGAGGCCATGCCCTCTCATTGCACCAGAGAGAGGGATCAGTAATCGCACCAAGGCCAGCGCAATCAATGGTTGTGGGGGCTGCAGGCAATTTTTGTTCCTAGCCTGGGTGTGCACACATTAAACCAACCTTGTGTCACAAACTGAACTTGTGGGGAGTTGAGTAAATACAAATTACTATAAAGTAGTCTGTGACACCCTATTAATCATCTCTCAGTTGCATCACTGTCTTTAGGCAGAGTGCACTCAAGAGCGGCTCTGCCAAAGGACAGAATCGCAACTGAGGAAAATTATACTGAGAGGTGCCCAGCCATGGGGAACAACTGCCTGCTGCCACGCCCTCTCATTGTACCAGAACGAGATATCACTGCTTGCACTAATGCCAGCAGAACTGACAATTGTGGGGCTCGGGCATTTTTTGTTCCTAACTTGGGTGTATGTGCTCGGGCTCCGCACATTAAACCAACCTAGTGTCACAACTTGACTTTGTGGTGGAGTTGAGTAAATACAAATTACTATAAAGTAGTTTGTTTATCATCTCTCAGTTGTGTCTCTGTCTTTGGGCAGAGTGCACTTGGGAGTGGTTCCATCAATGGACAGAGTTGCAACTGAGGAACCAGCTGCCCAAGGCCACACCCTCTAATTGTACTAGAGAGAGGAATCTCTGCTCACACCAAGGTCAGCACAACCAATGGGTTGCTGGGTTCGGGGAATTTTTTCCTTGCCCGGGTGTACATGCTTGGGCTCCCCACATTAAACCAACCTTGTGTCATAATGCAACTCCATAGGTGGGTTGGGTATATACCAAATTACTATAGAGTAGAGCTGGGTTTTTTTAATTTCAGAATTTGTGGAAGAACTGAGCTCCAATTTCACATTTATTCATAAAAAATTTAAAAAATAGATTCCTTTATGTAGGTTGCACTTAATTTTTCTCTAACTCTTCAAATGTTGAATGTATAACTAATTGTCCCTTGTCCTGTCACCCATGAAATAAAAGCAATTGTTTGTACATAAATCAAATCGTCTTTAAATTAAGTGGCAGCAGAAGTATTATCGTTGAACTTTTAAAAGGTAAGCTTAAACATTAATTCAGTACTTAAATGCATCAATTTTGAGTTCTGTATTTTATTGATGACATCTACTCCTGCCTACCTATCGCATCTACTGATGCTTACCTATTGTGATGATGGCCAAACCAAGAGTCCTCCACAGGAGCTAGCTTAAATGCCACTTGATAGGGTAGCTTTTAAGCTAGCTTAAAATTTTTGGATACAAAAGAGTTACTCCCCTTGAATCATAAAAGCAACAATAATGCCTAGTATATATGTTAATATGTATTTTTAACCTTGCATAATCTGGCAACCCTGAATCTTAGCTCAATGAAAATCATTCCCTGCACCTAACTTTTCTAGGGATTTTGAATGAGCTATGAATCATTGAAATCAGACCAGTGGGATTGGAGGAGTTGCTTGGACATACACACACACACATGCACAAATACACACACATACACTGTACTTTATAGAGATTTACTTTTCATGCTTTCTTTTGCAAAACCGCCATATTAAATTATATAATTTTTTCTGTCACATCCATTCAATTAACATTTATGTCAGATTAAATCTTTCATCACTAAATTTATGCATAATGAAAGTTCTTAGAATAAGCCTATTTATATTATAAATAGAGAGGCTTCTCCAAAAATAATAAATATTTAATAACTATCTGTTGAATTATCCATTAAAAAAACCTGTTGAAGGTCAAAAAGTTTTTATATCAAACAAAGTTTTTTTTTATGAAATAACAGTTAAAAATATAGTGTGTGTGTACGTGTATATATCTCTATCTATCTATCTATCTATATATATATATATATATATATATATATATATATATATATATATATATATATATATACATACAAACACATATAATACACACAGCCCTCTCCAAAAGTATTGAAACAGCAAGGCCAATTACTTTGTTTTTGGTGTTCACTGAAAACATTAAATGCTTTAAAATTCTGTGTTCATTTGTACTGGTTAGGTGATATAATTAAGTAAAAACTATATTTGCTAATCGTAAATGGAAGGGCTTGGTGCAGTCCACCAAACACAGTTTTGCTTTAATAATTGGATTAATAATAGTCGTAGACAACCCATTGCTGGGTGAAGGCAATTCTAGGCCGCCAATATGGTGGGTGCTTATAGGGTCTTGAGACGTAATAATGTTAGCCTGCAAAGTTGCTATGATGTGAGGTGTTTTTTCTTTGAGACACAAGAAAGGAAATGGTAGTACTGCAAGTACTGATTTGTAGTGTTTCATGTCAAAGAATTGGCAATTAAAGAAGAAGGAATCAGATTTTTAGCCCAAGTGACATGGGAGTGTGTACTGATACTAAATATAATGAGATTAGAACTGGTGAAGAACATAAACTGGTTAATAAGTAAAATGTTCGAATTAAGACAAGGAGTGGCTAATGTCTCTGAAGTCATGGCACCCAAATTACCTGAGTTAAGTAGTTTTGTTCAGCAGTATTTTCAATTAATGACAATTACTGATAAGGTGCACCAGACTAGCCAATCTTTTACAATTTTACTAGATATGTCATCATTGGGATATTTGTCCCCCCCACCCCACCCCAAGTATAATGACCCCTGGTCACTTAATGGAGTTACTGTTAAAAATAAAATTGAGTTACCTCATCATTTAAGATTACCAGTAGACGTCACAAAAGAGTTCTAGAAACACTGCATTAGGTTGTGTTACCTTATTAAAAGATAATAAACTGTTGGTTTCAATGTTAATTCCATTATTAGACAGGGACAGTACTTTTGAGATATATCAGTTGATAAACTTACCCATTCCTTACCCCGATTTAAAGCAAGGACCAGGGGCAGTCGAAAAATATCAAATTGAGACAGACTATATAGCTTTGAATTTGGTGAGAACAAAGTTTATGTTACTAATGACAGGAAAAGCAAAGAAATGTAAAGCTGATGCTTTGGGGACATGTACCTCATTAAGTCCTGAGGCTGTGAAGTGGTTAAACATTAATTCTAAGCAGAAAAGAGTTAAATCCAAACTGAAATATAAACTACAAGATAGAGAGATAGAAAGAGAGAATGGAAGACATTTTCCCTGGTAATGTGAAAGTTAAGAAAGGGCCATTTGGGTTGACCATTGGAGTGATGTACCAAGGGTTTACTTTTTTTATCTATCAAAAATCTGGCATGCAGGTAAAGCAAATTGGGAAATGGCTTCATCTCTTCCTTGAGAAATTAGAAGAACACATGTCATTGGTGAAAACAGAAACAGGCAACAATTATATTTTTGTTGGCAAAAAATGAATTGAGAAACGGAAACAAGGAACAAACCCTTTTTCTTAGGATTGAAGTTAGGAAGATCAGTCATGTTGTGCCAAGAAGATGGTCTGGATTGTGTTTTCACTATAGAGATTGATCCAGGAGAGGAGTCAGAGAATTGAAATTAATGATAAGAATAAATAACGCCCTTTCACTTACACACTTTAAACATTAGGTTTGTCTCAAAGACACTTATGCCAGCCATGAGAAGTAGGAAGAGTTAGAATACCTAGAGGGAAGGAGAAAGGGGCAAAATTTAGCCCTGCCTGTGCTGAGTAGTATGTGAAGTGATGCAGGTTGGAGTTAAGGGAGGAACAATCCCTGTGACTACTCCCAAGGAAAGCGGATAATAGGGAACAAAGAAAAACCTTATTGAGATTAATGAAAATTGGCTAATTATTGAATCCCCAGAACCCTTCGGTTCCACATTCTTGACTAAAGTGCATATAAGCTGATGATTTTGGGGAGATCAAAGACTTGGGTTGAGAAGCCACATCAAGTACCTCTGGAATCCACGTCTGCTGCTACCAGATTTCCTGATTCTAAGAACTTTGAACCCAGCACCTCCAGAAGTTTAGACAAGACCCAGTGTCACCATAGAGATTGATGCAGTATGGGTTAATTTTTGTTGTGCAAAGAACTATATAAACCAATTGAAGATTAACCCCATGAATCTCTCATTTTATTTTCTGTCATTTTTGTTCCTTAATATAGCACCCGCCACGGCTTGAACCAGCACTGTTATTATGACCTTCAATTTTCCACCGCTCTGAAATCAAGAATACAACGTGGGCAGAGTTGGTGTGGATTGAAGTGACTAGTGTCCAACAACCAGCTTGGACTAGTGTCAGCATTGATCAGCACAGAGTTAGCCCTGTGGTTAAAATGTCATCCTAAGACCCTAAGGACTGGACCACTAAATGTGGTTACACCACTGGGTGTAGGCAATGTTAAAAGGTGTTACACTAAAACCATTATTTATTGCCCACCTTTTGATCTTATTTATGCATTGCTGTATATTCCTTTTTCTTGTATGCATATTTTAGGATTGGTAACTTACAGTAAAGTGGATTTGAGGTCGGGATATTGGCAGGTAGCAAAAAGGATCAGGAAAAGACCGCTTCTACCTGCCACATGGGTCTCTTCTACTTTAGAGTTATGACGTTTGGGTTAGCAAACACCCTGGGTGTATTTAGTCAGTTAATGTTCATCGTATTGAATGGCACTGAGGCATTTGCCATGGCGTATCTAGAGGACATCATGGTGTTTTCAAAATCATCGGAGGAGCATTTTGAACATCTGCAGAAGGTGTTCGATAGGTTAAGAGAACATGGATTAAAGTTAAAATTATCAAAGTGTCAGTTTATGAAAGAAGAGACAAAGTACTTAGGGTTTATCATAAACAAAGAATGAATAAAAACAGATTTAGACAAAGTAGAGGTTTTAAGAGCCATGCCCGCAACGAAGACCATAAGAGAGATTAGGGGATTTATTGGAGACATCGGATATTATCAGAGGTTCATATCAGCATTTAGTCAGCTAGCAATAAGGATGGACCAGTATCGGGTGTGCCTGAGGAAGTGCCAATCTATTTTCTGTCTCATCGGCTTTCTGAGATTCAGCAAAGGTGGCCAGTAATAGAAAAAGAGGTGTTCGCCATTCTGTATGCTGTGCAGAAATTAGATTATTATTTGAGTGGGGCTGTGTTTACAATTAAAACAGACCAAAAACCCCTCAAATATTTGTTAGAGGTGGAGTGGATGAATAAGAAGATAAAACAGTGGGCATTGAAGTTAAGTGGGTATAACTGCAGAATAGAATATTTGGCAGGGATGGATAATACCTGTGCTGACCAGTTATCGAGGATTCCGAAGCAATTAGAGACCAAATCTGTCAGGTTGGAGCCGAGTGTGGATGATAAAGCATTCCAAATTAATGTGATCAATTCACAGGCATTGAAGGAGAGACTTGATTGGGAAGATCAAGAATTGAGTGAAACAGAGATTGTTTCCAACCCCCACTGGAGAGGCATTATTAGGCAAAACCAAGAGGATAGCAAGATAGCAACTATCAGGTCCAGGGTAGAGGCAGGGCATACCTCCAAATATATGGTGCACAATGGAGTGTTGTATTACCTTTCAGAAAGAGATGAGGAAGTAGGTTTAAAAATGGTGATACTTGAGAAGTTGATAGCTGAAATTCTAGACCAGTGCCATAGGATGTTAGGACACCTGGGAATTGATAAGACGTATGGATTAATAATGAGAAATTACTACTGGCCTAAGTTGTTTAATAATGTTGTGAACCATGTAAAAAAATGTGTAACATGCCAAGTACAGAGTCGAAGGAGTAGGGTTGCTCCAGTATTAGAAACGGATGTTCCGAATGATCCATTTCAGAATGTAAGCATGGATATTTGAGAAATGGAGAAACACATAGAGGTAATCTTTCCATAGTGACTTTTGTGGACTGGCTGACGAATTGGCCTGAGGCATTTGCCATACCGGATAAGAAGGCACGAACGGTGCCAGATATAATACTGAACAAAATATTCCCTAGGTGTTGTGGTAGGATCCACCTAATCTGCATAGGTGACTACCGACTATATAAATAATGGTTGGTACCGGAAGACGAGGAGGGGAATCACGAGATCCAACTAGAGACTCTGCCCGACTGCGACTTAGTCAACACATTCTCCAGGAACGGTCTTCCCAGAAATATACAGAAATACTATATGTAAATATTGTGTACACTTTCTTGTTCTAATACATTCTTGTTCTAAGTATATTTTGTGTTGCATTATTATTCCATGCATTAGTCGAGATTCAACACTAGGTATGGGGCCCCCAGACAGTTGGTTACCAATAATGGATCAGAGAATGTGAATCAGATTATGAGAGAGACGTTGGGAGAATTAAACATACAGCACATAACCACCTCTCCATATTACCCTCAAAGTAACGCTAAGGTAGAAAGATTTCATAAGACCCTTGCTGATTTGTTAGCTAAACTAACAGAGGATAATAGGGAAAATTGGGATTTATTCGTAACCCAAGCATTAGCAGCTGTGAGATTCTCAATGAACAAGACAACAAAATTTTCCCCTTATTACTTGATATATGGCAGGGATGTAGTCTTACCTATAGACAATCTGTTACAACCTAGGAGGAAGTATTTAGGAGAGGATCATCACCAAATAGTTTTAGAACAACAGCATAAAATTTATACGCAGATGTGGAGGAGGATTCAAAGAGCCCAAAAAAGGCAAAACCATAGAGTAAATAAAAATAGACGTTTCCTTCCAGATAGGTGATCCAGTGTATTATAAAATACACATGAGAGAAGGTAAATTGGACCAGAGATGGAGTCCATACTATAGGATCATGGAGCAGACGGGTCCGGTTTCCTTTGTGATCTGGGACCAATTGACTGGACAGGTAAAGAGAGTGTATGCAAATGATATAAAGCGAGCTGAAAGAGGAGAATGGAAAGGAACCGAAACAAAAACTCAACAGAAAAGGCTGAGAAAAACTACGTTGGTAGAACCGGAAGGGTTAGAGACTGAGAGTGAAAGTGAAGGGAGTGAGGTGATTGAAATTAGCCCAACTACCCTTCAAAGGCTGAGGGAGGTAAGTTGGACCCCAGCGGGATATTCTGAGGAGGCAGGGATTGAGCCTAACCTTAGGGACGAAAAAAAACTGAGTGAATGGGAAGAAGAGAATGAAATTCCGTTAGCTCAATTGCAGAGTAGATTGTGGGTGGAAAAAGCACCTATTGTCAATGAGGAATTACCACTAAAACTGCGATTAAGGTGGGGATGCAGCCCGAGCCCAAAGATTAAGTGAAACCAATACAGTGGCTGTGGTGAATGAATGACGGTCTGGGACTAACTATGCATTTATCATTGGTGATGGTGAACTGTGTGGACAGGCCCCATGCATGCATGGCACTAGTGGTGGTGTGGGTCGGTGCTTGAGGTATCACTCTAAGATGTAACCACCCAATAAAAACAATAAGAGAATGATTGAGTAAGACAAATTATTCTCTCCATCTCCTTGCAGACATGGACAAGAGGAAGTTTGTGGTAGTGACGATGCTAGTTGTGGTAGCTAATACCTGGGAACACTGTGATAATACTGTATTTAACAAGACTAGCGAAGTGATTATAACTAGATCAAAATGGTTGATAACTTTGGTGATAGACCTGCAGCCATATGAGAAGTAACTGGGTCAGTTGAAGACCAAAGTGGACAAACTAGATACAGCCAGGACACAAATCGAAAGTGAACAAAAACACAAAGAAGGTAGTAAAGAGATTGAAGGACATACCGAAAACAAGAAAAAATATACTTTTATCTTGTTTTTTCATTTCATGAGTAAAGGACCTCACTAGTATATAGCACTGAAATCCACTTAGGCATCTTTTTAAAGTGAAGCCCAACGGACGATGTGACCTGGCTTGGGCTGGCATTGTTTTGGACATAGACCACCTAGCTAGTCACCGATAATAATTTTATGGCTACAAGTAAGGTGAAGAAGATGTTAAAGAAATGATTCTATGTTACTTGTTGATAGGGGTGGAAGATGCACATGTTGCTAAAGGAACAAGATTTTCTTAGGCCAGAAAATTTTTGTCAAGTGGGTAAAAGAGGAAAAACTACGGACCAAATGTGATAATTAAGAATAAAAAAAGCAGATAAAAATTTTATGATGATGTTAAAAATGACACCTGTTTTGTGTCAGGCATCCAAAGGGGTTGAGTGGAACACCTGTTCCCTGGATGGTGGCAGTGTGAGGAGCTGATATACGGAAGTGGAAGAAAAATGAATACACCCACTGAAAGGTACTGGTGTAAGGTGCAAGCAAGAGAAGGGAAAACAAGATGGCGAATCAATGTGCTGCTACCGTCACTCCCACAGGGGGAGCCCTCCATATTTAGACATGCAAATTGCTTCCCAGGATACTGTCAGCAGAGAGTTCAGATTGGATATTTAGAAAATCCTGGAACCCTAGATTGCGTCAGACCCCACACTGATATTGGGTGAGGGTGCATAAAAGCATTAGATCAGAGGGGAATTACAGACAGTGAGTAGCAGTTGTAGCAGAAATGTGCTTCCATTACGCCAAGAGATGATCACTTTGCAGATCTGCATGTGATTTGCTGCTACAAAGAACTCCTGACTCATGCTTTGACTATTAGATAAATTGAGCAGAGTGTCTTAATGAAATTGCAAAGTGGAAGAATTGAAAGTCTCTATGTGACAAGAGAGAGAGAGAGAGAGAGAGAGAGAGAGAGAGAGAGAGAGAGAGAGAGAGAGAGAGGGAGATAAGTGCTTTGTCAGCATTCTGTAATTTGCTACCTGAAGAAGTCTCTGGATTAAAGTTTGAAACCTTGACTCCGACTTGGAAATGAAGAACACAGTGCCATGAAATTAAACTACAAGAGAATGGTTGTTAGCCTGCATGCTTGTAGATTCTTATATAGAAAAGTGTTCCTGTATAAACCTCAGTTATACAAACTTTGTTGATCTACACAACTTTCTATATTTGTCTTATAATATCGTCCTGCCTGAACAACAACAATCCAGTGATATCTGGCGATGATTTAATCCTTGCCTGCCTTGTGATCAAAGCAAACACAACATTGGACAGGGAGTGGCTTGGTCACAGCCGCAAGATTCAATCACAGACACATGCAGGGGACAGGACGTCCTGCAGCGTTATACTAAGAAAAACATTTTTTACATGAATAAAGAATTTACAAGAAATGTTTTCTTTTTTTAATTTTAATTAGAATAATTTATAAAGTTTTAAATCTTTTAAATTTCTTTACTGGTTAGCTGATATTGTTATTAAGTAAAAACTATATTTCTAAACATAAATTTTTAAAAATATTTTTAAAAGAATTTTTATATGTATAAATATGCTGATTTTCTGTTTATACAGTTGACCATATACAACATTATCAGAAAATAAGATTGATAACTATAGTAAATTTACAGTCAAAAAATATTTAAAATTCAATAAAATATTAGATTATGGAGAATATTTTCTTAAAGATTACTGAGTACTTAAAAATATTATATACAAGGTGCTCATGTTAATTCAAATCCTTTTTTAACACCTAAAGACACTATAGAACAACATTAGATTCATATCAATTTGTCATATCCATGAATGCTGTAAATAAACAGCTACTGTTGGGTTGACAAATTCATTTTTTCGAAATTTTAAACTTAATCAGATTAATTATACTTTAAATATTCTTCAGATAAAGTTTCAAAAAAGTATATTTTAATTTTGAAAGAATTTTTAATATAAAGAATTACATTGCAGTGAAAGGTATCATGATTTTTTGTTTCTTTTTTGGAGGTATCAACTATATAGTGTAACAATTCTGGGAGAATTAGAAAACCTACTAGTATTCATTATTGGTGGCCATAATCTTAACAACATAAGATATACAGATGATGCAGTGTTGATAGCAGATACAGAAAGGAAACTACAAGAACGCTTACAAGAAGAAAGGACTAAGTATCAACTTCAAGTAGGCAGAATACATGCTTAGTAAAAGGAACAGCTCAATATGCAAATTACAAATTGGAGATACCAAAATCAAACAAGTAAAAAAATTTAAATATCTGGTAAGTGTTGTGATACTGAAATCCAAAGACACATTGGAATAACAAACGAAGCCTTCCAAAAACTAAGGAAAGTATTAAGAGAAAAATTTCAGTAGAAACAAAGAAAAGAGCATTGAACTGTTATGTAATATCAGTCCTCCTATATAGTAGTGAAAGCTGAACAATCTCCTCAAAGATGAAGAAACTTGAAGCAACAGAAATGTCATTCTAAAGAAGGACAACATTTTAGAGAAAATGGAAAAAGGTCACTTATATGTTGCATCAGAAAAAGATAGTTGAAACTACAAGGGCACATAATGAGGAAAGATTCATCACTAAGATTTTTCAGACATTAGTATTCATTGCATATCTCTTTCTAACATATAAAGTTATATGCTTCAGGTTTGTCTAACACATAGAAGCATCTAAATCATGACTGCAATAATTGAAATAAAGTGTATCATGCCCAGTAACATTATTTTTATTCTAAAATGTTTGTAACGTTTCTGTTCATATCAATAAAACATGAAGTTCTAATTAATTTTAACTTTTAAAAATAAATGTTTGTGAGCTGCTCAGAAAATGTGACAAAATATATTAATTTTTGTGCTTGTCTTTTACAGATGGTTCCAGACAACCAAAAACTATTGCTGACAATTATGACATGGATAATGAAAGCCATTTAGAAGTGTAAGCAATTTTTAAATAAATCTATAAAATGTGTGTTATAAAATTGTGATTTTTAATATATAAACAGTTATAATTTGAACAGGTCACAAAATGATATAGCCATCTATTTCTAATTTTTTCATCATAAATTAAAACAAAATAAATGTGTATAATGTACTTTTATTTATACTTTCCTACTAGACAACAAAATATATTTATTTGTTACATATTTGTTCTTGTCAACAATCATATTGCTATCAGTATTTTCTTATTAGTTACCTATTTATCAATCTTTGTTTTTCCTTGTCAATAGTCATCAAGAGAAACAACCTGGTTGGTTAACTGAAAAACTGGAGGCTATCTTACAACGACTTGATAACATAGAAAATGGAGTAAGTTGATTCTTTTTGGGGGGGTAACTATTTATTAATCTTTGTTTTTGGGGGTGGATGGGAATTTATCATTTTTTAAATTAACACATTATTATAGGATGGAGAAAATATATTGCATTGGTGCAGTATAGAGACTATTCAAGTAATAGGATATTTTTTATCCTCATATAAGATATATATATATATATATATATATATATTAAGGGAGAGAGCACAGTATCCCAAAATAGCTCCAGATTTGATATGATGATAACATACTTTGCATCACAAAACTGATGAAGTAGGCAGATATTGCAGAGACTTCTCCATCACCTATGAACTGGCCCAGATCATCAAAGAATTCCCCAGTGTCCCTGATGTAGTGGGACATCAGGCGAACCTCTTTGACTTTTTCTTCACATCCTGCCCCTGCAAAATGCTTAGCAAAATTTTACCTGCCGCCCTGGGAATGTCAGACCATTCCAAAGACAATGTCCAGATTGATACTAAACTAAAGGCATCCCCTGATTTACTATTATAGAACAATTTTTTGCAACAGGAAGGCAAACTAGGACAGTTGGCAACTATCTCATCCACAAGGCAGGACACATGTGAAGTGGAATAAGTAAGAAGAAAAACAAGTAAGAGAGAAACAACAATAACAAGAAATTATATCAACTCTGGTAAAAAAAAGTTTACATTAGGTTTACATTAGACCCAAAAATTCACTTACTGATGACCCCAAGGACACATGGCCAAGTGGATAAAAGAGTTGATTGACTTGACAAAGTGTTGTATGTTCAATACCTGGCCACAGAGGGAACAAAAATTTAGAGAATTAAGGGGAATTGATTGAAACTGAGATATCCAAAAAGGCATGGTATGTGGAATTAGAACAATCTACACAGTGGACTGAATAAAGGGTTCAGTTCAAAATTCCAATGTATATCAAGTAGTGTTCAATGGCTGAAGTGTGAATATGACAAACAGTCCAAACTACTTAAATAGTATAAATAAGTAATATGAATGTTTAAGGCATATTTCCCACCAGGTTATAGGATGGAAAAGTTAATTTTCCAGATTCCAGATATATTAACAAGTGTTATCACAGATATTCTTTAAAAATAATTTGTAATTTCATAACTTTTTGTGATTTTAATTAGAAATATTTTATTA
Source organism: Acanthosepion esculentum (assembly GCA_964036315.1). NCBI lineage: Eukaryota > Metazoa > Mollusca > Cephalopoda > Sepiida > Sepiidae > Acanthosepion > Acanthosepion esculentum. The sequence goes on from OZ038476.1 coordinate 94,703,121, forward strand.
TTTATTACTTTTCTCATTTTCACCTTCCTTAATTGAAATCATATCTTGCAGGATTGTTTTTTAATTAAACTTTTTGTCATTGAGTATTTTTACCTTTAATTAGGAATTTATTTCCGACTGCTCTTTAGGTTGGGCCTTCTGCAGAGGAGTAATTGGTTGATTTTGTTTAGCTTATCTCAATCTCTATAGGTTATTTAATGCCAAAATCTAAATATTTTGAACACAATATTATAGCTTTAATTAAATATATTTTGAATGCAACTATATACCTTCAACTACAGATACTTTTATACTTTCAGGGTTACTGTATGTTTTATAGATATATAACAATGACATGATCTGTTGTAGGTGTTATATGTGCTGGTGTACCATAAACTTATTTCTTTAAGATATTAGATAAAAATAAAACATACGGTGGCGTTTATCATAGAATAGCCACTGAAAGCCATGTACCAGTTTTTGCCAAGGCACGACAACTTTCTGGGCCTAAATTAGACACTACCCAAGCTGAATTTAAAAAGTTACTAAGTACAGGTGTAATTAGACCTTCAAATAGTGAATGGGCTTCTCCCTTATATTTAGTACAAAAACCAGACAGTAGTTATTGAGCTTGCGGTGATTACCGTGCCTTAAATAGTATCACAAAAACTGATAGATATCCTGTACCCAGTATAAATTCTTATACAGCAATATTGGCAAATAAATCATGCTTTTCCAGAATAGATCTACTGTCTGCCTATCATCAAATAAAAATGCACCCCAAGGACGTAGCAAAAACCGCTGTAGCTACACCCTTTGGGCTGTTCAAATTTTTATACATGCCTTTCGGATTGAAGAATGCCTCTGCTACATTTCAGCGTTACATGGATAGGATATTTTTCAAACTGAACTGTGTGTTCATATATATCTGGATGATATCCTAGTTTTTAGCAATGATGAACAGCAACACAAAAAAGACTTGGACAAGGTACTATAAGTGCTAAATGACTATAACCTAAACATTTCAATAGATAAGTGCATATTTAGCACAATGGGACTATATTTTCTAGGCTTTCACGTCAGTAAAAAACGGTTTACTACTTACACAAAAGAAAATCAAAATTATTGAAAATTTTCCTAAACCAACAGATTCTAAAAGCTTAAGACGATTTTTACCGAAAGCTTATTCCTAATTATGCAAGCATTATATTGATGTTATCTGAACGCATACAATTAAATCCTAGAGCAGTATTTGAGCTAAATGAATGAGAATCTAACACATTTTACAATACAAGAAATAAGTTGGTAGAGATAACAGCATTAATACATCCCAATCTTCAATAAAAGAGTACCAGTTAGTAACTGATAGCAGTCAATATGCAGCATGTGCAACATTACATCAAATAGTAGACAAACACCTATACCAATTGAATTCTTTTCCCCAAAACTTTCACAAGCACAGACAAAATATTCCACATTCGATCGAGAGCTTCTCACAGCTTATCTCTCCATGCTGCATTTTCGCTACCTCATAGAAGGTCGCAGTGTAGTGCTGTTTACGGATCATAACCAAACCCCAGCGAAATCCGATTGACAGCAACGTCATCTTTCAATGTTATCTGAATATATATCAGATATCATATATATCAGAAGTGAGCAGAATATAGTTGCGGACTGTCTATCTAGACCTGCACTCACAGTTCAAATAGATGCTTGTGACTGGTCACAGATAGCAAAAGCGCAGAAACAAGATGACAAAATCAAGTCATATAAAAATCTAAAGGAATTTCACATTTCCCCTAAAATCAGATCCATACTATGTGATATCTCCACTATACGTCCTAGCCATTTGTTCCGAGGAGTATGCGTAAATCAATATTTACTAGCTTATATTACTTAGCACACTCTGGAATAAGTGCCTCTTTGATATTATTAAAAGCAAGATATTTTTAGGCCTGAAATGGACAAATCCATAAAGACATTCTGCATAGAATGTGTTGTCTGTCAACAATCCAAGATTCACAGACACACCAAGTCTGCTGTGCAGAATTTTGAATTACCTTCAGCAAGATTGCAAACTGTAAATATCAACATTGTTGTGCCATTGTCACCAACACAAAGGGAATCAGAACAATATATCAGCCCTTATCAATATTTACTTACTTGTATAGATCGTGCAACCTATGATAGAGATCACTGCAGTCAGTAGCCCAAGCTTTCATTGATGCATGGATATTGCAATTTGGTGTACCACTATACATTGTCACTGATTGTGGTCACCAATTTGAAAGTGAATTATTCCAAGGATTAGCAAAAGTAGTAAGATTCTATAGATTAAGAACAGCAGCATATCATCCTTTGGAAGCACCTTATACAGACCCTTACAAAGATTTACAACATTCACCGAAGCATTACTTAATAGATTTAAATAATGACGTATATACACAAGTATCAATTGACAGACTAAAACCATATATAGAGCCATTTGTACAAGAACATAAAAATAGTACCAAATTACAGGCAAAATCAAATAAATACACAGTGAGAAAAATGTTACTACCAGTACATTTGATGAAAATAATACAGGCAGTAACACCAAATCATACACATCTAAAGCAGGTAGACATATCTCATGGAAAAAATAGAATGAGTACTATTATTTTAAGTAAAAAAAAAGAGCAGTAACCAATTATAGTAGTAGGACTGAATTGTACCAAAACTTTATTCACTCCATGTCTGAAGGGGGACTGTGTAGTAGGATTAGGTAGTAATAACACCATATGAAAATATATACTTTCCTCTTTACAAAGTGAGTGACAAAGAAAACTCTCTCTCCTTCTCTTATATATATTTCCTTTCCTTTCCTTCCTTCTATTGTTTCTATCCTCAGTAACGGACATGAATCCAGACTTAGTTTATGTGGGTCAGTGAACATCATAAAAAATCAACCAATGACAACACATCCCACCAAAAATCAAACGGTAAACACAGATGTGTCAGCCCCAATAAAAAGAAGAAAACCATGTACAAGACTAGAGACACCGTAGTGGAGAGGATCATGAGTCGAGGTAGCAGTTTGAGACACAAGGGTTGGTGATTCATCGGCTGTGAGTTTGACCTGAAGAGGAAGAAGAAGAAAGGATGAATGCAACAAATTAATTTCCATCAACCAGAAGGAACACAACTCTCAAATCACAAAAAGGAACTATGATGATAGTCAACCATTTTAAACACTGTAACCCAATGGAGTCAACAATAAATGGTACTATAGACAGTAAATTTGGTCTTTACTTTATCTCTATATACCATAACTTTTTCAATCCAATATGATGAGAGATTGGCCAAAGAGGTTTCCTCCAGTGATTGTCATTATGAATCTTGGGAATTCTGTTGCAGCTTGTTTCTGAATCAAAGTCAGAGAGATTTCTTTTGGTTTTTTTATTGATGTTTGCCATTTGATTTTTTTCATTGGTCCTGTGTTCTACCAGTTTCACAGAGTCCAATTACTAAGGGGGTTAAAACCATTCAGTTTATTTGAGATGGAGATACATCTACTAGTATATTTTCATTGAAAGAAGACTTTGGGCCACTGTTAATTTCTGATATGTTAATTTGAAATAGTTGTCAAAATTTGTTTCTCTATGATTTGACTGCTTTCTAGCACTTTAAAAACAATAACAGGTAGTGTGTCTGATCCTTATGTGTTTAGTTTGTGAGACATTTCAGGTTTAATTATATAAGTGCTAGGGCTTGACATGACCAACTGATTGATTTCCAATTGCCTGTTTAGCCAAAATAAGGACCAAAGAGGAGTGTTGCCTGTCACATGACTACTTATATACCTAAGTCATAAACTGCTGAGTCTCCAAGTTTTCATCCTCAGGCATTACGAGCTGCCACTCACAGTAATCAGGTGACCTCATTGTGGGGGTGTCTTATCTCTTTGCAGAGGTACAGTTGGTCTATTCTACAGCCTCAGCCAACAGGTCATTGGGAAGGGAGTATTTCTTTTAAGAAAGGATATATTGGAAAAAATCCAAAGTGTAAGTAAACATTTTGAGAAGAATGCACTCTCAAGAATTTTCCGTCTAAGTAAGTTATTTTCTCTTTTAATAAGTGTGGCATTCTTGAGATTGAAGTTGTGGTTGACTTATTGCAATGTATAACTAATGCAGTTGAGAAATTGTTATGTATGAGATCTTTTTTGTGTTCATAAATGTTTTTTTAATTTCTGCAAGTTTCCCCAATATATTGTAAGAGACAGTTGTGACTGTTTATTTTTATTTAACTAATTCAGAAAGTTTTCCTTTTGTCTTTATTCATACTGTCTTTTTACAGATATATTTCATTTATATCTTAATTTTTTCACATACACACACAATGGCATTATGTATAAAACTAGTTCACCAAGCTTGAATTAACCAGAAGAGAGGTGATTTTAAAATTTGTAAGATATGTAATGTGTGTATAATAATAGTAATAGTGATAATAAATATATGTATAATATACATTTCTAGTGCAGTCAAACTTTTTAAAATCTAGGAACCAGGATCATCACCAGACCTATTTTTGTATATAAGTATCAAAATACAGGGGTCAATGATATGTAATTTGAAAAAAAAAGAAAGAAAAACAACTTACCTGTTGGCAATCAAGAGACTAGTGTGAATAAACTAAGAAACTAAAGGGTGAGGGATTAAATATCAGTGATGGTGACCACAAGGAGCTGGTAGTGAGGCATTGTGGGTAAGGGTGGTGGTCTTAAATAAAAGATCAAGCTGAGGAGGGTACACTTTTTGGGTTGTTCATATTCATGTGGATGCATAGTCAACCCAAAGGAAGAAAGTGGAAGAGGAAGTCAGTGTGTGAATGGATAGAGGCCAGTGTCATCAATAGAGACAAGATAAAACAGAAATTTATTATGTTCCTAATGAGATCAAAGTGTTCCTAATGAGATTCCTAGGTGAGTATTAAGCTTTACTCTTCTGTGGTCAGTTGGTTTAAAAAACTTAAAACTTAAATACATATGTGTAAAGCACATTTGCTAAAACTTTGCACTAAAACTTTGCTAACAGTTTGCAGGTATTCAGTTTCCCTTGAACATGAATATATCATCTACCTTTGTCATGTCATTGCAAATGGGTTTCTCACCTGATATTTCTCAATGCCGCGCTCCAGGGCAAGTAAGGAATGTGGACACATTTCATAACATAATAAAAACCTACCAGCCATCTCTCTGTAAGCAGGATTTGTTAAAAGGTTTAAAGGTATTCAGCTGTAAGTGTTATGTTTTTTATAGTGTCTTTGGTATTCATTTTTAGTTACTATGTTCACTTTTTGTTCTGATGAGAAAGGAGTGATAAACTGTTTTAGCTTTCTCTTAATTGTATTAGTCTTTTGATATTCTCACTTTATGGTAATATTATTTTTTGTTACCTTGCTTTTTTGTTATTAATTTTTTTGCATTCTGAGTTTTTATCACTTTAATAAAAAAATAACGTATCAACACTAAATACAAGCAATTTTGTCATGAGATGTTCTGAACTATCCCATTGAAAAATGAACAAGTTGAAAACAGATCTTAGAAGTCAAGGGATTAATGATCTTAGAAGAATAGACATGAAAAGAAAGGCAAATTAATTCAAACAAACACATAGTTGCTTTCAACACCACATCACAGATAATGAAAAAATTAAAATCTGCAACTGAAAGAAGCCACAAACTCCAGAGTGGAAAATTCAGCTGTTTCAGTAAACTAAAAAGAAAAAAATAGAAACTGAGAACAATCTCATAAACTAAATCAAATCAAAACCTTTAAATAAATAATTTTTATACTACATTATAGCTCTTAAAAATCACCTGTTGGAATCACCCAGCCTAAAACTCAACATGAACTACTACCATTAATAATAGATTTGTTTCTCACAGTTTTTTACCTCCAGGAAACCAAAACATTAATCTGAATATTAAAAACTATTAATATCAAACTTACATATGACACAACAGGACAGATTCCTGTTGGACCCCTCCCCTGGTTAAGCTAGACACTTTTGTTTACCTAGTTAATGTGAATAATTGTTGTTCCTAGCATTCTCTTTTGTTATAATCCATGTCAAGATTCCCAACATCCCCAGTTTGTTTTTATCCCTTTTTTGATTAATGAGTGAGTGTCTTGATTTTGCCTATCAGCAGAATACAGCAACCATTCTTATTTTGTTTGTTGGGTGGGTGAATCTTACTAACATATTTTATTTATTTATTTATATAGTTTGAATGTTTTGTTATATTTTATTTTCATTATTGGGTTTATCCACTCTCCCTTCATTTCATACCATATATTTTTATAAGAAAAAAGGGGAAAAAAAGACATTTGTATGTATTGTGAAATTTTTATGTAATGGGTGTTTTTATAGGACCCCTTTGAATATGTGGTAATTCTTGTTATGACTGAGCAAATTGTAATTGAATGAATGAGTCATGAATCTAGGTTAGGATAGTGATGACCAGCCTCACCACCCTTCACCTTCAGCCTTGTGGCAAAATTGCATTTCTGATAAAATAAATATACAGTTCTTATCTAAGCAAGTGTTTCCATATACACTGATGATATATCCATTTTTGTGTTGTACTGCAATGACAATGAGGCATGAATGTTACAAGAACTTCAGCAAGGTTTCTAGTTTGCAGTTGGACTCTTGGAAGAGTGTTGCTCTGCCAGACACTTCAGGTTGAACTGATGGTCTTGTCCATATTCTTGGAGTGTGGTTCAGGCTGGACATTCAGCTGGGGAAAAATTGGTCGGAGGTACAAGAAATTGTAGGAGAATTGGTTTAGGCTTGGCTCCAAAAGTGGTTTTCTTTAAAGAGTACACCATGTGCACTTTTCCCCTTATCCTTTACCTGTTGTTGGGACTTCCTCTCTCTGAGGGTAGTCTTAACATGTTTGCTCTTTTCCCTGATGTGAGGGGGAAGCAGGCCAATGGTCCACAAATAGGTTTGTATTCAGATGGGAATGCTGCACTTAGCAAGTTACCTTTTCCTATGCTGCATGATCCTTTGTGAGCAAAGAGTATTATGGTTGTCTTCCCTAGCCTTACTGTCATTCCTTTCTAGCATAGGGCTGAGTGTTGTATTAAGTCCCAGCAGGCTTTCTGGTTACCAGAAGGTTTCTGGTTACCAGAAGGCTTTCCCCAGTAATTATTTTGTCAAGCCTTATGTACTATTCCTTGTTCCAGTGACCCTTTATGGCCTAGGAAGATATTGTATTGAGCATTAGTGATGGGGCCATATTGTACCCACTCTGTGTTTGACTTAACTTGTCAGCAGACAAGTTACTCTCTTTCTGGTCCTGGGTGCCAGTTGTGGATTACCTCAGTAACCCTGAGTTTTCTCTTATCTGGTGAATTTGCTACCTCTCAATGACAGAAATTTCAAACCAGGTGAGGCAGTCCTTCCTGATTGCCACCAGCATGATCATGGATTAGAGTAGATGGCCAAGCATGCCTTCTGCTACTGTCCACTGGTGTGCACATTTTATGACCATGTCTTTGAGCTGATGGCTCATATCGATCATGAACATCTTGTCTCCATTGATCTCATGTATATGTGCAATGTGTCACAGTTAGTGCTTCCCACACTGCTAGCCATGACAATATTGGTGGTGTGAGTGATGGAAATAGAGGGAATCTCATGAAATGAACATTATTCTCATCAGGATCTGATCTGATCTGATTCTTTTGGCACCAGCTCAAGACCTTCAGAACTGATAGAAGGCAATTTGTCTTGGCAGCTTTCCCTGAAAGGTTGGTATGAGTTACAAGACTGGTTTGCATGAATTACCTGAAACCTTTGTTAGTACCCTCAGGTCACTATATGGTAGATTCCTAGTATATCCCAAACTTGGTTAAGCTTGTCTCTTTTGCTCTCTTAGTTAATGTGAGTGACTGTCATTCTTGGGCTAGTCCCGACCTCCTCATTTGTTTTTGTCCTTTTCAAGATTCCCTATGGTCCCAATTTGTTTATCCCCACTTTTTATCTTGATAAGACCAGCCTTTTATATTTTTTCAATCTAAAATTATGTTTTTTATCTCTCTCCTGCCTCTAGCAAGTGAGCTTCTTGATTCTATCTATTAGCAGAATACAACAGCCATTCTCATTTTTTGTGGATTGGGTGATACCTTACTAACATAGATTTAATTTCTTTTGAATATTTAGTTTATTTGTTTAATTGAATAAATGGGTTCACTCCCTCCCCTTTCATGCCATTGTAAATTCCCCCACACATGCCTAATTTTTATATATTTTTGTATAAAAAATATTATATATATATATATATATATATATATATATATATATATATATATATATATATATCCAGAAAGTTTTACCATCATGGGTGTATCATTAAGTCCCCTGTGAAAATGCAGTATTTTGGTACATGTCCAAACTGAATGGTGAGGAATGAGTTCTTGTTGTGACTGTGTCAATCATTAGAATGAATAGGTCATGATACCAACTAGCTAGGTGTAGGATAGTTATTGATGACCAGCCTTTCCCCCTCCCACTTCAGCCTTTTACAAACAGTAATGTATTTTGCTGAATAAGCATTTCTTCTTATCTGACTTTTTTTCACCAGTTTATCAGAAAGAGTGGAGTGTTTTGACCAATAAGTGATTTTTAATATTGTTGAAGTGTTTCTAAAACTGTTGTGAATTTTTTTAATATTGTAAACTTTTTGTAAAATTGTTGGTTTTCCATTTCTGTTTGAACCCTTTTTCATTTCATTCCCCTCTATTAAAAAAATTAAAAAGTGAAGAAAAATGATGCAATAAAAAAAAAATTTTGAAATATTAAAAAAAAAAACAAGTAAAAATACATTTTTGTCATATATGCAAATTATATGTATGTAAATGTTTATATGTACCTTGTTTGTATTAATTGGCCCCATAGAAAGTGGGGGAATTAGGGGAGGTAAAATGAGTGCTCTTATCCATTAGATTGAGGGGTGTGTTGCTTTCAATCACTAAGAATGAATGCAAAACATTTTCCCCTCCCCATTTTTAAGGGCAGAAGCACACAAACACATGTTGCAATTTCCTAGCCAATAAAATAGGTTCTCGGTTTCATCCAACTCAGTCTCTGTCTTGTCATAAAGTCAGAACACTATGTTCACTTGTCCAAACTTGCTTTTGTGTGTCAACTCCAATTCTTAGTTTGTTAACTTTTTTGCCATATTACTGTTCCTTTGCCTTATTACTGTTAATTTCCTTTGCATATATTGTTTGCTTGCTTTATTTTATATTTTGCCCTGTTATTTTCTTTTTCTTGTTATTGCTTATTGCAAACTTTGTTGATTCTGTTTGTTGATCAGTTCTGTTACTTATTTTGCATTTGATCATGGCTACTCACTCCACAACATGTAAACAACAGATGCTCACTCTGAAATATTGGAGAAACATCAAGACTGTCCTGAGACCTCAGAAATTTTAAACTTGCCAACCACTGAGACATTGTGGAAAACTCACTTAAACATTGTTGGGGTAAAGACACCAATGTCTCTGAGAAATGTTATATTTAATGCGCTATACCAAAACTGAACCAAAACCAAAACTAAGACTATCTACAGCAGAAATTCTTAATTTTGCAGTCTGTGATTGCCAAGTGATGTTCACCTTTTGTTCACCTCCTCTATTATACCCCATACCTGTCATGTTCCTGCTCCTATACTTACAACCTTTCAGAGCCATTTGGCTGTTGGAAATTTTGTTGGGTTCTCTAGCTAAAATATTTTTGATCCTCCAGCTAAAATCTTTTGTGCATTCTGCCTGCTTGTGGGAAACAGACATCTTTCCCCATGTAGTAGATTGTTTCTGCTTTCTTCTTCTTTAACTGGCCTCTGCTGATGAACTTCACTGACTCTTTCTCAATGCCATTCTTTTTTGTAAGAGGATGGACAAAGAATTTTATTCTTTTTAGTAGGACTGAAGATTTTCTTTTTTATCCTCAGTAAAAGAAAGGCTTGCTTCTTATTCTGACCCAGAGAAGACAAGATTGGGAAATGTGGGATCCAAAAGAGACCTAACCAGAATTTTGACCTCACTGGTCTGAGCCAAATGAACTGGAAGAGTGTGTTCAAGAAGGATTTTGGTTGGCAGTGGGATGAGCACCAGAGGCCTTTTTTCTGGCCAGGAAGAAGTCAGGTGACCAGTCTCTGTCCACACTTCTAGCATGTCAGTTTCTGACCTGTTACAATGACAAGTAATGTCTGTCCACCAACTTCCAAACAGTTGGGAATGGAGAAGCAAGGGCGGATTGTGACTTAGCCTGTTCCATAACTTGTTCCACTCTGCCACGACCAGCCTTCTTTCCTTTTTTTACATTTTTCCTCCTCCTCTTGCTCTCTCTCCCTCCCCATTTTCAATGAAGAGGAACCAAGGTGGTGGCATCTCATCCACCTCTATAAAGTCATCCAGCAGCTGTAGTGGATCCAGCTGCTGTTGCTGATCTTGTTGATCTCATTGTTTCTCATGCTCTGGCAGCATCTTTTGTGACATCTTTTTTGTTGTTGCTGCTGTTTTTGTTGTTGCTGACACTATTTCTGTTGTTGTTGTTGCTGCTGTTTTTGCTTCTGTTGCTGTTGTTCTTGTTCTTGATCCTGCAGGTTCTGTTGTTACTGCAGTTGTTACTGTTGCTCCTGCTCCGGCTGCTCCTTGTGCTACTGTGAGACATCCTGTCAGGGAGAAGGAGCTTCCACATTTCATCCTTTCCCCACAACCTTCTTCCAGCTTTTGGGGTCCTTATCAGACTTTTCTTCTGTCCTTGCTGTTGTTGGGCTAGTCTGAGGGCTGTGTGTTCTTTCTGGGGCGCACCTTAGTCACATGTCCCTCTGCACTACAAGACCTGCAGTAGGGTGGATGACCCTCCCCAATGATGAAGATCTTCCAGCTGCAACACATCAAAATGTCAAGTACTGCCAAAAATTCCTTACGGGACATTATCACCTGCAATCCCCGGTGGTAATGCCCGTTTTACTCCTCACCTGTCCATATATTGTGAAGAAAGCTCAACAAGATCCATCCCATGCAAAGTGATCTTGGTCCTTCAGGTGCTCATATGCTCAGTTTGAATCCTCACTGACTTGGTGGTGAGAATGCATCCCGCTAGTGTCTTAGTCTCCTCTTCTGATGTTAACAAGATGTCCCACATTACATTTGATCTTGCAAACACTTTCACTGCAATGTTCAGGTACCTAAGTGCGTCCTCCATGCCTTCCCTGCTGACACCCAACAACTTCCTGGTATTTACATCAGATTTTACCAGGGAAAATGTCCTTTTGGAGATTTCTTCCTAGGCTGCTGGAATGGTTAAAAGTTCATTGCCAGAAATGTATTCTTGAAACTTTTTTCTTACCTCTTTGTAATATTTAAACCCCTTTCTTTTAGGCCTTCCATACTGATGTCAACACTTGGGTGGCCAGTGGCTCTTTATCCTGGGTGGGGAGGTTGGCTCTGCCATAGTGGAGGGTTTCCCTCCCCAGTACAAGTAACACAAAAAGTTTCGCAATACAGACTAACAGACAAAACTTCTCAAAAACCAAATGACAATAATAAACAGCAGTGAACAATACATAGACAAAAAACATAACACTTACTTCATAAATTTCCAATCAACTTGTCCAAAAAAAATCAAACACCAAGGTTAATGTAAAAGTCAACTTCTGTCCAGTCTAGAGGAATCTACTTGAAAAATGTTTCTTAAGATAGCGAGTTTGAATGTAAGGGGAATTAGATGATTACAGACCCATATCTCTGCTAAACACAGAGTTAAAGTTTTTGGCCAATATTCTGATAGAATGTTTGCAGTCAGTTGTTGGGATTCTGTTGGGACATAAGCAGACTTGTGCTGTGAACTGCTGAACAATCCAGAGCAACCTGCAAATGATTCACACGATCCTAGAGGGTGTAAAAGATGACGAGCAATCTGCACTGATCAATTTAGATCAGTCCAAGGAATTTGATATGGTCAACCATTGATACCTGCCTGTTGTCCTGCAGGCTGCTGGATTCAAACCTGACTTATGCAGATGGATTAGCCTCCTGTATCATTCCCCCAGTGTTATGGTACAAGTGAACAGAAAGCGATCATGTGTTTTCACACTGTCTCGTCAGTGTTGCCTGCTGTCGCTCTTACTTTAAGCTTTGGAGTTGGAGCCCCTTCTTTGTCAGCTGAAGGATGCAGTCAGCAGTCTAGCCCTTTGTGGAATCACTGACACTAGTGGAGCTTGAGTTAGTGTTTCCTTATATGCTAATGACGTATCTACTTTTGTGTTGTGCTGCAGCAACATTGAGGTGGTACAAAAGGTGCTTGAATCGTACAAAATGATCATGGTGGCCAATATTAACCATAACAAATCTTCCAGCTTGTGGTTTGGTGTCGATCTTCCAGGGCCCTTTGGTTGGATGGACAGCCCAATCAGGATTCTTGGAGTGTGATCTCCAGCCAGAGAAAAATTGGTCAGAAGTACAGGCAAAGGTCGAGCGTCAGTCCAGACTTGGCTCCGAAGGAGGTTGTCTTTGAAGAGTAGGGCTAAGGTGTGTGCCATGTAGGTCTTTCCTCTCATCCTTTACCACATGTCTGTACTTACTTTTTGCAAGGACCATAGGAATATGATTGAGCACTTGTTGTTCACCCTCTTGTGGGATGGTCGCAAGCAGAAGGTCCATAAAGAAGCCTGTGTCCAACATCTGTGTCATGGCTGGGATAGCCACACTTGGTGAATCATCGACACATATCAATTCGCTTTCTTATGCCATGTTTTGACAGAGAATTCGATTTTGGCAGGGAGTGTTAGGGATGCCTTTCCTAGGCTTAACATCACTCTCCCCCATTTCCTGGGCTAAGCATCATCATAGGTCCTAGAAACTGTTGACTTTCCTCACATTGACATGAAGGTCTTTCCTCAGTCCAGTGACCTTTCACAACCTCAAAAGGTATGGTATCATGAATTAGCAGAGGGGGTTGCAAAGAATCCCCTTTGTGAGCAGCTCAGCTTGTCAGTGGATTAATTGGTTTTGATTTTTCATGTCTGTGTTTATGTTCTTTTTTTTTACATAGAAGTGAGAAAAAGAATGAGCTAATAGGGAAAGAAAGGATTAAGATATAAAGGGTAGGTGGAGATATACAATGCCATAAAATCAAATAAATAATAAAAAGATTCTTGGATATTGGAATTGTCACATTTTCATTTCATAATCTTAGAGAATACTTCTCTCAGATTTCACTGACAAACTGAAAGAAAACTCTTCCATAGAGCCTATGCTTTACAACCTTTGACATCACTTCAGCATATAAAAGTGTTTTTTTTTCTTCTTGTTTTTCTTTTTAGGATGCTAGTTTGAATTTATTTTTCTACCTCGTGTTTAAATTTGAATAAAATAATCTTTATATGAGTAGATACCTCCACATGTTCGTTAAAAATGAAAAAATCATATCTACTGTCCTCCTTTCATTTTAGAACCTGCATTATAATTCAGGGAGAACACGTTGTAACATATCTCTTTATCTGCTTTAGTAGTAGACCTGCAGACACAAAGAGAAGAAGCAATAATAATCACAGATTTCCCAATACATTTGTTGTTAAATATAGCAATGATCATCTAATTTTTCCCAATCATCCTCTTTTCACAATTGATACCAGAACAAGTAAGGTATGGTTTGCACCACTAAAAATAAAGATTTCCAAAAAGAGTCCACCACTACTTTTGTTTAGTGTGTTGATGGAATAATGTATTTCATTTAAAGTAGGAGGATCTTTTAAATGTTTAGTAATTGGTCTGGCTCATGTGAAAGAATGACACGCATCTACAGTAGTTGGGATGTTCAGCAAGTCAGAGAAAGGTGGAGTCAGTAACCATGGTCAAGTGCAAAATAAGTAACAGAATGGGTCAACAAACAGAATTGACAAAGTTTGCAATAAGAAAAGGAAAAGAACAGGGCAAAAAATAATATAAAGCAAGCAAACAATATATGCAAGGCAAAGCATCAGTAAAAAGGCAAAGCAACAGTAATATGGCAAAAAGGTAACAAACTAAGAATTGGAGTTGACACACAAAAGCAAGTTCGGACAAGTGAATATAGTGTTCTGACTTCAAGACAAGTTAGACCAGGTCTGAGTCAGACGAAACAGAGAAGTAAACTATTTTATTGGCTAGGAAAAAATCCCAGCATGCATTTGGGTGCTTCTACTTATTAAATAGAGAAAGGCAAGTGTGTTGCAATTATTCCTAACTGGATTGGAACCAAGACTTTATATATAAATAATTTACTTTATATATAAATAATTTAGGGAGTTTATCATCATACCCAGGATGGATAATTATTATATAATAAAAATAATAATAACAACATAACATATACATAAAATTATCTAATTTATCATATATCAAGGGAAATAGAATTTCTCGCAACAAAGTCCTCGATAGTTATCTAGAGCAATAATTATTGTATCAAAAATACTGAAAGTTCAAGATACTTATTGAAGACTAACTCAGTATGAGTGATGTTTCACTCTTCAGGACCCAGATAAGAATGATTGTATTAATTATTACAGAATATTTGTATTTATATTATTTTGCAATCATTCTTATCTGGGTCTTGAAGAATGAAGCATCATGAAAGTGTCAATCTTCAATAAGTATTGTGAACCTTCAACATATTTTGAGTTGTTTTTTCTGTTTTCTTTTTGAATTTGTAGGTCTGATGAATTGGATCGTTTTCACGATTCCAATGGAATAAATTATGACCATGGAATATTAGTGTTTAAGTCTTTTTATTATATATATATATATATATATATATATATATGTATATATAAATAAAAAGGAAAGAACAGTAAGATATAAAATCCGGTGTTCTTATAGATATTTTTATTTTTACACAATAGTGCTCTATGTAAATTTAAATTTACAGAGCATTAATATTATAAATTAATAGATTTAAAATATGGTTTTACCGCTACACAGTGATGACCATGTTTCAGAAATGGAAGCTAAAGCCCCTGAATTTAATTTTGTTATTAAACCAAAGACATTAGTTCCATTTCCTCATCAAGCGAATTTTGGAGTAACTTACTTTTTAAAATTTACGGTTGTTAACGGCACAGGAAAGATTCATAGTTTGAGGGTTTCCAAGGTTACCGATAAATCCATTCATCTAGACAAGGGGTGGTAGAGGGTTCAATTTTTAATTTTCGTTGTCTCAGTTAATAGTTACATTTGAAAGCGGGGTTATGTTTAGGGATGGGTAGGGATGTATCTTTTAACAAATTCTGACATCCGCTAAATTCATGTCATCTGGGTTTATTTCTAACGGCAAAAATTCTTATGGTATTATTTCTATTTGTATATTTAAAGATTTTGAGGGACTGTTTAGGTTAGAATATGTTTTATCCACCTTTCTAAAAAGTTATTTTTAATATTTAATATACTATACTCCTAGTTAAAAACCAAGTAAATGTATTAGGATTCCTTACAGTATTTAAAATTATTTATTCTTATCGAGTATAAGTAAATATTATTTTATTTTATTTTATGTAAACTTTATGACAATGACGGCAAAGGTGGTTAAATTATTTCACTAATTCAATAAACTTTTATTTATAAATTTAGTATTATAAATGTATATATGTATGTATAAAGGACATTTAATGTTCAATATTATATTCTAACTTATTAATTTCATATGACTTTCGGTGTTCACTTGGATTCTTTTCAGTGTTTGAATTGCTTTGAGAGAGGTGTTATGGTTAGAGTACGTTTTATTTAATTACAATTTTAAAAGATATTTAGGTTAGAATCTGTTTTATTTAATTTCAATTTTAAAAAACATTTTTAAAAATTCTACTTTCAAATTTAACTTTTTAATTTTAATCGGCTATATTTCTTTATAAACCAAGTAAATGTAATATAATTATCTGCATTATTTAAAATTATTTATACCCATCAAATATGAGTATGCATAATAATCAGGTATTTTTTTTTTTTTTTTTTTTTTATAGATTATTTAAAGATTATTTAAAGAAAACTTTTGGCAATGACGACATAAAATAGCTATTTCATTTCTCTGATTCAGTAAATTTTTATTTTTTATAAACTTAGTAATATATAGTTTCTCATGTATGCATAAAGGACATGGGTCATTTAATGACCTACATATTCTAGCCCTTCTTATTAACTTCCATTTCACTGTAGGTGTTTTATTGGATTCTTTTAGGTGCCAAAAGTACTTCGAAAGAGATGTTTGACTTTTATACTTATTTATCCTAAACGAGGATTGATGTTGGTTGAACCTCTTTTTGAACTCATGGCTAGTGCAACCTATATAAATTTTTATGTTTTCAGGGTTTTCAACAGAAGATATATTACATTGGTATACTACTGATTCTATGCAACATTTATTTTGTAAAGGACAGTTTTGAGGGTTTCTACAATTACATAATTTTTGTTCACCCTCATTAGTTGTTGTTTGTATTTTTCCCTTGTCTACAATTTTTTGGTTCTGGTATAAGTGTTTATTTAAGATATTAGTATTATGTTTCTTAATTATCTTTTCTAGGTTATCAGTACAGCTATAACTTAATTTTAGTGTATTTCTATTGAAAATAGTACTAAGTTTACTTCCACCGGGAAAATGCTTGAGTATTAATTCAAGGAATTTTTGTCCCAATTTGTTTTTTACCATTTGGTTGTATGGGGGTGTATACCAAATTATTTTCCTGCTTCTGTTTTTCCTATGTTTACCGTTTTCATTTTTAATATAAGTTAGTTTTAGGTTTTTGTAGCCACTATCTTTTAGAGCTTTATTATAGAAATTAATATGTTCGTCGAAAATCTTGTCATTTGCTGAATTTGTACTAATTCTTTTTCGGATAGATAAAGGTATATGTTTAATTATAGATGAGGGGTGATTTGATTTAGGGTGTATATATACAGGATTCGTATTGAGTTTTTTATAAGGTGTGTATGTATTGTTCTTTAAATCTAATGTTATATCAAGGAAGTTAACTTTTTTAATTTTAGTGCTAACGGTAAAATTAAAAAAGTTAACTTCCTTGATATAACATTAGATTTAAAGAACAATACATACACACCTTATAAAAAACTCAATACGAATCCTGTATATATACACCCTAAATCAAATCACCCCTCATCTATAATTAAACATATACCTTTATCTATCCGAAAAAGAATTAGTACAAATTCAGCAAATGACAAGATTTTCGACGAACATATTAATTTCTATAATAAAGCTCTAAAAGATAGTGGCTACAAAAACCTAAAACTAACTTATATTAAAAATGAAAACGGTAAACATAGGAAAAACAGAAGCAGGAAAATAATTTGGTATACACCCCCATACAACCAAATGGTAAAAAACAAATTGGGACAAAAATTCCTTGAATTAATACTCAAGCATTTTCCCGGTGGAAGTAAACTTAGTACTATTTTCAATAGAAATACACTAAAATTAAGTTATAGCTGTACTGATAACCTAGAAAAGATAATTAAGAAACATAATACTAATATCTTAAATAAACACTTATACCAGAACCAAAAAATTGTAGACAAGGGAAAAATACAAACAACAACTAATGAGGGTGAACAAAAATTATGTAATTGTAGAAACCCTCAAAACTGTCCTTTACAAAATAAATGTTGCATAGAATCAGTAGTATACCAATGTAATATATCTTCTGTTGAAAACCCTGAAAACATAAAAATTTATATAGGTTGCACTAGCCATGAGTTCAAAAAGAGGTTCAACCAACATCAATCCTCGTTTAGGATAAATAAGTATAAAAGTCAAACATCTCTTTCGAAGTACTTTTGGCACCTAAAAGAATCCAATAAAACACCTACAGTGAAATGGAAGTTAATAAGAAGGGCTAGAATATGTAGGTCATTAAATGACCCATGTCCTTTATGCATACATGAGAAACTATATATTACTAAGTTTATAAAAAATAAAAATTTACTGAATCAGAGAAATGAAATAGCTATTTTATGTCGTCATTGCCAAAAGTTTTCTTTAAATAATCTTTAAATAATCTATAAAAAAAAAAAAAAAAAAAAAAAAAAAAATTACCTGATTATTATGCATACTCATATTTGATGGGTATAAATAATTTTAAATAATGTAGATAGTTATATTACATTTACTTGGTTTATAAAGAAATATAGCCGATTAAAATTAAAAAGTTAAATTTGAAAGTAGAATTTTTAAAAATGTTTTTTAAAATTGAAATTAAATAAAACAGATTCTAACCTAAATATCTTTTAAAATTGTAATTAAATAAAACGTACTCTAACCATAACACCTCTCTCAAAGCAATTCAAACACTGAAAAGAATCCAAGTGAACACCGAAAGTCATATGAAATTAATAAGTTAGAATATAATATTGAACATTAAATGTCCTTTATACATACATATATACATTTATAATACTAAATTTATAAATAAAAGTTTATTGAATTAGTGAAATAATTTAACCACCTTTGCCGTCATTGTCATAAAGTTTACATAAAATAAAATAAAATAATATTTACTTATACTCGATAAGAATAAATAATTTTAAATACTGTAAGGAATCCTAATACATTTACTTGGTTTTTAACTAGGAGTATAGCATATTAAATATTAAAAATAACTTTTTAGAAAGGTGGATAAAACATATTCTAACCTAAACAGTCCCTCAAAATCTTTAAATATACAAATAGAAATAATACCATAAGAATTTTTGCCGTTAGAAATAAACCCAGATGACATGAATTTAGCGGATGTCAGAATTTGTTAAAAGATACATCCCTACCCATCCCTAAACATAACCCCGCTTTCAAATGTAACTATTAACTGAGACAACGAAAATTAAAAATTGAACCCTCTACCACCCCTTGTCTAGATGAATGGATTTATCGGTAACCTTGGAAACCCTCAAACTATGAATCTTTCCTGTGCCGTTAACAACCGTAAATTTTAAAAAGTAAGTTACTCCAAAATTCGCTTGATGAGGAAATGGAACTAATGTCTTTGGTTTAATAACAAAATTAAATTCAGGGGCTTTAGCTTCCATTTCTGAAACATGGTCATCACTGTGTAGCGGTAAAACCATATTTTAAATCTATTAATTTATAATATATATATATATATATATATATACACACACACACACACATATATATATATATATATATATATATATATATATATATATTGCAGCAAAAATCCATCATTACTCATGTGGGTATAGTCTATTTCAGATTAGCACAACTTAATGCCGATCCTCATCAGCCCTCGAATGCCTGTCTGGAATTGGGGTTTTGAATTTATTTCAGATAGAAGTCCTACTCAAAGGACACCTTGTTTTTGATAAGGGGCTTATGTTGGCGACAAGGGTAGGGAGTAAAGCATCTCTTTAAAGGGATGTGGTCTGGAAATGGAGCTTATTTATGGCCAGAGCCTTTCGTTGTATGTAAATGAATTTCAGTTACTACTATGGGATACTACACTATGAAAACAAGTTTGTTTTACTGGGTTTTAGAGTAAGTAGTATTTAGATAATAAATGTTTAATATTCTTATTAAGTGATGGAGGATTTAAATATAAAACAAATTAAAGTTAAATTAGTTGAGTGATTAATTCATAAATTTTGTGAGTAATACCGAGATACCCAGTGGAATAAATCATGCTGTACAACACATATACATATACCGACACCCACATGTACATTTACATATACATACATATATGTACCCATACACACATATATGCCTACACATACATACACATGTGTATATATATATATATATATATATATATACACACACACACACAATTAAATTACATTATTCGGGATCGGTTAAATTATTAGGAATACTAAGTTGCACCCGGAATCTATAAGATAAGGATATTAAAATAAGAATTTAATCACAGGGGTTGCATCAGTTTGGGGACTCTAGTTTTTGTAGTAAGTAATAAGGTAAGATCTATATTCTTATATAAGTTTGAACCTGTTCCTATGTTTACATTTCATAATTAGCTCTTTCTTTTGATTTAATAGTTTGCATTGATTATTGTTTTTTTATTATTCTGATTTTCTCCCCTAAACATAGCTTGCACCTATCTCTAAAACTTTTGCGGGGGTTTGCAAAATCTAAAATTTTCCAATTTATCTGACGACCCTTTTCCTTCAATTCCAAAAATTTTTTGAAAGGGTTGTTTGGTGTTTTAATTTTGGATTGGTGAATGAGTATCTATGTGTATAAATTCTCTGTTTCAATTCTCCTGCAGAAATACAATAATAATTTGTCATATTTTCTTTAGGGGTGATAGTTGCCCCGATATATTACCATGGTAGATCTGCATTTGCCCTAGACTGGGCAGTTTTCTCTAATTCTACAATTACAGGGGGGTTTCATGCTAGATTTAGATTTTTTCCATAGGCTTTACTTAAGATGTAATTATTATGGGAATTAACAATTTGGTACAAATTATTAATGCAGGTGTAGCTAATTTTGATCAACTTCCTTTTGAATATATTATTTAGATTTTTTTGTAGAAGTGTTTAGTTATTAATTTTAGGAAGTACTGTCTGATATTAATACTTGACAGTTTGCAGAAGTGGGGTGGTGAACTAAATGATTTTTCTTTTCCTATTTCTACACCTACATCCCACTTTCAGTATTTTGGTACTAGGGGTTAAGTAAGAAAGCTTATTTTTTAAACCACTTTTGTAGAGAGCCTTTTCATATGGTGCTTTATTTTTATTAAAGATTTTTTCATTGGATGATAATTTACTAATTCTTGTGCAAACAGCAGTGGGTATTTGTCTTAGGATTGCATTGGGGTGATTAGAACCAATATTAATGTAGTCGGGGGTTTCATTTTCTTTATGGTAAGGTTTTATCATTAAGATTAAGGTGTGATATCTAGGTAGTCAACTATTTTATGGTTAGAAGAAATCTCTATCTTAAACCCTAGAAATTTAAAGGCCCTAATAATTTTCTTTTGTAACTTTTCTGTTAGTGAACCATTACTATTGGGGATGAAGATGAGTCCGTTATCCCTATATGGTCCAACTAGTTCTGGTTTTATGATTCTACTAAGCACATCTAAAATATAAAAACATACTAAATCAGCAACCTGGGCTGAGTCATATGCTCCCATGGGGACATCAAATTCATCATTTTGGCATTTAGTCCAGGTAGAATTATTTAGTGTTAGCAGTAATTTTCTAGCTGTTAAGATGATAATAGTTTCGTCATCCGTTATTTTCATATCATTTTTTACAAAGTTAATACTATTAACTAGGAATTCCCTAGAGATAGAGGAATAGAAATCTATTATGTCAAATTTAATGAACATTGCTTTATCCTTATTACTCATAGTGGCGAGCCATTTGATAGTGTCTGACAAATCCTTCCAAAGATTAGCACACATTGTGATCAGTTATTTTTTTAATTATATTTTTTGAGATTAGACCTAGTTCAGTTTTAGTTGGGTTTATTAGTCTAGATTGTGTACTGCTAGCGAAGTTTGCTTTATAGTCCTTAAATAAAATGTAGGTATCTTTAGTGAGGATCTTTCCCACTCTACCTGCAATATTTAACTTGTTGGCTATTTCGGTGGTCTAAATATAAATGTGGACACTGGTGTCAAGACTGGGGGGGTGATATTCTATTTCATATCTGAAAACAGTCTGCATGTAGGTTGGATTATAGTTTGATATATATTCTTCTTAATCATAAATGTAAAATGGTTAACATGAAAACTATTCCTATAAGGCGTATATGTAATTTTGGAATTAAAAAAAATGAAAAATAGACCTCATTTAGCATGGGTTGATATGTTAAATCCACTAAACTATCATTTAAGAACCATTAGATTCAAATAATAGTGATTGAATTATATAAAACATTCAAGTAGTTTAGAATGAAGGCCCTTTCCTTGACTTTTTGTATTTTATTCACAAAAACTTTTCTTTTTTATTGAGAAAAGCATTAAACAAAGTAAAAACTTTCTACATTTAAAATTTATTATTTTTAGGATATCTTTTTATATTTACTGACATGAAATCATTGATTTATAAAGATGTATTCTTTAGATTACTAGTTATTTTAAAATGTTTTGTTCATTGCATAATTTAGATTGATAGAATTTTTCTTTATTTTCCAGGGCTATAAGGCTCCTTCAGTTGTGTTTTCATCTGATATTAAAGATTTACCCAACAAGAAAAAGGCAGAAAATAAAGAAATTCAATGGATACTGTCTTACAATAAGCAGAGTGGTCAAATTGAAGAAGTAGCAAAGGATATTGAATTGCCTGAAAATTCTCATATTAAAGCACTTAAATTATTACTAGAACCATCACAATCAAATTCAGAAAAACTGAAGTCTATATCTGAAGAACAGCCATTCAAAAGACCTTTACTTGTCAATTCAAAAATTAATTCAAAATCAGGTATAGGAGAAACAATCCAAATGACTTGTCTGAAATCAGCTAGTGCCTTCTCTGAGTTTGACATCAATTTAGCAGCCACAGCTAAAAGTTATAAGTATGAAAAAATACACAATGAAAATTCAGCAGTCTTCAGATCTGATGTCACAAATTGTCTTGCAGGAAATCAAATAGATTTGAAAACAAATAAATGGATAAGCAGGAAACAAGGTAATGACATATGACCTAAGATTTTGAATTCTTTTTGCAAAAAGCAAATTCAGCTTTTGATTATAGATATCTATAATAAAAATTTCTGTAAAAATATTTTCTTTTCTTATACATCCTTTTAAAAGAGCATATGAAGAACCATTAACTTTTAATCATTATATGTAAGTTTTTCAGATTAATTTCCTTTGTTCTTGTTTTACACAGCATTCTGTCTGTACCTTCCTACTCTTCTTGCGTGTCTTGTGTTCTTGAATGCAGTTGAATCTTTTGAATTTCATGGGATATGAGTGAAATGCACATTCTCACCTGGAACAAGATTCAGTAAATTTTCAAAGTACAAAAGACAAATTGTACACAGTCAAAAATGTTGTGAGGAGAAAATGCAACAAAAACACAAAAAATTAGTCCGAATCAGGTTCATGCAATGTGTTAGGGGGTGCCACTATAAAGGATGATAACTACAATTGGACTAGTTCGACTGCAGCACTTCTGAATTCAACATTGTGACAAGCTAGCACATACATGTTACTCATGGTTTTAATCCAACCCAATCCTTACTGTTCTCAGGCAGTAAATGAATAAAAGTTATTTTATTATGTCTTAAAATACACTTGTCTTTTATTTTCATTTGTTTTTGTTCATCCCAACAACCTTAGATATAGCAAATTTTTGCCAATGCAGACTTGAACTTCAAAATCAACATGGCAATTTCACCAGAAATACTTATGGGCATTTTACACCAACAGCAAGAACAGTTTCAGAAGTCACAATAACAATTATTGACAGCAATGACTGCACAGTTCCAGAATCAACTTGAAATTTTCCAAGCTAGAACAAACTAAAATACCAATTCTGCAGATATCTTGGCCAGCATTATTACAGAATTCCACTATGACCCAGTGAGTCGAAAAATATTCACTTCATGGTTTAAACGTTGGATGGATACCATTCACGCCAACTTTGATGAAAAATGGAAAATTCATCCCCTAATTCATAAACTGGGCAGTAAGGAACATGACCGTTATACAAATTATATTTTACCAAAGCAGGCAATGAATTTCTATTTTACTGAAACAATAGAACAACTCAGTGAAGTATTCAGAGAAAAACATTCTTTGTTTAATATTCAATTCAATTTTTTAAAGCTGAAGATTATGTGACATTTGCTGGTCATGTCAATCAGGAATGCAGAAAAATTTTAATTAAATTCCCTCGCAGAGGAGCAGTTTAAATGTTTGATTTTTATTGCAGGATTAAAGTCTTCCACTCATGCTGATGTTTGCACTTGACTTCTTTCAAAACTTGAACAGGACAAAGACATTATATTAAAAGCATTCATGACTGAATGTAATAATTTATAAAGCATAAAAAGAGACACTATGCTGATTCAAAAAAACAATGATTTATCAATAACCAGTAACATCCATGCAAGAAAACAACCCCGTGATGAAAATCCTCCTTCAAAATGTTGGCATTGTGGCAACTGGCATTATGCACGCTTTTGCCCGTCCAAGAAACATCAATGCAGTATTTACCTCCGAAATGGACGTAGGAAGGACTTTGCAATCCAAATTCACATAAATGTTTACTATGACAGAGAGAGTTTGGAAAACACACAAACACACACACACATATATTTTTTTAATTTTCTATTGAAATTGGAGTAGATTTGAACAGTGAAATTAGATCAGAACAATTTTGTTTACTGATGGAAACCTGATCTTGCCCATTTGGAATTGGGTCATTAGAAAAGACAATGAAATGATCAAAATAACTTTTGTCGGTTAAAATTATAAATAGGACTGAGTAAACAAGAAAGGACTTTTTGAAATGCCCATGGTTTTGGGTTGATGTTGACACTCATGATACTTGTGTGCGGACCAAGGGTCGATTTGTGATCAGCCAGGCTTATCTATATAAACACGCACAGAAATCTGTTGAGAGAGTGGTTGGCTGGTCTGCCGTCGAGTGCAGTCAAGCTGGAGAGAGAGGTTGGAGATTGGGAGTGACGTCAGAGGTTGGAGTCAGGCGCCCACTTACATATTTTGTTGATATATGTACGAAGAAGCGAATTACTCCTCCAACGTCTAAGACTACTACTGCTACTATTATTACTACCACTGGAAACGAAAACGTCAATCAAGCTACAATAATCAAGAGTTGCATATCGTTCTGAGATGATTTCACAACAAACTAATCACAACCCACTCTCTCTCTCTGTCTAGTATCCAGTGTATGAGTTTTTACATCAATTATTTTCATTTCTGTAACTCGTTTCTTTTCTATACTATTCTTTTCTGCTATATAAAAGACATTAACAATTCAACCATTGAATAGTTGTTTGTTCAGCTTACTGCAGATATATATTTTTTTTGGTGCATTCTAAATATCTTAGCACAGACTCTCCAGCCGTGTCTACATCTTCAGTTGACCATGAATGTATGAACATCACTTCTGCTTTCTGGATCAAACTAAATACGTGAGCAGGAAGCAGGATTAAACCAGTGGACCAGTCAAATGATTTACGGATGCTCAGGGGACCTATGGTCACTCCCTTAAGTTCAGTTAAGACCGAGTAGATACCTCAACCCAGTGAGTAAGACGTCAGAGGTTGAGGGGCTTGGGCGAAAGTGGTTAGATTACCCGAAAAATTTTAAAAATGAAATAGGAAAATGTCCGAAACAAACATGATACATCATTGTACTACCGCATACAACATTACTACCGCATTCAACTTGGGAACAAATTGAAAAGCTAGATTTGTCTGAAACAGATCATACAGCAATGAATGCATCTGGAAGTACAATTCATTT
Organism: Acanthosepion esculentum; assembly: GCA_964036315.1. Lineage (NCBI taxonomy): Eukaryota > Metazoa > Mollusca > Cephalopoda > Sepiida > Sepiidae > Acanthosepion > Acanthosepion esculentum. The sequence continues at coordinate 94,728,633 of OZ038476.1, forward strand.
AACTGTGATGTTTCCTTTTGAAATACAACATTTTCTGGCTTGTGTTGCAGATAATTCAAAATTAAATTTAATTTGTCTTGACTGGATAGAACAACTTAACCTTTTTGAAATTCCTCTCAAATCTGTGTTCAATACATTTAACCTCCCGTTGATTTCTGATATGGAAAATCATTTCATGGACAAACTTAAAAATAAGTTTAGTGCACAAATCAAGATGAACTTTTGCAATGTTTATTTTCTGTTTTTATTGGCTAAACAATACAGATTCCATGTTAATGCTGAAAAGTGCAAATTTTTCCAAGAATAAATCAAATACCTTGGGTTTATTCTCAACAAAAATGGTAAATAACCAGACCTGGAAAATATCTCAGTAATAAAAAAACATGCCAGCACTGACAAATGTAACAAAATTATGTTCTTTCCTTTTCTTGGTAAGCCATTACAGTGCTTTCTTGATTGAGCTTCATCAAGTTTGTGCACCACTGAACAATCTTTTGAAAAAAGATGTTGCATGGGAGTAGTTTGACACATGTCAGGTAGCCTTCAAAAAGGTGAAGTCATTACTTTCATCCAATCTTTTGCTGACACAATACAACCCATCCATGGATATTGTGGTGGTCTCTGATTTTTCCAGTTATGGTATTGGAGCTATGATTTCTCACATTTTCCCTGATGGCAGTCAAAAGGCTCATGCATCCAGATCACTGACACTGGCAGAGCCGAATTGAAAAAGAACCATTAGCAATAGTCTTTGCTATTAAAAAGTTCTACAAAATGCTGTATGGGCACTCTGAACACAGATCACAAGCCTCTTGTTAGTGTTTTGGGATCTAAAAAGGCATCTCAGTGTATACAGCAAACCGTCTGCAAAGATGGGCTACTATGCTCTTAGATTATAATTTTTCTTTCAAATATAATTAAAAAAATACAATGGTCATGCTGATGCATTATCTAGGCTCGTGACTACACAAAATAAAGTACTGGAAGACTCAGTCATCGCAGCATTATCTCTAAAGCCAGAAGTCACTTCAGTGCATGCATCCACTGTAAGAGCATTACCAGTCACTTCTACAATGATCCATGAAGCCACAGCTTCTGATCCAGTATTAAAAAAAGGGATATGCTTCCATCATACAAAATGGCCAGAAGTATGCACTGACAAAAGAATTCAGCCATTCTTTCAGCATCGATCTTCATTGTCAGAAGCCGATGACTGTCTTCTTTCTGCAGAATGTGTGATTGTACCATCTTCATTACATGAAAGAGTGATAAAGCAATTCTATTATAGTTATCAAGTTAGTAGCCATATGAAATTCCTAGCATGCAGCTATGTTTATTGGATGAACATGGACAACCAGCTGGAGGAATTGGTATGCACATGTTCCAATTGCCAACTGGCAGCAAAATCTCCCAGGAAAGCTACACTCAGTTCCCTGAATCACCCTGGCTATGCCTTCACATTGACTTTGCTGGACCTGTCAAGGGGCAGTATTATTTTAGCCTCATTGATGCTTACAGCAAAAGCCAGAAATTTTTCAGATGAATTACATCACTTCAGATGAAACAGTTCTTCAGTTGATTTGGAGTTCCACAGATACTAGTTTCTGATAATGGCACTGCATTCACCTCAGCTGCATTTTCAATTTTCTGTTCACAGAATGGTATTCAACACATAAGGAAACCAACTTTTCACCTTCAATCAAATGGACAAGTGGATCGTTTTGCAGATACCTGTAAGAGAGCACACCTCCGATTTGAAGGGAAAGGAACCACACAAGAAATATTAGAAATATTTCTTGTAAGTTACAGAGCTACACCCAATCTAAATGCACCTAATGGAAATTCACCAGCAGAGGCACTGATGAACTGTAAAGTTTGTTTACACATAGATGTCATCCATCCAACTACAAACCATTCTCTCAAAAGGATGAAAGGACAATTTAAGCATCATCTTGGAGCACTGAAAAACAAATATGTACCAGGACAACCTGTACTTGCAAAAGAGTACCACAACAGTAAAGAAAAATGGATCCATTATATGTGTCTCTGGAAATGTTACATATGATGTGGATTTACAGTCTTCAGTCTGGGTTTGACATGCAAACCAATTATGACCATCAAACCTTCCAGAGACCAAATTAAACTCCACTTTACTGCTGGATATTCTATTGGACACCTTTGAACTGCTTCAACAAAGTTCCCAAGTAATGCCAAGGAATAAAGTGCACCAAAGAACTCCCATGTGCTACTTACTTCCCCCTATAAAGGATTATAATTCAAAATACAATGGAGTTACACCCCTTGTCCAGTAGTTGGACCATGGCACTTCTGAATTCAACATGGTGATAAGCTGACACACACATGTAACTCATAGTTTAAATCCAACCCAATCCTTGCTGTTCTCAGGCAGTAAATGAATAAAAGTTATTTTATTATGTGTTGCACAACACATGTCTTCTATTTTCATTTGTTCATCCCAACAACCAGAGATATAATACATTCATTAAAAATACTAACAAAATATAAACAAGAACCAGTAACTTTTATTTGCATTTCTAGTATTTTCAGATACTTATAAACAAATTGCCTAGATAAAATCTTGAAGTCCATTCTGATGTTCCTGCAAGGATTGCAAGAAATCTATTGTGCTTTGTTCTCATGTATCTGATTTTCATCTTCTTTACCAATGATAAAAGAATATTAGTTATGTAAGGTTTCTTTAGTAATATCTTGGAAACTGATGATGTAAAGATGAACAGTTCTAACAATTGTGATAATTTTTTTCATTTTAAACACGGCAATGAATTCAGTTATGAAATATATTTTCAAAGAAAAGAAAGTAAACATTTTAGAGAATTTATAATTATTTAAAACTAAAATCATATTTTAAAGTCTCTCTTACGATAAGTTGTCTTGTAAGTTTAACTTTTACCAAAATCTCATAATCCCTATGATGTTTCTGTAGTTAAACATGTTTTTCTAAAAATGAATAAATTTTAACAAAGCATAAGAAGTTGTATGTTGCTAAAAATTATTTCTGTTTACTTTTATCAGATCATCATCCCAGTGTATCTAATGAAATTGGCAACATATGTGTATCATTCAAAGAGAAAAGTTTAATTTCTAATGCCAAAATGGTTCTCAATGTCTGTCCTGGCAAGTATTCGGTTTATCATTTGTATTATCCTAATGCTATATACAGGTTCTTCATTATCAACAGAATTGTTTTTCTTCATTGTTGTACAAATAAATTCAAAAGATTTTTAGATATTGTAAAAAAGACATTTTAAAATTCTATTTAAATGTGTAATTTCTTACATAAAGAAAAACTTCTATATATGATTTGGCTTCTGAATTTACATCAACTACTTCTTTATATCTTGTCTGTGTGTTTTTACTTTTAGAGTTATTTATAAGTTTAAATAATTTTAAACAATTGTATTTTCTCAATTTGTTACAGTACTGATTTTCATTCAAATTTTTATTCAACGGTTGAAAAATCAGTGAACTTCTGTACTTTAGGCCCATCTAAATTTATATCACCCTTCACTTGCATTGCTAAATATAAATTAGTTAAGAGTGTTCAGCTAATGTAAACTTTAGATCATCCTTTGCATTTCTCAAATTATGTTGATCTTGAGGCTTTCACATTCATTTATGTGTTTTAGTTTTTGAGTTTGTTGTTTTTAATTCTTTTGAAGTTTTAACCTCATTGACTTCTTATTCTTGCTTCATCAGTATTTGCTTAGAGTTTCATGTATTCTTACTAAATATTTTTCTTTAACAATTTTATTCCTACTGGTCATAAATTTGAGACAATGCCTATGTGAATAGTTATAGGTATACTCTCTTCCAAGAGTTCACTACCTAATATGTGTATATAAATACTTTTGGTAAAAAAAGTTTTCTTTCAAGCAGCACTATTTTTTTTCATCCTATTATCTAATTCAGTATAAAAAATCTAACTAAATGTGCCAACACTTCTGCTATTAGGGCTTACAGAGGAAATTGTGAATCACTGTTAGTCTTTGTAGACTATTTAAAATGTTGCTACACACATCAAATATAAAGTTAGATATTGAATTTTGTCTCTTGCAGGAGGAACCTCACCAAGTATGAATGGAAAATTACTGCTTACCAGTCGCACTTATAACAAAGTAATAGAATCTAATCCAAACATTTGCTCTTATCACCATCAGATAAGAAATGCAGAGAAGGAATGGATTTGCAGAACAGTAAATAACGCAAACAAAAAATGGAGATCATTTAACCAAGTTAAAGAAATACCAAAAACTAAAGAGAATGTTGTCATTGACTGCATTTCCTCCTCAGATGAGCTGGTGAGAACTTTGTTGCATTTGGAAAAGAAAGTATAGAAAGGTTTGATTACAACAGAAACTTAATTTTATTCATTAATAGAGCAAATTTTATTTTGTGTTCAAAACTTATTGCACAATAACCCAGGTTTCAGTCAACATTTTCAATTGAAAAGTCAATCTGGCCATTTAGAAAATTTGAACTTCTTAAAATTTCTCAAAAACCATGAACTTTACATTATATTCACCAGTTATGAAAGATGGCAGTCTTATAAAATTTCAATGTTTATTATCACACAAACTGTTCACCACTTTTTCAGTAATTTACCCAATATTTTTTCTGCTACTTCATTGTTTAAATGTTGTACTTGTTGCAATCTTTACAGTCAACCACTTGTACCACAGAAATAATTTCTTTGCTGATGAAAAATATATTATATTTATATATATAGATAAATATATATTTTAAGAATTTGTATTTTCAGAAAACAGCATAGTGAAAATAGATTTTTAATATTTACATTTGTAAGTTACGAGCAGTTAACATGCAATTACACTCTAGTGGGCTTTGTGTTGCATTGCTTTTCATAGATAGAGATTTAGATCTCTCTCTCTACTTCAAGAGTTCATTAGTTACCAGTAGCAAGGAGGCTAAGTCTTTGTTTACTGACATAATGAGGCACCATATAGCCTCTAACAAGTATGATTCTTATGACTACTGATGACTTTGTAATAGTGTGTTAAATAAATTTTCTATCCCTCTTCTCTTCACTGTTATGCTGTTATCATTTCCTGGCAAATCAGAATGTTTTACTTTTAAATTCTCTTCCAATTCCACTTTTGACTCATCTGGAGTATCTTTGCCTGACTTCCCACTTAGAACTGAGTCTTTATTGAGTGATATGCATAGAACTCCACAGATTCTGCTATCATCATAAACTGGATACCCACACGTGGGATTGATGGTATCCCTGCAAATATCCTTAAGGAATGAGCTCCTGAACTGGCTCCTGTTCACTCTACTCTACAATAAATTCTTTGTTACTTCTTGTTTTCCTGCTTGTTGGAAATTCACTTCTGTAGTTTCAGTCTTAAGAACTCAGGTAAACTGTTTGATCCTTCTAATTATTGGCCTATTAGCCATCTACCTCTTTTTGGCAAAGTACTAGAGGCTTTAATAAACTCTAAGTTTGTTAAGCATCTCACCTCACAGGGTCTTCTTACAGACAAACAATATGACTTTCACTTCTCTAGGTCAACTGCTGATGTGTTAACAATTATTTCTGAAAGAGTCTATCAAGCTTTAGATAAGAATGATGAAGCTTGGTTTGTTTCTTTGAATATCTTAAAGGCATTTAACATGGTTTGGTATGCTTGTCTTTTTCACAAGTTCAAAGGTTATGGTATTTCTGGACAAATTTTGACCTGATTCAATCTTTCTTATAAAGTCACAAGATGAAAGTTGTTGTGAACAACCACTCTTCTAGATGTTTTTGCCTTAATGCAGATGCCTCCCAATGCACTGTCTTTGGACCTACATTGTTCCTAATTTTTATTGAGCATCCCAATGTCATCATTTCTCACCTCCGTATCTATGCAGATGACACAACTATTTTTACCTGTCTCAGTAGTAAGTCTGATCGGTTTCAGAAGGTCAAATTGGCAGCTGATCTGGGGTAATAAATGACTTAATCTTAACTTTTCCAAAACAAAACTGCTTTCTTTTAATTATCTTAAAGATTTTTTTGGCCATCCATTAGCATGGTTGATGCTAACCTCTAAAAGAGTGACTCATTGCACCATCTTGGACAAACATTTTCTGTTGGCATGAAGTAGAAAGATTATATTGCTAGGTCTGCTGATAGAAAAGTTGGTTCACTTTCATGCTAGAAAATCTTTCTTATCAGAATCTATTTTACACAGTTATAAGTTTACCATTTGTTCATGCATTGAATATTGCTTCCATATCTGATCTGATACTTCTGCTATATAGGTAGAGATCTTGATAAAATCCAAAGAAGAATCTGCTATGTTATCAGTCCTGACTTGGTATCCTTGCTTCAGTCTCTTTCCTACAGCTGTAATGTAACTTTAATTGTAACTTGTGCATTTTCTATAAATATTTTTATAGTAATTGTTCTGATAAACTTTCTTCTTTGGCATGTATACTTTATGAATTTTAGCACAGTACTAGATTGGCAGTTAGGTCTCATCATTTTACAGTCAAAATGACTAGATGTATCTGTACATTCTATGCTAATAGTTTCTTCTTCACTTCACATTTGTGGAACTCTCTTCCAGCTTTTTGCTTTTCAGTCAACATTGATCTTCAAAAATTTAAATGCAATGTCAATCATTAGTGAATTAGATGAATCTTAGCCCTTTCATTTAGGAGTCAGGTTTTTGGAAATTCAAATTAAGTATTTGTTCTTTTGCTCAGTTCTGCTGATTTAATAATTTTTGCATTATGTGATATCGTGATGACCGCAGAGAATCAAGTTAGGAAAACCCCAAAAGTCTGAATACGTTGCCAGTAAAACTGGTGAGTTTTTATGATAGCTAAATCTTTCAGAGTCTGTCTATATTTCTGAGATGAGGTATTATGTACAGTATTTACATTAGTCGAACTATTGTCCTCATCTTTTTCAGAGGGAAAATTAGCAGGAGATTACCGATAACTGACATCCATCAAACATGGCTCGTGGAACTAGAACAGTCTACCCCAGTGATCGAAATAAAGAGTTCGGTTCGAAATTCCAACCACCTGAAGAAGGCCGGAGCGTACAATGGCCGAAACGTTGTGACAAATATGGCGACAAAGATGAGGACAATTGTCCGACTAATGTAAATACAGCTAAATCTTTGAAATAATTTCTTCTTTCAAAGACTTTAGCTATCATAAAGGGAAGTCACTATAATTTATTTGATCCTGTAGACATCCCAATATTAAAAGTGGGTTTATGATGTTACAGTTTACCACCTATGAGCTAATCATCTTAACAAATGTCATGGATTGGTTATTATTTGAAAGCAATGAAACATTGAGGAATTTATGCTACTATTTTGGAACTAGATTAATTGGTTCTGACCATTAAGTTATTTTAATTTCTGAATTTCTGTAACATTTCTAATTGTAGGTTGAGTTCTTTGGTATATTAAATGGAAAATTTGTCCCAATGTAATGACATCAGCATATCATAGTCTCTATACAATATTGTGTAGCCTAGCTGTTGTTATTCAAAGGGTTGTGCTACATCTTATTAAGTAGTTGTTTCTGATATTTTTGTACTTAATTTTATAATGATTACCATACATACTCTAAAAGTGCTTTTTTTTTCTTATTTGCATGCAATATTTAAAAATATTTAGCTTGTTAATTGTCTTTAATGCAGGACTTATATTGCCTTATATGTCTTTTGTAAAATACATCTATTGGATGCTTTGATACACATCATCAGTGATGTTTCTAACCAAGGTTCATTAGGGGTTTTGGGTCTTTCAACATCATACCCCCTCTCCACAGTGACCCAGTTGATACTGATCGGGTATTGACTTGTGTACCTTCCGTTAGCTACAATTTTTTCCATCCTTATAACTGCACACTGCGACTCCCCTTGGCAATTTATAGCCCACTCCCTGATAACTTCCAGTTCACCAGCAATGTGCACTCTTCCATAAAAAAGGAAGCAAATGCACATACAATTTTTATCTGGTCAGAAACATGGCGGTGTGTTGGGCTTGAAGTGGTAAGTAACAATTTGTTTCCCTCACTGAGACATATACATATACATGTACACTCACAAAAACGTGCTCAAGAATCACGTTCTGCTTGCACTTATTCCATTTCCATTCATGGTAATAATTCACTTGAAAAATAAATTCCTCCTTCCTTTTTTTTCATTGACCCTCCCCCTGTATGAGTCACACATACATCAGCACCAACATACAAAAAAAAAACCATACTAATGTACTGGTAGGGAGCAAACAGGTGCTAGATCTTAGCCAGAGATCACCCATAGGCAACAATGGTTTGGGGTACCCTAATTATGTCACCTAGTCGAGACTCCATTGTTGGGTGTAGTTTTAGGTCATAACCAAGACCAACCCCAACCACCAAAAAAAAAAAAAAAATCGACAATGAAACAAAATATCAACCACTGCTTCCTTTCATCTGTTATTATTTTCTAACTGAAATGGTTACCATTTTATATTTTCTAGGACATTACTCCTCCAAAATATGAATCTGATGATTTAGGAACTGAGTTTCTAAATAAATTCAATTTTCATAAAATGATACAGAAAGCAGTTCAATATTCAGAAGAAGAAATAAACAATCTCAATGATGGATGTGAAAAGATGAGATCTTCTTGGGCTCAGATATTAAATACTTATAAATTCCATCCATCCAGAACTTCTACCGATCTTGCCAACAAATATAAACAAATGAAGGTTTGTTGGATTGAATATTCAATTTCTGAGATAGCCAAGCAAATCCCAAATAAAGTTTTCAAGATCAGTTTTATATTCTTCATTCATAAAATAAATAAAATATAAAATTTAATTAAAGCCACATTTATCAGATTGATTTAAAATTACCTTTGTTTTTATTGTTTTTCATATTTCACCAACAAATCTACTTTTGGGGTTACATTTTATGTTGTTTCATTATTTATTAACTTGAGATATTTGAGTGTTATGAAATCCACTTAAGAAAAATTTTTTAAAATCAATGTGAATAATTTGTTGGAGTTAAACTGAATGATTTTAATCAGTAGATATTAGAACCAAAATATTGTATAAAAGTTTTTGTTTAATTCATTCATTTCTCAGATATAATTTATGATTGAAATTGTTAACATTTAATAAATGAATCTGCAGATAATTTTGTATATTATGATTGAACAAATTTTCACTTCAACACACTAAGTTTTATGGTTTGGTTTGGTTAGTGACATTGGTTATTTAATGCCGAAATCTAAATATTTTGAACACAATTTTATGGCTTCAACTAAATATATTTTGAATGCAATTATATTTCCTTCAACTACAGATATTTTTTGCATAATTTTATACTTTCAGCATAAACGTATGTTTTGAAGATATATAGTTTGTACATAATATGTTGTGGGTGCTATATGTAATGGTATAAATCTATTTCTGTAAAGTAGGACATTATATTGACGGTTTCAGTATTTTCAAAGAGTTTTATCATGTTAATTTCCTTATAGTATGTATGTCTTAAAGTTGCTAAGTACATTCAGTTAATTCATACATGGTAAGGCACACCATGAGTGCCCCTTACCATGTATTAGGTATATGCACTAAATTTTATAAAAATGGACATAGACATTTTCATTTCTCACACATTTGTTATGAACCTTTATGAAGCATAAAATTATTTTCTGTCTTCCTATACTTAGCCATTGATTTGGACTCTATGTACAATTTTACATGTTAATATCAATGGAAGGCCATAAACATTAATCAACTTGTTCAATTACAATATAATATATAATTATATAATTAATTTTCTACAATACATTGGTCTTTTTAGAAACATTCTTTAAAAACATCCACAGATTAGTATTTAAGAAGTGTAAAGTATAAACTTACTTTTATTAAATTTTTTTCATTTATAATTTTATAACATGTAATCAATGCATACAAGTTTTCACTTAAAATTACCTTTTTGGATATTAATTAATATTTAATTTGTTTTTTTTTTTCACTACTTACAACTCTTATAAAGTTTCAAAACAGATTTTATTCAAATTGTTTAATCATACAAACAAGATTTAGCAGAAAATAAATCTCTTTGTAAGTATGTTTTTGTGATTTCTGTACTGTTTGGTGTTCCATAGAGCCAGGTTGTTACACTGATCCTAAACTAGTGCCTAAACCAACAATGTGTGATAAATTTACTTTGATTAGGACAAAAAGACCCGACTGGGAGAGAAGATGAGTCCAAATTCAGTTTGGTATAAAGTATTCTCATGAGAGTTTGTAAACATCCAAATCAGGCATTATGTTTAGACAGTTTTACTTCAACTGTAAGGAGATAGTGGTTTTATTATGTTGAAAAGTAATTTAAATGAAAACAAAAATGGGATAATTTGTTGTGATTATTATTGAGATGAGATTGTTGTACACTCTATTGCGCCACATATAAATACAAATTTAGATCACACTCACAATATTGGACAAGATAATGATCTGATACAAAAAGTAAGAAGGTTCTGCAGATTTACAACGTACTGATTATAGACTGGCCTGCAAACTCTCTTGAGATTTAAATGTTAGTCAGCATGCGTGGGATATGATCACATTAATAATTTCTTAAGGTGAAGAATTTTTGTTTTTACAGAGAAAAAGTCTCAACCTATCAAATGCTAACAAGGTGAAAAGACTGGTCTCTCATTGTGCGAAGAAAGAAGATTAGAGAGAGGTGTCAAGAAATTTGGCCCTGCCTTGAATTTAATTTGGAAGAAGTATAAATTTCGACCAGATAAACTTCCTGAAGATCTCTGATTAAAATAGAAAGTATTAAATAAATAATTTGCTTTTTTTCTTATGTAAACATTGCATGCAACTAGCTCTCTTCATATGTATGCTCTATCTGCTTTAATTTCATTTTTTTACACATTTATATCCCAGTGGATTGATAAAGAACGAATTTTTACCTAAATCTTTTATCAGGCGTTTGTTCATATATGCCTAACAACATATCCTACATTCTCTTTGATATTTGCTCTGTTCATTTATCATTTGCATTTCTATTTATTTATGCCAATTATCAGAATAGATCTTCACAAGTATATACATTAACAATTTTCTTATGCTTTTTTTACTTTGGGTCAAATGACAATGTTACTTTTCAGAAAATTTTACAATTTATTATTTTGAGAAAATCAGTTATACTATTTGTTTTTGGATATTTAGATAAATGGTGTAATTTTGGAAAGTATATTTCACAATGAAGAGCTCAGAAATATGCAATTTGTTAATAATAAAACTATATTCTTAAGGTGTTTTCATAGGTTTTAAAATACAATGATATAATTTTTTAATATTTTTCCTGAGAATTTCTAACATTAAAAATAATTGGCAAAAAGTTAAATGAGAAATTTTTCACTAACTAATCAGATGAAAGAAATTGATATAAATCACTTCATTACAAATACAATCTTTCTAAGTCTATTCAAATTTACCAAAAGATTTATATTTACTCCTGTCATATATCAGAACATACCTAAAATAAGATCTTCAAGCTTTAGACCTACATGATAATTCCTCTAAAAGCTTCTTTTGCAATAAATCTAACAATGTTTCTTCAGGTATCACTTTATTGTCCTGAATCTGCTTAAATTTCATTTACTCTATCACAGTAATAACATCTCTAAAAATCCTCTTGAAAGTCCTATTTTAAGAATCTGGCAAGGTTAGATTTTAAAACCAGACAATAACTGTCTACAAATCAAAATAGAACATCCTAGTATGCCTTTTATGTGAAAGAGATGCTGCTATATCTTCATTGCTTGTACTATTTTTCCTCTCTTTCTCTGTTTATTTAAAAAAATAATATAGACTTAAAACATGGAACTATAATTTCTAAATGCTTAATTAATTACCTTGGTGGAATTCTTTCACTGATAGTTCTGTCATTTGTTGTATTGTTTGAAAATCTGCCAAATTTCAATATTGATTGTTCAAATAGGAGCAGTTTCAAAAATAACACTTTGTAAACAGCTTTTAGCTTTTTTCTTTTTTCCTTTTCATTAAAAAAATAAACATTCAAAATTTACAGAGATGAAAGTTAGTTTCACTAGTTTGCAATATCCTTCAGCAAAGAATAGGCCTAATTATTTTTAAGGTTATTATAATCAAAACACAGTTGTAGCTGAAGGATTAGACCAAAGTTAAAGTTTAATTTTATTCATTTTAACCTTATTCTGTTTGATGAATTAATATTTTGCTGTTTCTTTAAAATATGTTCAGGATGTCATTATAAATTCTTTTTCACAGAAAAACCTTTTGAATATTAACCAAGAATTTTTTTCTTGTGTAAATGGATTGATTGTTTTTTTCTTTGAAATACTAAATAAAGCCATATTTACAAACTGAGATTTCTTGGAATTTTTAATTTCTCTTGTATGCAATGTATTAATTTCTTTTATGCCATATTTTGCATATATTTTTGTTTCTGTCTTTCTGCAGTATTTTAATTTTTATGCACATGATCAACTACTATGATCATTAACCAATTTTGACTGAAATTTTTTTTCTTTTTTGTTTCTTTCTTGATTGTGTTTTTCAGATTTTTCTTTTTTGCATGTTTTTCTTTTTTTTTGGTGTTTTATCTTCTGTTGTGTCATTTGTTTTGTGTTGAGTTTTTCATTTGACATTTTGTTGTTTAGTTTTGTGTTGTCTTTTATTTTCCATTGTGTCTTTCATTTTACATCATCTTTTTCATATTTTTTCATTGTATCTGTTTTTCATTGTGTATTTTGCACATAGAGTAATATTCTAATTTAAAAAGGTACATTTTACAAATACTACATATCAAATAAAACAACATTTAACAGATATTTGAAAATATTAAAAAATAAAATCATAATCAGTACAGTATGTAAATTATAATATCAACGCAAAACAGCTTTTTAAAAAATCTTTTTTTTTTCATCTTGTGTAATTTCTTATAAAATGATTTGTAAAAATATTAATTACTAGGTTATATTTTATAAGAAAAATCTAATTCTTATTACCTTATTAGATATTAAGAATTATATCTGTCATTATTAAAAGTAAAATATCTGTTAGAGAGAATACTGCTGAAGAATGGTCTCTAGAAAAAGCAATTGGGATTGCTAGAAAGAAAGAAGCAGTGACATGTTGTGTAGACAGAATGGTAAGTAAATCCATTCAATTTCAGATAATACATTTCACAAGTCAATTGGAATTTGCATAATGAAAACTAAAACAACCTATTTAAAATGTGGAGGCCATCACTGATCCAAAGACACTTTGTGAGAAGTTACCACAATAATAATTCTATTGATTCTAAGTCATTAGTATTTTACCAAGTGTCAAGGTATTGCATATGCATTTAATAGTTTGAAACAAGCACCAAAATGTTTACAGAATTTTAATCAAAAAGTGAAGCAACCCAGTCTGATAAGTTTGTATGCAAACTCAGACAGCATTCTGAACCCCAACCTACATTTCACCACATTCTGTCCTGGGAATGACTTTAAACTGTATCCACATCCTGGGCATGAGTTTAAACTGCAGTCATGGTTTTTTTACAAAACAACTTCACCTATGTCCTGGGTAGGACATTAAGCTACAACCAGGTGTAGTATAGGAAGCAAAATGGATTGGAAACTTCGCCTACATGCTATCAGCTTATACGATAAGCCTACAACCTAATCATTTATACCTAGGATGATGCCTTCAGGAAAAATATAATTTTTTCATACAAACAGTCTATTAAAAGAAAAAATTAGATACCTTTAAACTACCAACAAAAATCATAATCCACAAACTATCTGTTTACACAAAATGCTATGCCTAAACTACGTGTCAATGTACCTATAAAGTTGCAATATTTACCATGGGTGGTGACCTGTGACTGGTGACTGAGTGACTCCTGACCTGGTATAAAATGGGCAGGAGTTTCCACAACATACCACTTCAGTCCCAACCTGGGATAGATGGGTGGATGGAATAGCCCAATCCAATGTAATCAGCTAGTCACATAGTAGCAATGGCTAGGTGGGATGAAAGGGAATGGCTATGACATGGCTGCAAATCCTTACACCATACTATATTTGGGTAGATATGGTGGGGGAATGTTGGTGCTTGCAGCCACTTTAAGCATGACTACTGTCTGTATAGTCCTAGTGGATCAGGGCAAATGGGATTAGTCCCCCAATAGTGTCCCTTAGAGAACTCCAAGGTGGGTGGGAAGCACATACATTAAGGGCAAACTCACAAATAGCTGGAAACAAGCTACTGTAATTCCTATACCAAAATCAGATAAAGGCAAATCATACCCAAAAGCTTCTGATCCATAACATTAACAAGTTGCATATGCAAAACCCTAGAAAGACTGACCTGGTACCTCAAAACTAATGATTTAATTACCATCCTCCAGAGTGGATTCTGAAACAAGAGGCACCATAGACAACATAGTTTAACTTGAAACATTCATTAGATGACTTTTATAAAAAGTGAATACACAATAGCTTTTTTTCTTTGATCTAGAAAAGGCCTATGAAACAACATGGATACATGGAATAATGAAAGACTTATGCAATCTTGGATTAAAGGATATTTACCATAGAGCATTGATAAATAACTTTTTTTTCAGAAGTTTCAAAGTTCATGTTACATCAACTCTCTCGGAGCTCAAAATCCAAGAAGTTTCACAAGGTTGCATCCTATCTGTCACTCTTTTCAAAATAAAAATTAACATTGTCAATTGCTTAAATCAAGGAATTGATGGTTCATTATATGTAGACCATCTTTTGATCTGTTACAGATAAAAAATATATACATTGTAGAATGACAATTGAAAGTGTGCCTAAATAAAGTAAACCAATGGGCTACCAAAAATGATTTCAAATTCTCCCCAACCAAAACAAAGTGTATCCATTTCTGCAATCTGAAAAAATTGCGCAATGGCCCAACTCTTAGACTTGAAGGAACAGGAATTGAAATGACTGAACAACATAAATTTCTGGGAATCTTTTTTGATAAAAAACTAACTTTCATCTCCCACCTAAAATACAAAAAACAGAAATGCTACAAAGCATTACAATTACTCCGGACCCATCAGAGACTCGGCAACTGACTGCAAACGCTCCTGCAGGATCTTCGCCCAAATCTTTGACTCTGTGTTTAGCAGAGTTATGGGCCTGTAATCATCTAGTTCCCCCCACATCCTTTTTCAACAGCGTGATCACACCCCTGGAAAACCGGTCGGGGAGGGACCCCTGCCGGAACCAGTTGTTGAACACCACAGTCAAAATCGAGACGAAGAAGTGCGACAGCCTCAAGTACAATTCATAGGGCAAACCATCCAGACCGGGCAACTTGCCTCTGCCGACTTTCTTCAATGCCGCGTTTCCATTACGGAAACATTTACCAAAACCTTTCATTCTGTCAGGGGATTTTAATAGCCACAATAGCCTTGGATCTGGAGAAACAATAAAAAAGGAAAGATTACAGAAAAAGTAATTATGAGCTATTCCTGTTCAACCAGGAAACACCGACAATTGAGAGCCTGTCAAGAATTAACCTAGCTTTGTGTGATCTCGCAATTTGCCTAGACTTTACCTGGACTGTATACGACGGTACATGCGGTAGCGATCATTTCCCCAACATCCAGGTGGGTGATCGATTAGCACCCACTTGGACAGAGGCCAACTGGGTAAAATTTGAAAATTCATGTCAAGACAAACTAGTTCAAAACAGAAACTGCACAAAATGTCACGGAAACATTAATAGCCATAGAAAAAGAATGCATCACCAAAAACCAAGCAGAAAAAAAACAGAACCTGGGTGGATGATAAATGTGAAGAGGTAAGTAGACTGCGTAAAGCGAGACTTCAGCAAAGAATCAACTTCCAACCTCGTCATCTACAAACTATATAGAGGAAAGGCCCTGTTATGATGTTGATTTGGGATTTGTAGAGACAAACGCCAAATAACACGTAACAATAAAAAGGGTTTTAATAGGTTGGTAAAAAGGTACAGAAATCGCCTGAGTAGTCGATAACTAGCTCAGCCAAGAACTTCTCTGTCTTCCTGTCTCCTTCATGTCAACTGACATGCCACTATTTAAAGTCTTTGTTCACAGACGCAGACAAGTTCATCTTCAAGAGGGGTGGTAGGTTTCCGACACAACACCTCCCCCTTGAGATTAATTCCGGAGGAATTAATATCTTTTTCTTTTGGGATCTGGACTTAAACGTTCCACCCTAGTTTATTTTTCTTTTTGCTTGTCCTTCTTTGGACAACTGTTTCAGGCAATGGTGGAGTTGGTATATCGAATAAATCATAATACCTCCATTGGTTCTTCATTTTCTTTACTTATTTCTTCAATGATTCTTTTCCTTAATTGGTTCAAATGTCTTTTGTGCGTCCATTTTTTACTTCTTATCATGTATAACATTTTACCAACTCCATCTTGCCAAAATTCCTTCCCATTTTTGTAATTTTAAAACAAAACTTTATCTCCCGGCCTGAGATATTTCATATTTTCCTGATGCGTTTTGTTCTGGTAACTCTTTTTTCTTTCCGGCAGCAGCCTATTGAATACAGATCTAATTTTTCTAGCAAACATCAGTTCAGCTGGAGGCATCCCTGATATTGCGTTTGGATTTGGTGTTATTCTGTATATACTTAAAAACTGCTGTATATTACCATCATCTGTATTAGTACCATTTGTTTTTTTAAGGGCTCTCTTGAACGTATCAACAAACCGTTCAGCCTGTCCATTTGACCTAGGATGGTACGGTGAAGTCGTGATGTGGTCAATTCCCAGAGTCTTACAAAACGTCTTAAATTCACTTCCTGTGAATTGAGTTCCATTATCGGTGACAATTTTTTCTGGTACTCCAAAACGTGCAAACAGTTCTGTAAGAAAATCTTTTGTTACAGAAGCAGTTGGTCTTTTGCACTTAAAAATTTCAGGCCACTTGGAATAGCTATCCACAACTATCAAGTAGAAATTACCATTCATGGGTCCAGCATAATCTATGTGGAGTCTGGTCCATGGAACATCTGTTTTTGGCCATGGTGTGTATTTTACTGGCGGTGCTTTCGCTGCCATTTGACACCCTCTACAAGTTTTAACTACCTGTTCAATGTCTTTGTCCATATTTGGCCAATAAATGTAACTCCTCATCAGGGCTTTCATACGTCCAATACCAGGATGCCCCTGATGAAATTCCTTCAAAATCCGTTTTTGTAGCACAACCGGTATCACGACTCTTCCAGCATATAACAGCGCTTCAGCACATATTGAATATGCTGGTGAAGAAGTTTTATACTTTTCTGAAGTTACAACTTCTTTCATTTTTCTAATAAAAATGTCGTTTTTTGCTTTTAATTTTATTTCATCTAATGTCACCGGTAATTATTTTACTGTGTTATACATTACTTCAACCACTTCATTTTCTGCTTGTAACGACGCTATCACCGTATCTTCTAGCGGTTCCGAAGACGTTGGGATCAGTCTAGATAAACCATCAGCATGGCTTAATTTTTTAGATGATAAAAATTCCATTTTGAAATTGTAATTCAACAAAATGGTTCCCCATCGTTGCAAACGGTTTGCCGTATGAGTAGGTATACCCTTCTTCGAACCATAGATTGGTCGGTCTGCAATATAAACCTTCTTCCATGTATGTACTTATGGAATTTTTTACAAGCATAGATGATAGCTAAGCTTTCTTTCTCAATTTGAGAGTACTTCTTTTCTGCGGGTAATAATGTCCTTGATGCATGTGCCACTGGCTTCGTATTTCCGTCTTTGAATTTATGCAGAATTACCGCACCTATTCCGTACTCGCTTGCGTCCGATGCCACTATAATTTCCTGTTTAGGGTCATAATGTGTCAGTGATAATTCCGACGTCAAAATATTCTTTATTTTGTCAAACGCCTTCTGACACACTTCTGACCATTCCCACTTTGCTCCCTTTTTAAGCATTTTATTTAATGGAGCCGTAAGGCTGCACATATTAGGAATATATATCCCATAATAGTTAGCAAGTCCTAAGAACGCTTGTAGCGTTACTACATTTTGGGGAGTTGACATGCTTTTGATCGCTTCTGCCCTCGCCGGATCTGGTCTTCTTCCATCAGAGTCTATTATCTGCCCCAAAAACTTAATTTCACTCATAAAAAATTCACATTTTTCAGCTCCAAGTTTGAATACATATTCTTCAATTTTTTCAAAAACCTGATTAATATGTTCCAAATGTTCATTTCGATCTTTACTTTTTATCAAAATATCATCAAGATATGCAATGGCGAAGTCCAACACTGCCAGCACAGTGTCCATAATTTGCTGAAAAATACTAGGGGATATTTTTAAACCAAAAGGCAGACGGTTTAATTTGTATAAACCCTTGTGTGTCAACAATTTAGAACATTCTTCGTCCACTTTCACTTGGAGATAGGCATCCGATAAATCCAATTTAGAGAATATTTTTCCTCCATTTAAACTTGCAAAAATGTCTTCTGGTGAAGGCAAAGGATATGTGTGGTCTTTTAAGCAATCGTTTAGACCCGTAGAGAAATCAGCACACATCCGAATTTTATTATTCTTTTTCTTAACATATACAACAGGGCAGGCCCACTCTGAAAATTCAATGCGTGAAATAACTCCTAAATTTTCAAGCCGTTCCAATTTTGTTAATCTGTTCCAAAACACCAAATGGCACATTTCTTTTTCGCTTGAAAATAGGTTTTACTTCAAATTTTGCCTCCGTCTTTTTGCAACATCCAAGACCTTCTGAAAATACTTGTGGAAATTTTATTTTCAGATCTTTCACCAAATTTTCTATAACCCGATTTTTACACGGAGAAGAAACATTAATTCTATTGCAAAAAGAATTTATAGGGAGTTCCCATAAATTAAAAAGTATAATCCAATCTGTTCCAAATAAATTTGAAGCATTTTGTAGCACATACACTTTAGACTTTAGTGTCTTACCAACAAATGAAATATTACAAGAAAATTCACCTTGAAAATGCAATTTTCTTCCAGAAATCCCGCGAGCCACTTTTTCAGTCTTTTTAAGCAAAGGTCTGCCTATTTTAATCCATGTTGCTGTATTAATAATGGAAATATCACTTCCCGTATCTAGCTGTAGTTTAACATTTTTTCCATTCATTTTTACCTGTACGAATTTTCTTTTCTGCCCCTCCTCAATCTCCTGACGTGACAACACAATATTCACATTATCTTTTTTCGACTTGAATTTTTTTCTTTTGCTTTTACAATGAGTACTTATATGGCCTTTATTGCCACACGAATAGCAATTTTTGTCGCGAAAAAAACATTCACTTTTAAAATGACCACCACCGCATCCAAAGCACGTTGGGTTTTTAACGTTTTTATTAACTATTCCCGTTTTTGGTCGAATAGCATGGACACGGGATATGTCTTTTTCTTCAATTTGCGTATTGTCATGTTTTAAGTTTTCAATTCTTTGACACTCTTCCGTAACCTTCTGCAAATTAATCTCGGAATTTTGTTCGAGTTTTGCCAATATTCGGGACCTTATGTCCTTATCTTTGCTAGAAGTCAAGCCTTGAACAAATATCAAACATTTAAATCGATCAATTGAAAGATCATGTAACATAAAACGTTCACACATTCTGTTAACATTTTCAGCATACGTAACAACATCCTCATCGTCACGCTTTACCATATTCAAACACGAGAAACGAGTATGAAACAAACTAACTCGCTCGCCAAAAATACTAGATAAAGTATTAACAGTTTCTTCGAAATAAATGTCACCAGTTTTTCTTGGAAGGACAAAATTCGTATACTTATTATTTTCATCTGTACCCAACTTTTGTAAAAGTAAACTCACTTTTTGTTCGTCAGTCCAACCTTCACATTTTTTTTCAAATATTGTTTCAAATCTTCTGAAATACGCAGGAAATGTTATGCCCTCCTCTGGGTTAAATTTGAACTCAGTAATAGAATTAGCAATACCTTCGGCCGTGAATGACGAATTTACTGGATTCTTAAGTAAAATCGCTTCATATAAAGCCTTTGTGTCATTTCGCTGCTGAACTTGTAAATCCAATAGTTGTTCCCGAAACAATTTTTGTTGCTCTTGTTGCTGAATTTGACTTTGCACTAGAGTTTTCGTTAATGCAATCAAATCTTCCATTATGCGTAATAGATTACACAAAACACTTTTCGAAAACAGTCAAAAAGGGAAAAACACGTATATATCCACAATAAGCACAAGTCTTACTTCTTTTTGGCACGTTGAAATCCCATTTCTTCGTGAAGAACAAAGTTCGACGTATTTTTTTTTTTTTTCAGAGCAAGAAAAAAAAATTTATATAGTCCACCTAGAGTTGAAAAATTCTCCACTCAGCGTGATGAACGAATCTCTCGTCGCCACTGTTATGATGTTGATTTGGGGTTTGTAGAGACAAACGCCAAATAACGCGTAACAATAAAAAGGGTTTTAATAGGTTGGTAAAAAGGTACAGAAATCGCCTGAGTAGTCAATAACTAGCTCAGCCAAGAACTTCTCTGTCTTCCTGTCAAGATTTATTTATACAAAAATGTACAAATTGTGGCACAAGGCCGAAAAAGGGGAGGGGTAAAGGCTGGTCTTAACTAACTATCCTATACCTAGCTAATCAGATTCGCGACCCATTCATACATTACAATTGACACATTCACCACAAGAATTCGTCCATCACCATTCAATCCTCCATACACCATAATACCACATCCTCACCAGGGGGGGGGACCTACAAAAACGCGCCCCACACCATAAAAATTTGATGATAATAAAATACATAAAAATCTAATCATGGAAAGATGCAGGGGGAGGGAGATGAACCCCATAACAAACTAAAAATTCAATTTTTTTTTAAATAAACATAATTTATGTTAGTAGGACCCGTCCAACCCTCAAAATAGAGAGGCCGCTGTATTCTGCCCAGAGGACAAAATCAAGAAGCACTCTCGCTAAGGGAGTGGGAAAGAGATAAAATAACTTGGACATGGGGAAGTAAAAGGCTGATCCAGTTGAGATGAAAAGGAGGCCAAAACAAACTCGGGAGGTTGGGAATCTCGACTTGGATCATAACTAAAATGATGGCCGGGAAACAGGCCGGGAACAACACTTACTCATATTAACTAGGTACACTTAAGCTTGTCTAACCTAACCAAGGGGAGGGTTCCACAGGAAACCACCCCGATGTAACTTTGGTTGACCTAGAAAAGAAAATCAAGGCTAGCCCCGTTCAAACGAACCAAGCTAGCCGCTTTTACCCACCTTTCGCTAAAGGCTGTCGAATGCAATCGTTTTCTATCAGTTCTAATCTTCATCTTGAGCTGATGCTCAAAGAATCGGATTAGATCCTGATAAGAAAGCTGATTGCCTCGCAAGACTTCCTCCATGCGCGTCGTCCATATCACCATTCGGGCCGTGGCTAGCAGCATCAGAAACACCATTCGTTTCACCCCGGAATACGGGGGCGACTCATTGTCACACGCGTATGCACGATCAATGGACACGAGTTCTTCGGGAGCGAGACGAGCCGTCAGCTCGCCGACATGGTCCGCACCCGGGGGCAATGGTAGAAGGCGTGCGAAGCCGTTTCTTCTAAACCAAGGCCACACCGTTCACAGTCTGGCAAATCCGCCAAGCCCCATATGAAAGCCTTGTCGTTGAGAGGCAGCCGATTCCGAGCCAATCGCCAGGTAAGCGAAAACTCAGGGTTACTGAGATAATCCGCCGCTGGCGCCCAAGACCAGTAGGAGCGATACTCCTCCTCCGAAAAGCAGAGCGTATCACGTAGGAGATCCTTCGCGCGACCCTCCACTAATCCCCGATAGAAGACCTTCCTAGGCCGTGAAAGGTCACTGGACCGCGGAATAGCCCTCAAGGCTGACCGACACTCGCTGAGGAAAAGCGATTCATCTCGAGACTTACAATGGCGCTCAGCCTTCGAGATGGGGGGACTGATGGTAAGGCTAGGGAAGGCGTCCCTAACAATCCCCTCCAGAATCGGATCTCCTCTAGTCAATGCGCGGCGTAGGAAAGCCAACCGAGAGGCACGGATGTGACTCTTCAAGTGTGGCATTCCCAGCCCCCCATGACACGGACGTTTGGTGCAGACTCGTCTGTCGACCCTGTTCGCGCGTCCCCTCCATAAAATGGAGGATAGCGCTTGCTCGAGCGCCTTCATGTGGGCCTTACAGAGAGGAAGTACTGACAATCGATAAAGAATCAGGGGGAAAATGTATGTAACACACACCTCCGCCCTGCCCTTTACGGACAACCTCCGTCGCTTCCAAGTCTTACCGGCAGAAACGACCTTTGCTAGTACTTCAGACCAATTTTTCTCCAGCTGGAGGTCGGGTCCAAACCACACTCCAAGAATGCGGACAGGACCGTCCGTCCAACCGAAGCGGCCTGGAAGATCACGCCCCTTCCAGGCACCTAACCGCAAGCCGGACGACTTGTCGCGGTTTATCTTGGCCCCTGTCACCTTCTCGTACCTATCAAGCGCCTTCTGTACCGCCTCAATGTCGCTAAGGGACGACACGAAAGCAGATACGTCATCGGCGTACGCGGAAACCCTGGCTCGAGACCCCCCAGGAACGGCGATCCCGCGTAGGGCCGGACTGCACGCCTCGTCCTTCAGCCGGCGCAGGAGAGGCTCCAACGCCAAAGCATAAAGGAGAGGCGACAGCGGACAACCCTGACGAACCGACCTCGACAGAACAAAAGCGCCCGACAACTTTCCGTTCACCTGTACCACAGCACTGGGGGAGCGATACAGGAGGCTAATCCAGCGGCAGAAGTCGGGTGCGAATCCGGCGGCCTGCAGGACAGTAGCAAGGTAGCGATGGTCGACCCTATCAAATGCCTTGGACTGATCCAAATTGATCAGCGCGGCTTCTTCGTCGTCTTTTACGCCCTCTAGGATCGTGCGGATCAAATGCAGGTTGCTCTGAATTGTTCGGCCCCTCACAGAACAAGTCTGCTCGGGTCCCAACAGAGACTCGGCAACTGACTGGAACCGCTCCTGCAGGATCTTGGCCATAATCTTTAACTCTGTGTTTAGCAGAGTTATGGGCCTATAATCATCTAGTTTCTCCCCAACACCCTTGCCCTTTTTCAACAGAGTGATCACACCCCTGGAAATGCGATTGGGGATGGACCCCGACCGAAACCAGTTGTTGAACACTGCTGTCAAAATCGGAACAAAGATGTGCGACAGCCTCAAGTACAATTCATAAGGCAAACCATCCAGACCGGCCTCTGCCGACCTTCTTCAATGCCTCGTAGACTTCGCCCTCTGTGATCTCTCCCTCGCAGCTAGCTGCTTCAGTCGGCTCAAGCCGAGGAAAGTCAGCCAAATAGCTGCGAAACACCTCCTCACGGAGACCAGGCTCCTTGGTAAAGCAGTTCTCGAAATGCCGCCGAAACGCCTCGCACAATCGCCAGTCGACCGCAGAGTACGCCCCTCCGGGGTTTCGACTTGACGAATGTAACGATTACCACCTCGACGGACTTCTTCCTGACGCAGATCTGCGCCTAGGTTCACAGCTTCGTTAGACATCTTACTTAATTTATGCCTAATTACCTGACCCATGTAGCGCTCGCTATTCGAACGCTGCATGGCCTCCCTAGCTAGGGCTATCTCTAGGGGATCCCCCCCAGCCTCCGCCCGGGAAAAATTAGCCTTAAGTGTCTTCAACTTTTCAGCTCTATCTAGAGCGAGCCGTCTGCTGAAATCAGTGGTGAAAGACCTAATTCTATCTTTAAGTCTGCCCCACCACCTATTCCCAATAACCGCCCCCACTAGCTCCCGCTGAACTACATTAGTTAGCTGCTCCTGGAAGTCCCGCCTGTCCAGTAAAGACAGATTGAACTTCCAGTAACCAGCCATTCTAGGCCTATGTCCTAACGCCACCCGGGCACAAACGAGTTTGTGATCCGTGTAGCCTACCCAGTGGAACGTGGGACAATCTAACAAGTCTATGTCGGCTCTACGAACTAACATTCTGTCAAGGTAGCTAACTACCTTGTCAGACGGCCAGCTATGAGCCCACGTCCACATTTTCCCCCTGGGATGATCGACCCGGTATCTATCGACGAGACCATAATCGCCAATCAGATCGACCAGGCTACGATCGCCCCTTCTCCCGCTAGCGCCCCGCCCCCTATCTAACTTGGGGTCCAGGATGGCATTCCAGTCCCCCATTAGAACTAGGCGCGAAGAATCGACTAGGAACGGCCCCAACCGCCGAAAAAAGGAACACCGCTTCTCCCGGTCGTTGGGCGCATAAACCGCAACGACCCGAAACGAACCACTTTTCACGGCAATATCGGCCACGATTAACCTGCCCTCGGCATCGGCATGCACAAGGTCCACCTTCGCATCAAGAGTACGTCTGACTAACAAAGAAACTCCTCTGGCCAACCGGTTCCCATATGCTGAATAGACGACAAAGTCATCCTCCAGCACACACGCATCGGAAGTGCAAACAAAGTGGGCCTCTTCGATCGCGGCAACATCCACATCGAAGGACAAGAGATCCCGAAGCAGGCGGGCAGCCTTACCCCGATCTCTCAAGCCCTTCACATTCAGACTGGCTATCTTCATTTCCATTTTCTAGGCCTGCAAATATAAAAGAGAGTTAAGGCAAAAACCTACTCACATACGGGGCGGAAATCTGAGCCGGACAGGACTCCGACGGATTGCCCCAGGCTCCCTACACCCAACTCTGACATAATACATCCATCCAGGGCAATACCGCCGACGTCCGTGCGGTATGTTAATTTGATGGCCCTATATAAGGAGGGATGAACCAAAACAGGGACCCTCCCAGCACAAAATTGGCGTAGCTTCTTGATCTCCGGATCGTCTATTTCCAGCATCCTGATGTTGGGGAAGGCCTCTTTTGCTTCAAAAAGATGGCTCCATACTTTTAAGAAGCTCCCCGTGTCCCTCACACATGTAATTACCCCTGGGGCCTTGGGGAAATTGCGAGGGTCTTCCGTTGTTTTCCCATCTACCTCATTTATTTTATACAAGGCTTTTAAAAGGGGCCTTTTATGTTTTGAGAGGACCTTTGTGTATTCCTCTTTGTCTCCCTGACAAATAGTTTCGGGGCCCTCAAATAGTTTCTTTTTCTTCTTTTTCTTCTCCCTTGAAGGATGGGGAGGGGAAGAAGTGGATGTATGGGGTGGCGTGCTCACAGAACTGGGGGAAGAAATAGAGGGAGAGGGGGATGGAGTACGTGTAGGGGAGGAAGGGAGACTCCTATCTTTGGGGGAAACAGTATGCCTTATTGGCGATGCAGGGAAGGAGCGCCGCCTGGTTCTATCCATGCTACGCTCCACCCTGCTACGACCAGAGATATTCTTTTCTTGTTCTTCCGAGTCTTCCTCCCTACATCTTTTCAATGAGGAAGTTCGAGGCGGAGGCATACTCTCCACCTCCATTGGTGCTTCCTGCTGCTGCTGCGTTTGTGGATGCTTTTGCTGCTTCCGTTGTTTGTGTTGAGACCGCTGCTGTTGAGGCTGCTGTTCTTGTTTCTGCTGTTGATACTAGTCAAGCACCACTCAATAAATAATAGCACGATAACGGACAAAAAGGCTATAACAAATATATTGAACGAAATATTCTCCAAAAAATTATCCCAAAAACATTGTAAACGACAAACTATAAAGCAAAATGCAGAAAAATATAAATTAAACTTGAAAACAAAGATTACAGCAAAGTATTCTCTCTGACAGAACTAGTAGACTCCATTAAAAGTTGACGTAATTCAACCATAGGACCGAACGATGTCCACTATGATTTCCTAAAACAACTCGTAAAAGAGTCATTAAA
Source organism: Acanthosepion esculentum (assembly GCA_964036315.1). Taxonomy (NCBI): domain Eukaryota; kingdom Metazoa; phylum Mollusca; class Cephalopoda; order Sepiida; family Sepiidae; genus Acanthosepion; species Acanthosepion esculentum. Next base: position 94,754,572 of record OZ038476.1, read on the forward strand.
ATTATTACTAAAAATATACAATGATATCTGGACAAAGGGACAAAGGGAAAGTTCCCGGAACAATAGCAGCAGACATCTCTCATGCCGATTCCAAAACCAGGAAATGACATTTCTGACTCTGGAAGTTATAGACTGATTCCTTTCACAAGCTGTTTGTGCAAAATTTTGGAGAGAAGTTAGTTTGGTACTTTGAATTCAACAAATTAATGACAGATTTACAGTATAGCTGTGAGGAAAAAGAGAAATACGATCTACCACCTGGTTCGGTTGGAAAGATTTATATGGGAAGCGTTTATAAGAAAAGAGCACGTGGCTACTGTATTCTTTGACTTCGAAAACGTTTAAGAAACTACCTTGAAATATGGGATCATGCGGGATCTACATTACCTCGGACTGAAAGGTAGGCTACCAGAATTTATTAAGAGATTTCTTTCGAATAGAAATTTTCCAGGTTCACATTGTATCTCTTCTGTCCGATCCAAACAACCAAGAAAGTGTGTCAGAAGGTGTATATTATCAGTCACACTGATCAGTATTAAAATAAATAACATTGCAAAAGAACTCACTCAAGCTATAAATGGATCTTTGTACGTAGATGATTTTACTGTAACTGATCCAAAAATATTCATACCATAGAAAGGAATCTGCAGTAATGTATAAATAAGATCAACAGATGGGCAATAAATAAGAGCTTTAGATTTTCAAAAAAGAAATGCGTTTATTTCTGGTATGAACGTTAGTTTCTTGTCGAGAATTATTCCCAACATGATCATTATGCTGTTTATTTATAAAAAAAATAAACTGCATAAGGATTTAGTTCTCAGGAATAATTCTCGACAAGAAACTAATGTTCATATCACACTTTGTGAATAAAATGAAATAAAACCTTAAAACTGAGAGTGGTGACCCACAAAAAATGGGGAGAGACCGGCAAACGATGTTCAAATTATACAGAACATTAATTCGATCGAAGCTGGTCTATGGACACTTTATATACCGATCTGAAAGGAAATCTTATCTCAAAAATGAAATCTTGGGATGGCGCTTGGAGCATTTAAAACTTCTGTAAAAAGTTTGTATACACATGCAAACGAACCGTCACCAGAAGGGCAAATTAACCCGACAATACTATATAAAACTAAAAACAATCACCTCTAATACTGTATACAAGATCACATTCGATCCCAAATATAGAAACCCTTTCCAGCAAAAAGAGAAAGCCATAAAAACTTTTGAACTCCGGATGGAACCCATCATTCAAGAAACAGAAATAACTATCTCGAATCTATAATACAACCATATCAAATATATCACCTTGAACCATAAGAATACGTGAAATAAATCTAAAATTCTGAAAACGTCATAAAACACATCCACTTATATTCCAAGAGGAATTAAGAAAAAATTAAAATCAATTATACCAGACACTTGTACATCTTCACAGATGGATCAAATTACAAAAATGAAATAGCATATAAAGTAATGTATAAAAATAAAATAAAAGGCAATCTTACAATGTAGAGATGTGTGCAATAGACGATAGCACACGACTTCACCTCTAGAAACAAAATTAGATATGTAATATTCTCTTACTCCCTATCAATTATAACAACAATTAAAAAAACAAAAAACTTGACAAACCACTGCAGGTGAAATTGCTATGCAGGCTGTATTCTTTAGCAGTAATAAAATAGTGCTATGCTGGATCCCAAGCAACATAGGAATAAGAGGAAACGACCAATCACATTCAGCAGCAAAGTCTGAAAACCATAGAATTCCTTATACCAACCTGAAAAGTAAAATAAACAGTTTCATTCAACAAAAATGACTACGCAAATAATGAGATTCGCACAAACAGTCCTGGGTGAATGGAGGCAAGTGTCTAGAAAAGGAAGAAAAGATAAGGTGTTATGGGACCTTACCTATAACGACAGAGTGAACTCTTCCTGGCACTACAAATACTGCGCCTCTCAAGAGAGAGAGACGAGACGGAATCGAGTCGAGCCAATAGTAGTTCACTCCAAACCAGACTGACAGTCATACTAACACCTTCCACATCTTGTATTATTATTCTGTGTAATATATCTTTGTTATTCCTACTCTTGTGTTCGTGTTGTTCTTCCTTGGCCCCAACCTTGGACCATAACAGTGGCGACGAGGATATTGAAGAAACGAAGTTCTACGCGGAGAATCTAAAAAAAAAACCTTTTTGCTATCGGTCGTCCATAACAGTGGCGACGAGGATATTGAAAAAACAAGTTCTACGCGGAGAATCTAAGAGAATCTAAAAAAAAAAACTTTTGCTATTTTGGAGATAAACAGAGGCGACGGAGGTATTGAGAAAGAAAAAAAACAACGAAAAAAAGATAGAAAAAAACAAAAAAATCTTTTTCGACACCAACCTTAACAGTGGTAACGAAGACACGAATTTTACCTGTCAGCCAAAACAGAATCTAATTCTACGCAGGAAAATTTCTTCGTACTAAGGTTCCAGAACAACAGGCGACAAAGACCTGACGTCTATACTGAGAAAAAAAGGAAAAATAGTTACACAAAATTACGGTGTAAACATGGAAGACTTTAAGGCAATCATATTGGAACTAATGAACATGCAATTCGAGCAGCAACAAAAAAATAAGGAAAGACAGACTAGGCTCGAAGAAAAACAATTAGAAATTCAACAGAAAAACGAAGAAAAACTATTGGAAATTCAACAGAAAAACGAAGAGAAGCAACTCGAACTACAAGAATTACTACTACGGGCAGTAACAAATAAAGGACAACATTCTGGAAATTAAACGGCATTCTCGCAAAATGCTATATGGAGCTCTACCAAAGACTTCACTTATGCACCGGACGAAGACAAAACCTTTGTGGCTTACTTCAGAAGATATGAAGATTCATATGAGTTTGATTGCGGGAATTGGTCAGACGCGAAAAAAGTACGTCTACTACTGAGGAAACTAGGGTCAAGCGAATACACTACTTGACTTTCAAGGAAGCCATGAAACTTTTAACGGAATTATTTAGTTCGAACACTTCACTATTCCACAAAAGGTGGAAATGTTTAAATTTAACAAAAAAGGATAGCGAAGACTATATAACATTCGCTTCCGTAGTAAACAAACACTGCGATGACTTTAAGTTATCTGAACTCAGCCTGGACAATTTTAAATGATATTCGTCCAAGGCCTGGTTTCGACTAAAGATGCGGAGATCAGACGGAGAATTTTAACAAAATTTGAGAGTGAACCATAATTGACGCTACAAAAATTGGCTGAGGACTGTCAGAGATGTATAAGCGTAAAAAAGGACTCAAACGATATCGAAGAGTCTGGCATCGCTCACATACGAAAAGTACAACGACAAACACGTTTTTCCCTCCTCAAAAACAAGCCAAACAAATTATTTTGCTACAAAAAGTCAAACGAAATCTCAGAAGAAACTACCACCCAGTCCATGCTATCGCTGTGGGACTTTGCATTGGTACAAAGATTGTCCATACCGCTATAAGACTTTTCTGTCGTGCAATAAAGTGAGACATAAAAGTTATCACTGTAGAACAAAGAAAGAAAGCAAAAGTCGAGTAAGGGTCACTAGAACTGACCAAGAGGACGGGATAAATATACTAAAATACGTACAAGTAGAAACGTTAAACAAAAAAATCAGATTGCAATTAGATTCCGGATCAGATTTAACCATTATTAGCTTACAGACGTGGAAGAAATTAAACAAACCGACCATGTTGAGAACAAATAAATAGCCAGGTCGGTAACAGGAGGAAAAATCAAATTTGAGGGGGAAATTATCACAAATGTGACGTTCAATAGAATGACCAAGAAATTAAAGATGTATGTTCTAAAAAATACGGAAAATTTATTTGGAACTGACTGGATGCAGAAATTTGACCTATGGGATTTACCGATAAATACATTCTGCCAAAAAGTGGAAAATTATCGACCGAGGCAGAGAAATTGAAGGAGAAATTAAAGGAGAGTTTCCGCAACGTATTTTCAGCCGGCCTCGAGAGGTGTAAAAAAATGGCGGCAAAAATCGAACTAAAAGAAAATGTACAACCCATTTTCAAGAAGAAAAGAAATGTACATTTTGCATCATTAGAAAAAATAGACAAAGAGTTGGATAGACTCTTGAAAACCGGTATATTGACAAAGGGAGAATAGAGTCAATGGGTCGCACCTACGGTTTACGTGAAAAAGAAATGGAGTGAGATACGAGTATGTGCTAATTTCTCGACGGGATTGAATGCAACGATTAAGGATTATCACTATCCTCTCCCTAGTCCAGAGGAAGTTCTCACAAAGTTGAACGGAGGAAAATTTTTCTCAAAGATAGACTTGAGCGAAGCATACCTACAAGTACCAGTAGATGAGGAAAGCTCGAGGTTGTTGTGCATAAACACACATAAAGGGTTATATAAGTTCCAGAGATTACCATTCGGGATCAAGGTCGCGCCGGCGATATTTCAGCAAATAATGGACACTATGCTATGCGGACACTGATTTCACGATCACATACCTTGATGACATCCTGATAAATAGCATAAATATTGAACAACACTGGGAACACGTTCAAGAGGTTTTCAGGCAGGTACAAAACTACGGTTTTAAGGTAAAGAAAATAAATGTGACTTCTTTATGAAGGAGATAAAATATCTGGGCCATATTATTGACGAAGAAGGAAGAAGACCAGACCCAGAAAGAGCCACGACAATAAAAAAAATGCCGGCTCCAAACAATTTAGCCGAGTTACAAAGCTTCTTGGGCTTAGTAAATTATTATCAAGAATTTATTCCCAACATGCACAAATTACGCGCACCCCTAAACGAACTGTTGAAGAAGGAAACAGTTTGGGAATGGTCATATGTATGTCAGAAAACTTTCGACAAAATCATTAAGACTCTAACAGCAGATTTATTTTTAGTGCATTATGACCAAAATTGGAAATAATAGTCGCGAGTGACGCGAGTGCCTATGGTGTTGGGGCATGTATATTTCATAAAATGCCGGATGGGACACTAAAACCCATCGCGCATGCGTCAAGAACGTTGCTACCAGCCGAACAAAATTACTCGCAAATCGAAAAAGAAGAGCTGGGGATTATTTTTGCAGTTTCGAGATTCCACAAATATATTTACGGTAGATTTTTCACCTTACAGACGGACCGCAAGCCGTTATTGACAATATTTGGACCAAAGAAAGGTCTACCTGTCTTCATTGCTAATAGATTGCTAAGATGGAGAACTATTTTATTAAACTATAACTTTAAATTGGAGTATCTTCCATCAAACAAAATCGGGCATGCAGATGGTCTTTCGAGACTAATACCAAAGAAAACGGAGCCATTAGATGATTCCGTAATTGCAGCTCTACGATATGAGGAAGATATTAGAACATCATTATGTAGTACAATTCGAAACCTCCCCGTCATATTACAGGAAATAAGAAACGAAGCAGTGAATGACGAATTTATAAAGGAAACGAAAACAAAAATTGCAGGAAAAGATAAGCATATATCAGACAGTTTTTCGTTATGTGATAATGTTCTACTATAAAATGAAAGAGTAGTAATCCCGAAAACGTTTTTTACTACTTGATTGTAGTAGACAGTTACAGCAAATGGTCAGAAGTATTTCGTTCTGAGACTACAATAAATTGCCTTCACGAGCTGTTTGCTCGTTTCGGAGTGGTTGATTGTTTAGTCACCGATAATGGAACACAATTTACATCTGCGGATTTTCAAGAATTTTGTGAAACTTTTCAGGTGAAACACATCAAATCCTCGCCATATCACCCAGATCAAGCGGGCAAGCGGAGAGGTTTGTAGATACATTAAAAAGAGCACAACAGAAAGGGGCTTTACAACAATTCTTGCAAGTATATCGAATTACACCGAACAGTACTACGCCATCGGCATTATCACCCCCGGAAGTGATGTTCGCCCGAAAAATTAGATCGGTATTCGACAAATTACTGCCAAAACAGACAAAGCAATCACCAACGTCGTTTGTACCAAAAAGAAAATTTAACCCAGGGGAGAAAGTTTTTTTTTAAATGTTCAAAAACAACACATCCTATTGGGAGCCAGGTACAATAGAGAAACGAATCGGGAACGTGATTTACATAATTCAGAGTCCGAATTTCTCGCTTAAAAGGCACTTAAATCAGATCTGAAAGGGGCTGTTAGAGGATTCTAACGGTCTACCCCAGGCCCCAAGCAATTTCAGAACCGCGGAAATCAAACAGAAAAATAAAATTTACAGAGCCTTTGATGATTAATCCGAAGAGGAAAAATATTAAAGACCCCTGCGAGGTAAAAGCTTTGGGAGGGAGGTGTTATGGGACCTTACCTATAACGACAGACACTATAAATACTGCGGCTATCAAGAGAGGGGGATGAGACGGAATCGAGTAGTTCACTGCAAACCAGCCTGACAGTCATACTAACACCTTCCACATCTTGTATTATTATTCTGTGTAATATATCTTTGTTATTTCTACTCTTTTGTTCGTGTTGTTCTTCCTTGGTCCTAACCTTGGACCATAACATAAGGTAATGCCAATTTGTCTGCATATAGGCCACACACATCTCATCCATTCATAATTGCTGAAGAATGAAGATCAACCAACATGTACAACATGTCAAACTATACTCAATGTGAAACACATTTTAACTGAATGTACTTATTTAGGCTCTATAAGGCATAAATGCCACAAGGAAAGCAACATGAGAAAACTATTTAAAAATACTGAAACCGTCAACATAATGTCTTATAGAAATATGTTTATACCAAAACATATAACATCTACAATAGATTATCTCCAAACTCTATATCTATAAAGCATTACCCTCTATACTCTATAAACCCTCTATATCTATAAAGCATTACCCTTAAAGTATAAAATTATGTACAAAATATCTGTAGCTGAAGGCATAAAATTGTGTTCAAAATATATTTAGCTGAAGCCATATTGTCTACAAATATTTAGATTTCGGCATATAACGCTAAACAAAATCAAACAATTTGATGTTAGCAAAGTCACGAAGAGTAATGAGACATGGTTGAAATTAAGCCTTGTTAGCTCTAAACTGGAGTTTTCAGCTTGCTTATGTTGTTTAGGAAAGATGTAAATAAATTTAATGTTTGGAAAGTCACAAAAGAAAGTGTAAAGTGGTATGAAATCAAAGCTTTTTTACTCGAAAACAAGTATTATCAGCTAAGAAGCTGATAATACTTTCTTTAGGTAGCTTATACAAAGTTATTGTAAATTTTGTCTCATTTGTAAAGTCACGAAAACAACCGAAAAGTGATCGAAATCAAGCTGTTTTCGCATGAAAACTAATGTTTTCAGCTTGTTTGTGTAGCTGACACTAAGATATATAAACTAAAGTCTGGTGTTTGCAAAATGACAAAACAAGGGAAAAGAGGTTGAAATAAATCTTTTTTTTGCTCAAAAACTAATGTTTTCAGCTTCTTTAGGTAGATTACACAACGTTTTAGCGACTAAAATTTTGTGTCATTTGCAAAGTCACGAACACAAGTGAAAAGTGGTTGAAATCAAGGCTTTTTCATTGGATTTACGATGGAGAGGGTTGAATAATACATCCCCAATCCTTTGAGGGGTTTCAGGTATCAGAAGTATAGGTATCACAAGCAGAGCTGCAGAGGACACTCAGTATGTGAAAAATGTGGTAAAAAAGACACCGATGATACGGAGGAAGAATATACTCATGATATTAAATCCTATAACTCTCAAGAGAACCACCCAGCACTTTTGAAATATTGCTATATATATATATAAAGGAGAAAAAAGAAATCATGGAGATGAATTTTTCAGAAGCAAGAAAAATACTGAATTCATGTATGAAATTTCATACCTATGCCAATGTATTTCAGAAGACAAGTTCAATTAGAAGCAATTAGACTGGTCCAAATTCCAAGAACTCTTAAAAGGAACATTCTCGACTGAAAGATGCCAAACAGAAATACTAAATACTACCTATACAAAACTCAATCTCCACCTAAAGCAAATCCCATTAAACAAAGATCTAAAATGGCCACCAAATATTTCCGGAAAGAAAAAAAATCATGACCAGCTTACAAATAAACACTTCTGTCAGCCAAAATGCAACAAAAGTTTGATGTCCTATAGAGAATCGCTGATACATTTTTATAGTAAAATTACTAGCAGTACATTTTATAAGAAAAAATCAATAATACTATTTTCTAGTGAAATTACCAACAATACATTTTTATTAAAAATTACCAACAATACATTTTTACAAAAAATTACTAACAATATATTCTATAGCAAATTACCAGCAATCTATTTTTATAAAATCAGCTTCAATGCATTTTTATAGTATAATTTTCATAGTAAAAACTTTTTTATAAAAGTTTTTTAAAACTTTTTTGACAATGTATGCCATAATACATTGTCAAAAAAGTTTTAAAAAATGATTAATCTCATTTCTTTTAGGGAGAAACAAGTTGTTACTGTAACCTACTGAAGTCGGCACGTCTAACAATATACAGTTTTGTAATATTGTCTGTAATACATGTTTTGTTATATCTTTAACGTCCTAATGAAAAGCAAGAGCATCGAGGAACACAAATCGCACGTATGGCAGGTGTTCATGAGAATCCAGGATTGCGGATTCAAATTAAAAGACGGGAAGTGTAGGTTTTTCTTAAAGAGGATTATGTACACTATTTACACTATTCGGACTATTGTCCTCATCTTTGTCGCCATATTTATTACAACGTTTCGGCCGTTATACACTCCGACCTTCTTCGGGTGGTTGGAATGTCGAACTGAACCCTTTATTTCGCTCACTGTTCTAGTTCCACGTGCCACGTTTAATTCTTCTCCAAGTTCTCCATTGCCTTAACTGGATATTGAACTTACACTCTTTGGGTCCTGTCACTGGATCTAACGCTTTTATCCAATGTGCCATGTATCCTCAAGATTTTCCAACCACTTGAAAAAGACCGGAGCGTACAACGGCCGAAACGTTGTAATAAATATAGCGACAAAGATGAGGACAATAGTCCGAATAATGTAAATAGTGTACAAAATACCTCATCTCAGAAATATAGACAGATACTGGAGGATTGAGTACTTGGGGCAAATAATTGACAAAGACGGAAGAGGTCCCAACCCAGATAGGGCAATGGCAATAAAGAATATGCCAGCACCAGAAAATGTGTCGGCTCTTCAAAGTTTTTTTAAAAGTTTTGTCAATTATTACAACGTTTTTATCCAAAAAAATGTACAGTTTGAGAGCTCCAATTAATGAATTATTGAAAAAAGATAAAGAGTGGGAATGGACAACCAGGAAGCATTTGAGAAAATAAAGGAGGTCTTTACATCAGATCTGTTCCTGACTCATTTTGATACAAACCTTAACATCACTGTAGCCAGCGATGCTAGCTCCTACGGCATCAGGGCCTGCATTTTACACAAGTTAAAGTATGGATCGGTAAAGCCAATCGCCCATGCATCTAGGACGCTATTACCAGCTGAAAGGGGTTACTCGCAAATAGAAAAGGAAGCCTTAGGAATCATTTTGGCGGTGACTAAATTTCATAGATTTATTCATGGAAGGTACTTTTTGTTGCAGACAGACCATCGTCCACTATCTTTGGACCAAAAAAAGGGTCTGCCAACACATACTGCTAATAGACTTCAAAGATGGGTAACCATTCTCCTCAATTATAACTACAAAATGAAGTTTCTCCCATCCACTAAAATCCGTCATGCAGACGTGTTGTCTAGATTGATACCTAAGTATGCAGAACCCCTGGAAGATACAAGTCATTGCTGCCATAAGAACAGAGGTCGAAATAAAAAGTACCTTGTGCAATACTCTTAGGGAGCTTCCTATAACAATTGACGAGATAATAGACAAAGTGTCCGATGATAAGTTCATAAAGGAAAAACTAAATAGTAAAGACCAGAGTATCTCAGAAGTTTACTCACTCTGTAACGACATACTAATGTACGGAGACAGAGTAGTAATCCCATCTACACTACAGAAAAGAACATTAAAGTAATTCCATGTTTGCCAACCGGGAACTTCAAGAATGAAGAGTCAGATGAGGAGTTACGTCTACTGGACCAACATGGACAAGGATATTGAAAACACGGTAAGATCGTACAAAGGGTGTACTTTGGCTGCTGAAGCACCCCCGATAAATTCAATCCCTGGCCTAAAACTGACCGTCCATGGTCGCGGATACACATTGATTTTGCTGGCCCACTTAATGGTTTTTATTACCTTGTAGTAGTTGATAGTTATTCCAATTGACCAGAAATATTGAAATGTAAGAAGCCGACCGACAGAGAGGTGACAGTAAAGTAATAGCACGAGCTATTTTCCCGTTTCGGAGTTGTTGACTGTATCGTAACAAACAATGCCAAACAGTTCACATCCGTCAGTCATTCCTGATCGAACATACTACTACGGCGCCATATCACCCAAGAAGTAATGGAAGGCAGAGCGTTTTGTAGACACTTTCAAGAGAGCACTGAGGAAGGCGAGAGGTACTCCCACCGATACGGCTATACAGCAGTTTTTGCAGGTCCATGGTGTAACCCCTAATCGCAGCGCTCCATCTTCCAAGACACCAGCGGAGGTCATGTTTGCTAGGAAAATAAAATCGGCATTTGGCAAATTCTTTCCGAGTGAAACGAAAGCGGGAAATAGGAATAAAGTGCTTAAAAGGCGCTTTAAGATCGGTGAAAAGGTTGTTTTTTTTCGTGTATTTAAGAATAATAAAACTTACTGGGAGATAGGAACAATAGACAGACAAATGATTTACATGGTTCAGGGACCGAAGTTTATACACAAACGTCATGTAAACCAAATTAGAAAACGGTATGAAAGCGTAGTCGACAGGGATGCCATAGAAGATGACACTATGGACGTCGCCTTTGACGCTTTTGAGGTTCCAATCAATGCCAGAGCTCAGAAGGCCCCAAAGAAAAAGGAAATTTACGGAACCTTTAGAAATTAACCCGAAAAGAAAAAGATATTGAGCATCTTTCATTTCATACCATGTCTACAGGAAAAGGAAAAGAATGAGTAAAAAAAAACCCATCTCCTCACTTATGAACTTTGAATTACCAGAAAAGCACAATACGCATTGGATTATTGGAAATTATTAACATTATAATTTACCATTAAACTTATCCAATTTTTCATTATTTAGGAATAATGAATAGAGAAAGGGACTATTGTTAACACGTAAAATGCTTGTCGTAAAAAAAATTGTGAACTTAATTCCTGTATGTAGCTTTTTCAAAGTGGTTGTTTCTGATTTTTTTTGGGGGGAAGGGTTTATTTGGTTGAATAAAGTATTGTGTGGTAATTATATATAAAAAAAAGACTCCATACGGAGTCAGGCTGAAAATGTGGGTGTTGTGGTGTCCGTCCTCTAAAGAGTCTATGTTGAACTCTTCCGCCTACTATAAGATTAGTAGGAGAGAAGATCTTGGGAGAAACAGTCGATTAGATTGTTTGTTACAGTCGAATTCTCTGCCTTGAGCAGAGAGGAACCCGGACGAGGCTTTGTCGAAGGGCAAAGTGTCCTCCCTGGAAGTAGATAGACCCTGAATCCGTTTATGTGGGTTCTAAGGGAATATTTTTGGCCGAGCCTACGGGCTCGGAGAACCCACGGTAAACTCGGCCTTGTGCCACATACATCTCTCGTGGGGGGCTGTTAAATATTAACAGTCGAATAGATTGAACGCTGCGTCATCCTAAATGCACTCACTAGTCGTGTAATACTCTTCTGTTGTACTTACAGTTTAATATATGATATATCTGTAACACTTGTTATTTCTTTAACCATTTACTTGGTCACAACAATCACAAATGTTTCTTGTTTTTGTTACAGTTTTTGGTACCCCTGTATACTAGTGAGCCAACCAAAATGAGCTGACTCATTTTATAGTTTGCCAATAGAAAGTTAACGAATCAGAAGACTTAAAATATTCAATCCGACGTGTATAAAGGCGGCCATTTTGTTTTCTCTCCGAATATCCACTGCCAACCTCTGATATGGAAGACCTTAAGAATAACTGAACAGCTGCTACTAGATATTGGTGTTGTTTCATTGAACAAATTACTTACTACGTTGGATTTCTACATTCAGACTACGGTGAACATGTATAACAGTTTTGTCTTGTTTTTGCATTTTGCTTAACATATTCGTAGAGTAAAAAATTGTATAGATTGATTTGGGCCATTAACATAATTAAATAAATGGTAACTACCAAACTTTCCATGACTTGAATGGTGACCTCGAATACGAATGTGTGTGGCAAAGTATTAAGTAATATTTGATAAGAGAATAACTATTGTATTATTAGTAATTCCGACGCTCAAAAGAAAGTCTACCACAAATACTGGCACATCCAACATACCGGTGATCACTAAAGAATTGTATCGGAGGATTATATCGAATTTCAACATTCTATCATCGAAAAAAGACGTCTATTCAAGCTATGGCTGACACGAACGATTCACAAAAGAAAACTGCAGTCACTGTCACTTTACTCACATTCAATCAAACCAATCTCCAAGTCTGGTTTGCACAACTTAACGCAATTTTCAATGCGAAAAAGATAACGTCTGAAACTTATCGCTACGCCTATGTAGTGGAGAAATTACCCGCAGACGTTATAATAGATCAAATGTTTCTTTCCATTTCTAACTCCAGAGTGGTGAATGACCAAGAGTGGGATAACGTCAGATCGTTTCTCACCAACATTAAGACACAGCTCCATGAGTTGAAAAATTCCTCCTCCTTGGATTTCCTGGAGAAAGATTCTCCAGATAGCAAGTTTGTAAGTCACGTAGTGTTCAGTAAACTGCCGGTGTCGTTTCGGCGTGAAGTTATCAACCGGGTGGGAAATAATTACCCTGAATTGGAGGAGTTATTCTCCGTATATTCAGATGCTATCGGAACATTAGAAATTACTAAGCCCAAAATAGCTGATAAAATGTTTATGAGCAGAGAGCCTTTGTTCGAGCAAGGTTAAGGTACATCCAGTTGATGGAAAACCCTCAACCCTGGAAAATTTCTTGGTTAAAGCTGCACCAGAGTAGTTCAGGTGCAATCTTTGTCACTCCAACGCTCATACTGGATATTCTTGTAGAAAATATCCTACGTTAAAAGACCGCTTGAGTGTGCGCAAGTCAGCTAATTTATGTATCCATTACACTAGTCCTTCACATTCTGCCGAGCAGTGACCTTACGTACAAAGCCAGTTTAAGCCTTGTTGGGGTTGCAAGAGCCTGCTTCATTACGGCGCTTTGTGTCCTACTATTGATAAGAAGCAAGTGAATATAAATCCTTGTTTTGAGAAGGACAGAGATTTATTACTACCCGTGCTCGAGATTGTAAGGCAAGACTGAGAAAAAAGTAAATTGTTTGGTAGACACTGGCAGTCAACGGTCTTACCTTTCAAGTAGTGTAATGAGGACCTTGAATGGTAAGCCTGTTCAAACAGCGAAAAGAAAATTTGTCATTAAAATCTTTTTGGGTTCGGCGCAGTAAGTATTAAGTGAAGTTTTGTTGGACTTCAAGCTTCTTAATGGAATGAAATCGATTCCCTTTCTAGTGGACGAAAAGTTAGTGTGGTTGGTCTTAGCGCAGCGGTAGACAGTATGCAAGCTAGTGGTTTTAAATGGGTGGCGAACTTTTCAAGTGTCCAGAATGATTCGTTCTCTGTGCAAGGGTTGTTAGGTGTGGATTTGCTCAAATTTTGGGGTCCCATGCAGTTGATGAGTTTTATGAATGGTTCTGCGTTTAGGTTCCCTCCGGGATTGGTACCTTTTGGGAATATTGCAGACTTTTTGGTGCCTGGGACTGTTACTCAAGAAATAGAGCTTGTGACACTCATTATAATCAGATTAGCCAATTATTCAGAGTGTCCTGTGACACATGTATATTATGTGTTAGAGCTCAAGTCCATGTATGTGGATCCTTTGGACTGTTTTGCCGAATCCTCAGTGGAGAGGACCATAGACAAGATGTTTAGTTTGGAAACTTTAGGTATTGGAGAAGATGCGATTAGTGACTTTGATCGTGATAAGATTAAGTTATTTCGTGAATCCATCACTTATGGAAATAACTGCTATTATGTAGAGTTACCCTGGGCTGAAAACAAATTACCTTTGGTCCCTTCAAACAATTATACGTCCTTAATCGTGTTGTTACTAAGTTGGATAAACAGGGCATGTATAACAAGTACTGCCAGGTTTTCCTTGAGCAGGAGGCGGAAGATATTATTGAAAGAATTGAAGTTAAGTTTAAAAATTATACTTGGATACCTCACAGGCTAGTTTTTAAATCGGACAGTCAAAGTTCGACTAAAATACGCCCAGTACCGGCGGTCGCCCCTCTCTTAATGATTGTGTATATCCTGGCATCAATTTCTATTCTGACATGTGGGATTTGATGTTACAGTTCAGAATGGATCGTTATGTATTGACTGATGTTCGGAAGGCATTCTTAATGATAAAATTAAAAAGGGATAGAGACATAAACAATATCTGCTTTTTCCTCAAGATCAAAGACAGGTTAGTTTGCTTTAGATACAAGACGTTCATCTTTCATTCTCAAATTTGTGATCAAACATCATGTTGAGAGGAAACCTGAGAGTTTATGCAGGGACATGCTGCTGGCCCATTTTTATGTGGATAACCTCATAAAGATACACAATTCTCCGACTGTTTTATTGAGTTTGTATCAGGATGCTGTCGACATCATGAAGGAAGGTAACTTCTTCCTCAGGTCCTGCAACACAAACTGTGATATCTTGAGGGTTAGAATGAAGTCTGATGGCAATTTTGTTACTCGTGACTTTGAGAAAGTGTTAGATTATTATTATAACCCAGACAAGGATGAGTTATATATAGCGAGTAAGTCTCCTAAAGTTGCAGCCGTAACTAAGAAAGAAGTGTCCTTATACAGAATTCCAGTGTTTTTGACCCGTTATACTTATGTCTGCCTGTCAATGTCAAAGGGAGAATATTTATCTGTGACTTATGGAGGCTAAAGTTGATCTGGGATGAAAGATTCCTTTTGAACTCTGGGTGGTCTGGAGTGAATTATTTGAGGACTTGGTACAGTTGGAACGTTTGAGGTTCCCAGATTTGTTTTGGATAGTGCGGGGTCCTGTCAGTTTTTTTTTGTGTTTTGTGATGCTTCTCAGAAGGCTTATAGATTTGCAGCCTATACAAGACAGAATGTGTCTGCCAGGTTGATGTTTGCTAAGGCAAAGGTAGCACCATTAGAGAAAAGAACTTTGCCGTCTCTTGAATTATTAGCCGTTTTTCTTGCCATCAGAACGGTCCCTAACATTTTGAAGGTTATACCATTAGACGTTGTGAAGAGCGTTACCATGATCGTAGACGCTCAAATAGTGCTGTCGTGGGTGTTATCAAAAACGAAAATTTTGTTTGTTAGAAACAGGTTGAAAGACATTCGGGTGACATTGGTTGTCGGGTGACACTGTGAATTGGTCGCATAGGTGAACTGAATAGTTACAACAGTCAAAGGTTGGTTTTGACTAACGTTGTCCCTGATGTTTCAGTGGTTCAGGATGTTGCTCCGGTAGTTGATTTCAACAGGTTTTCATCCTTTCCAAAATTAATGAGAGTTTTGGCCTATTTCTTTAAGTTTATCTTAAGGTTGAAGGGTTCCTCTACGAACCATGTGCTGACCACTAAGAATTATTTGTTGAAGTTGGTACAGTCTTTGTGACTAGTTAAAGTTAAGTTATTCTTACTGGACCCTTCCGCCCATGAGGTGCTGCCTTTGGTGACTAAGCTAGGTCTTTTTTTGGACGATGACGGTCTGATCAGATCCAGAGGGAGAATTGGAAAAACCGTTTATACTCTCTAGAGATTCTGTATCCCACCCTGTTGCCTCGGGATTGTAAGGTCACCAAGTTGATCATTATAGACTGCCACTTAAAGTGCAAACATCTGGGAATTGCTGCTACCCTTAACAAGCTACGTTTGTCGGGGTTTTGGGTGAATAAGTCAAGACTGTAATTTCATCTTGTTCCATTTGTAAATGATACAAAGCCATAGCCTTCAAATATCCCAAGATAACGAATTTGCCTAAGCATAGAGTGAATTTTCTCCGACCTTTCCTCCACATAGGGATTTATTTTACCAGTCACTTTGTGGGTCCGGAGAGGTGAGGATATGCAGAAAATGAATATTCAGAATCCTATAAAGGCTCGAACTTATTGGTATTTGGGAAGGGTCTTAGAAGTTATTCCGGAGGATGATCACTTGGTCCATTCAGCTAAGATTAAGAGGGCGGATGGAGGCACCCAGGCGCATTCTTTGAGGCATCTTTTACCGATGGAATTGTCTATCACTCATTATCATCAGACTGCTGTACCCTCCAGGGAAGTATCAGAATTGGAGGTTGCAGCTTCTCTTGTTAGAGATAATATCAGAAGTCCGGTTGCCTCTGCTAGACTTCGTAGAAAAGTTAGGAGTGTAAATAGTAGGGATGACCACATTTTATGGTACTGATTTAGTGTGTTATATGTACTTAGATGTTTTTTATTTTATTTCATGTAGATCATGCTAAGAAAAGATTTTTTTTGTTTGTCGGGAGAGTTTGAAAATTTTTAGGTGAAGGGAGAACAAAAGACACTCACTGTGTTACTGGCCCTAAGAACCAGCTGATATTTTTTAATGGACTGTGATTGGACGGTTCAAAGATGAACTGCCTCCTTTGAAGGGAGAACTGTTACTAGACATTAGCAAGTAGTTGAAAGTGAGACCGCTTAGGAATAGGAGGTTCATTTCTCTCTCCCTGCTGAAAAGGCGGGCAGCATTTGCAGTAAAGGATGCATGGGTAACAAAGTTGCTGAAGGCAAATTTCCCCTTAAGTCTTCAGATAAAGTTTGAAAAGAAGTCCTCTCGAAGAAGCCCCAGTAAATAAAGAACTTAAAAGTCCATAAGTGGAGTTTGGGGCTAAAGCAGATGAAGAAGGAGGAGGAAACACGTGCGGTTTCAAAAAGTTTATTACCGAGTGTTTTAAGTAGGATTTCCCCTTCTGCGACCGTAAAAGAAAGGCGAACTTTCCATTCAGACGGGAGGAAAGTAAGAAGAGAAAGAAGGGAGACTGGTCACCAAAGAAGAGAACTTTTGAATTTTGAAAGGACAGAAAGTGTACTGTAGAGCAAAGGGTCTCCTTTTTTTGTTATCACCACACAGCAGGTGGGCTCAGTCCTTTTGTTTGTTTTTTGTGCATTGTAATTATTTAAATTTTTTTTCTGATATATGTTATACATTGTATTAGTCAGAGAATAGGTCATCCTATTCTCAGCAAAAAGGGACGAATTTTTGCAAGCACCCTTGTTTAGCTGGTTAGAAATAAATATTTTTTCTTTATATAATTGAATTCGATTTCCATTTTTTCTTTCTTTTTCGTTATTACTTCGGGCAGTAGTAAAAATATTATTGCACCCGGTTTTATTTTCTGAAAGAAAAGAAAATTTCCGAAAAATATCCCGTGCACCTAAATATTTTTCTGTACTCATTAACAGTAAACCAGTTACTATATCAATTGACAAGCTTAAACCTGCATGCACTGATATTGCGAATCACACACGATCTAATCAAGACTAGCTTTCTTCCACTCCAACTACAATCACACAACCTACTATTATACATACTAAAAAAAAAATTTCAAATCTTTTTCAGTCTGCAGGGGGGGGGGTATGTAGAACCCAAATTCTACATTCCAATACTTAAAAATAGTTTGGTCAAATCTGTGAAAAAAAGTGGATCACAGAACACGTTTAACTTCATACACTTTCAAAAGAATCTCGAGTCCTCATTGGTTAATAAATATACAAGTAGGCGTGACTATCCACCCACGCTTAACTAATTTTTACAGATTCTGACTCAAATCCAAGTTCGCACCAAGTCTCTGTGAGCCACCCGAAGCAAATAAAAACAGAAACTCATTCACACTCGCCAGTGAGCATCGTGACATCAGCCAGCGTACCGTTTTCCCGACCGATTTTAACTGGTGATTACCACTCGGCTTTTTCCTGACACTCTCCAGCTATTCTGAAAGACTCAAGCAATACGAACCATCCTACGAAAAAAAAAAAGAAAAAATACAAAAATTGAAAGAATCACTCACTCAGAAACGCCTGCAAGCTGAAAAATTAAGTGGCTTATCTTCGGCTCCAGTATCTCCAGCTAATAAATGGCTCCACCTCCTATAACAAAAATACTGCCTCCAACCCTTTCCAAAATGACTACCCTCAAGAAGGCTCCCAGTCCCAAATACTTAGCCCCGAAAAAAAACCTACCCCTTCCCATACTCCTAACCCATCCCCTGTCCATCTCCGATCAGCTCCCCACAAAAAAAAAGAAAACAGAAAAATAAAAAAGACAATGTCCGTCAACAGACGAGATCGAATCTGTTACCAAAAAAAGATCACCAACCCTAGTTTTAATACCGGTTTGCAACATATCTAAAGTACAAGAAGAAAGGTTAACGACACAAGTAAAAAAAATTCAGAGACTTAATATAACCTCTAACCTCTAATAAAACTTTAAAAAATCAACAATTTAGATGTTGAAAATCCTACAAACTTTCCAAACGCAAAGAAGATTTTAACTGTCGTGAGGACTGGTGTTCCTGGCCAACAGATATGGTCCATTATAATGGAGCCAAATACTGTTTTTGGCATATTTTGATAATGATAATGTTCGAAAACTAAATCAATTTTGTTCTGGGAGGCTCCCGCTTTTCGTTCACTCCTCCCTTTACAGAGCTTTAAAACTTACGTTCCCATTGGACATTGGCGGCCTATCTCCCGATGACACCTTCAGGACTGAGATGGGTACTGGATCGTCGGGAGATGCCGTCGGTGTCCTTACACCGGCCATGTTCAATGTAGGAGGGCAACCCTAATCGGTTTGATAAATGTCTCTCCTGTTAGCTAGTCTGAATGCCCAAGGCCTGAGGTCGAAGTCTCACAGGGCAAGGCTCTCTCGTGACCTTCAGTGTCTCGGGGTGAATATATGTTGTGTGCAAGAGACCCGTTTTTCTTGTCGCGATTCTGAAGGCATTCTGTCTAGGGCTTTTCCCCTCTATTCAGCATGTTTTGATGGACGCTCGAAGGGTGTCTTTTGGCTGGTAAGAAAGTCTTTGAAGGCTGCGTATGCTCTTGTCTTCACAGATCCGGCGGGCAGACTTTGCGTGCTGGATGTTACCTTAAAGGTGTAGAAAAAATAAAATATTAAATTTTTAATATAACTTTGTGTAAGCTATTGAAACTTGTTAAAGTCAATATTTTCCAATCGATACCATATCCATTTTCAATAATGGTTTCAAATACAAAATTAAATTCAAGCAACTGTGTTTAACCTTGAAAAAGTAGCCAAATCATTTAGTCTTTCCACGTAAATTTCGAACATTTTCAAGTTTGTCAAACCAAATTTTTAATATTTTAATATAACTTTGTGTAAACTTTTGAAAGTTGTTGAAATCAATATTTTTCGATCTATGCCGTATCGATTTTCAATAATTTGATTATTTTTCGAATGATTTCAAATACCAAATTAAATTTTCAAACACGGTTGTTTGAAAATTTAATTAAGTAAGTAGCCTTACTGTTTCATGATTAAATTTAGGAAAAGTCTATTTCAGCACATCAAAAAGGTGCTAATCTTTTTCTAACTTTTTCCAAAGCCTGAAAATGTATAACAATTGACGTTTGTAAATATCACAAAATGTGTTATAAACATATGTGGGAAATTTGTCCCGGTTTTCCCACATGAAAGGGTTGAGGTTAAAAATACGACATAATTGAAAAATGTGCTCCAGTGACTTTTGGCGGCAAAGCCATTCTGGGGTCGTCTCGACTAATAATAAGCCGTGTTTCGCAATGTGTGGTGTTGATTGGTCGAAACTAGCTCTTATGGAATAGTCTATTTTTTAACGGGGGTAAGTGGAAAATATGGACGATTCTACATGTCTTCTCACACTTATATGTTAAATTTCTGTCAATAAAAATTTCCAAAAGGCCGTTCTTGTCATGCCATGTACTTTTTATTGATTTTCATGGAGGTACCTATTTTAGCATATGGGATCCCACAGGAGACAGTATCAGCCATCATGATAATGTATAAGAACCCTCGCTTAATGGTTCAATCTATCGATGGAGATACGAAGTTTTTCAACGTTGTCATGGGAGTCTTGAAGGGAGATAACTTTCCCCTTTCCTTTTTATGTGCCAAGATTATGCCCTGCGAATATCTGCTGATCTAAACACAGTTCTGGGCTTCACCCTTGAAAAAGCAAAAGTTCACGTGACACAGCAAAAACAATAACAAACGTAGATTACGAAGATGGCCTTGCTTTGTTGTCAAATACAATTTATAAGGTTACCAAACTTCTCCATCTCATCGAAGAAGCGGCCAGTGAGATTGGTCTCCATATAAATGCTGGCAAAACAGATTTTAACACATACAACCAAGAAGGAAAAAAATTAAGTTGGAAAACGGCAACAACATCAAGTCCGTCCAGGAAATTGTTTACTTTGACAGCAACATCTAGTCAACAGAGAGAGAAATCAAAATCCACAAGGCGAGGCCTGTTGCATGAGGAACTAAGTCAGGGTCTTCACCGGCAGACGGTGAATGTCTCCTTCTTTTGGGCCCAGCATGTAGTCTCTACTGAAATAAAGCATGGCATATTTAATGGACGTACGTTGTTGGTGTTCTTCAATATCGGTGGTCATCCGTCATAATGAACGTGAAACATGGTGGCAGAGGTGGGATAAAAGAACACCCAGACAACAAGAAGAAAACAAGAAAAATATTTTAGAAATACGCACGCAGATTTATCGTTATCGTTCTTGTTTAATTTGTAAACACGTGAAAAATGTCTGAACTTGATATGGAAACCACAAACAAACCTGTGGCTGGCATTATACCACCGCAACCCCTGTATATGGAGGGTAATTTATCGGCAAATTGGAAGCTTTTTAAGCTGAAATGGCATAACTATGCCATTTATTACGTATCTAACGAGGCAGCCGATACAATACCAAACAGCGTTATACATACATACATTAGGCGGCGAAGCATTAGAAGTCTATTATGGATTTCAATTTTCGATATCTGAAGAGGAGAGAACCCCCAACGAAATAATTCGGACGTTTGATGAATACGCTATAGGAGAAACGAACGAAACGTACGAGCGTTACGTTTTCCGTACTAGGAAACAGGGACAATCGGAAACTGTTGAAGAGTTTATTACGGCGCTTCGGGCGCTAGCCAAAACCTGTAATTTTTGTGACAAGTGTGCTACATCCATACTGCGGGTCCAGATAGTCTTAGGGGTAAACAACCCTGTCGGAGTTAGCTCCTCCCCAGTTCTTTAATCCTTCAACAGGGGTCTCTCTCCCCTGAGTATAAATAATGGCTAACCTTTCTCTCTCTCTCTCTCTCTTTTCGACTTAGGCATTGGGCCGCTACCTCGCGCGGAGGTGAGGTAAGATCTCTCTCTTTTTCACTTAGGCCAATATGTGACCTCTCACAGATACAGCGTTTCCCAAATTCTGCGAACGCGCTAAAAAGAACAATACACGTACGTACGAACACTTACAACACACACATAATTTCTCCATACAAACTCTATGTAACAGTCCATATCTATGTTTAACTTGTTTTGTTATTAATATATATTTGTTTACCCATGTATATCGGTCTTGTTTTCTTTGTCTTCTTTTGACTTAATTAAAGTCCGACATTCCCATGTAGCTGGACCGGCCAGCAGGAAATTTTAACCTTACAACTCTTTCTCCTCACTGGTCTATATTTGCTTGACCTTTTTTTTTTCTCGGCGACGTTTGACCTTAATTTCACCCGGCTTACCAAACGGAGAACGCAACGCCATTTTTAACTAAATTCAACTCTCTTCTTCTGGACTGAAATAGATAAAGTGTGAACCACATCTCAAACAAAGGCGACTCACCGTCCTTTATCTTACCCTGCAGTGATGCAACTCGAATTATCTAAGAATTTGCGAGAACGATATTCTACCGTCAATAATAACAAATTCTCCCAACTTGCATTCGGTACTAGGTAGAAATTCTACATCAGATCAACTTGGCCCCGGGGTAGAGAGACGCGCTCCCCCCTCTGACCTTCATTTGGCCGGCCTTCATCGCTGACCACAAGAAGCAGCCAAGTCTAACAGCAGCAGCCACCAACCTCTCCACAACGCTGCTACCATTAAACATTGTACGCCAATTTTATCCACGCATCCCAAACAAACAACCTCATCTTTCAAGCAAAACTGCGACCAGGCCAGCAAACAGGTTGACGGGACGACAAACCCAACTTTACGTGGAGTATTGGAAAAAAGAGCAAAAGCTGAACACTACCGACGTTTCTTCCAGGACTTGCCCTGACTCTGACCCACTAGAGAAATGCACAGCACCCTGATGTCAACAAGCACATTTCGTCGAATCACGCATCGCAACCACAGACACATTTTCTTTTCAGTGCACAAGAACAATTTTCAAAACTTTTTACATAATAAAAGTTTGCTTTCTACAACTTTTATTCTGAGAGAAGGTATGTCGCAGTTAGCTCCTCCTCAGTTCTTTAATCCTTCAACAGGGGTCTCTCTCCCCTGAGTATAAATACTGGCTGACCTTTCTCTCTCTCTCTCTCTCTCTCTCTCTCTCTCTCTCTCTCTTTTTCGACTTAGGCCTTGGGCCGCTACCTCGCGCGGAGATGAGGTAAAATCTCTCTCTTTTTCACTTAGGCCAATATGTGACCTCTCACGGATACAGCGTTTCCCAAATTCTGGGAACGCGCTAAAAAGAACAATACACGTACGTACGAACACTTACAACACACACACATAATTTCTCCATACAAACTCTATGTAACAGTCCATGTCTTTGTTTAACTTGTTTTGTTATTAATATATATTTGTTTACCCATGTATATCGGTCTTGTTTTCTTTGTCTTCTTTGGACTTAATTAAAGTCCGATATTCCCATGTAGCTGGACCGGCCAGCAGGAAATTTTAACCTTCTGATATCTCTTCACATCTTCACCCCGCACAGTCCGCTACAACCCTCATACACAAGCTGAGCTGCTGAAAGTGAGACAGTTGGACTTACAAAGATGTATAGACATATGTAAGCTGTCAGAAAATGCCACACAGCAGTCCCGATCCCTAAGACCCGAGGGGGTGAACAGAGTCAATACCAGGCCAAGGGGAGAACCGTCGACACAAAGACTGAGAGTGTGCAAGTCGTGTGCATCGCGATGAGTAGAGAGTTGTGTCTTGCATTTGGGAAAACGTGTTTCAAGTGCAATGGAAAGAACCACTTTGCTAATAAATGCAAATCGTCCAGGAAAAAGAATGTTCGGGCAGTCGAGAAACATCAATGTGGCAGTGATAGCAGCAGTAATAGTTCAGAATATGGACACATAGACAGCGTCACAATAAGGGAGAAAGTGAATGCTGTAAGTCAGGAAATCATAAATGCAGAAATGATGGAGGGAAAACCAATTGCTTTTCAATTAGATAGCGGAGCTTCAGTAAACATATTGAATGCGAAGCATTTGATGGGGAAAAATCTCGAACCCTCAAATAAGACCCTTATGATGTGGAATGGGACAGAAATGAAACCATTACGAGAATGTCGAGTTAAAATGATAAACCCCAAAACTGGACACAAATATGCCGTAAAGTTTGTAGTGGTACAGGAGGATTTTCATCCCCAACTTGCAATCCAAAAGATGGAACTCGTTACTATCAATAACGACAAGTTCAGGATGGTTGCTAGAGTATCTGAACTGGTCAAGTTCGGCAGCCAGCATCCGAACAAAATTCTAGGAGAATTCAAGGATGTATTTGATGGGTCGGCTACCCGGTGAGGTACATTTGGAGGTTGGTTGGTTGTTTGGGGTTTTATGGCATATCAACCACTATGGGTTATTTAATGCCAGATCCAGTATTTACTAAATATATAAAAAACGTATAGCTGGCAACATCATTGTTTCAAAAACTGGCAACATCATTGTTTCAAAAACGTATAGCTGGCAACATCATTGTTTCAAAAACGCATAGCTGGCAACATCATTGTTTCAAAAACGTATAGTTGGCAACATCAACATTTGGAGGTGGACCCAAGCATAACACCACATGTTGCAGCGGCACGAAGGGTACCTGTAGCTATTAAGGGGAAATTGAAAGCCGAGCTAAAAAGACTGGTAGAAAAGAAGGTGATTGAGCCAGTAAGTGAGCCAACACCATGGGTGAGTGCATTAGCACTAGTGGTCAAGAAAAATGGAAAATTATGAGTCTGTATAGACCCAAGACCACTAAATAAGGCTCTTAAACGGGAACATTTCCAGTTACCTGTACTGGAAGATCTACTGCCAGAACTGGCTGAGGGTAAGGTATTCTCTACCCTGGGTCTACGGGCTGGATTTTGGCATCTGAAAATGGATGAAGCCAGTAGTCACTTGACAACGTTTGCCACTGCATTTGGACGATTTCGGCTCCAGAGATATATCAGAAGATGTTGTATGACAATGTCGCTTACTTGAAAGGTGTGGTCAACAAAGCAGATGATCTTCTGGTGGTTGGAAAAGGAAAAACAATGGAAGAAGGCATGACTGATCATGACAGGAATCGCAGAAAGCTGTTACAGAGATGTCGTGAACGTGGAATGCGGTTGAACGCGGAAAAAATGGACTTACAGCAAACCTCTCTATCTTTCGTGGGATATTTGGTAGCCAGGGAAGATTTACGTCCCGACCCAGAGAAGGTAAAAGCCATAAAAGAGAGGCCATGTCCAACAGATGTAAAAGGAGTGCAACGCTTAGGTGGGTTTCTACCACTCGACCCTTCAACCCCTCAACCTCCGGAGTCTTCCTCTTTGGGTTGAGGCGCCCACTCGGTCTGAACCGAACTCAGGGGTAGCTGGCCGCACGCTCCGTGAGTACCCGTAGATTGTTCGACCGGACACTGGCCAAGTTCCGCCTGCTGCCCACGTTGTGTTAGTTTTTAGATCCAGTAAGCGGGGTGTTGTCCATACGTTCACGGTCGATTGGGGATGTAGGCACGGCTGTGAGGGTGGGCGGCAAAACAAGGAAACAACATCTGCAGAAGCCGAACAACAATGGGTAAAATATTGATGTCTTTTCTATAAGAAAACAAAAACAGTAGAAAAAGTTTACAGCAATTAACATAAGACATAATTTTCCAACAGAGAGACGTGTGTGTGTGATTAATTCGTTCCGAATCAACTTGGGAGGATACGTGACTCGTAATTCCAGCCCTACATGGAAGTGTAGCCTTTCAGTTGGTTGTTGTAAGTGACAAACGTTAAGTTTCAGCGACTTTTCAATTCGACTGCTACAACGACGATGATGTTCCTTGAAGTCCTTATCTCTGACTCGCCACTGGACCGACTTCCTGCAACGACAGTCTCTCTCTCCCAACGTCACTCTCCAACTTGACTCACGTCCAACGCCCAAGTCTCTCTACTCTCTCGGCGATAATCTCTTTCGTCTCTTCGAGAATTCTCTCTCGACGACTCTCTCTTTCGTCTGGCCTCTACTGTCAGTCTTTCTCGTCGGCCTGTAGCACCGCGACCCGTAATGGTCGCTGCGGGTGCCCGCGCACGTGACGGCACGCAGTGACAACGATGTGCCGACCGATAGCGGTCTCTGCTTCACCGACTGCCTTATTAGCAAAATCTCGAGTTATAAGCCAGGTTGTTCACGCGCTTAACACGGGTGTCGTCATAATCACGTGTATTTGCAAAGTTTTCTGTTGTTTACTCAGATCTATTTCAAATCTCTTAGTGGATAAAATTAAGTCGTTCATTCCAATTGTTTTTTCGATGACCAAATTCAGTGGATACAACTTATGTTTAGATTAGCGGTAAACATACATTGATCTTATCTTCCCGGACCAATTTACTTCAATATGTTTTTATAAAAAATATTATTTTCGTCTATTTTTTTTTAATTAAACATCGCCTCCTGCCCTCTTGCATTTGTTTATAAACAAGACCTCGCCAACCCGGTTTGAAATTTATTCTTTATCCATCAGCCGTCTTATGTTTCGTATATCATTGTTCTAGATTCTTTCTATTAATAGCGCTGACGCAGCTTGTAACTTCACGGGAGATCGTATTTTCCATTTTCAATCAATAAACGTTATATTTACGTGTGTGCATACATGTGAGTGTGTGCGTCAACCTCTCTCTGTTACAGGTTTGTGAACTATCTGGCGAAATGTCTACCACACATCTCAGACATGATCTCTCCCATCCTGACGAAGACAGATGTGCCATGGACGTGGCCCCAAATCCATGAAGAAGCTTTTGCAAAAATAAAAGAGTTAGTGAGTGAAGCCCCTGTGCTGAGATACTATGATCACAGTAAACCTCTGGTCATCCAATGTGATGCAAGTGAGAAGTGCATGGGAGCTGCACTGCTGCAAGAAGGTCAACCTCTAGCCTATATCAGTCGGAAACCCGATATGCGCAGATTGAAAAAGAACTGTTAGCTGTAGTCTACACATGCGAACGGTTTCACCAATATACATTTGGTCAACAAGTTACAGTACTGAGCGATCATAGGCCATTGGAGACGATAATGAAAAAGGAATTGGGGAAGTGCCCAAAGCGCCTGCAGAACATGTTGATGCGGTTGCGAAGATACAATGCCACAGTTCTGTATCATCCGGGTAAGAAGATGTTCCTCGCGGATACACTATCAAGAGCATATATCCACGGAGTGAGCGGGTAATATGATGATGAGGATATCAGGGAAACCGAGTACATTCCAGTGACAGAGAGGAGGCTGTTCGAACTGCGATCGGCCATGAAGGAAGACAAGCATGCAACAGTTGCAGCAGGTAATATTAGAAGGATGGCCAGATGACAAAATACATCTTGACCCAGAGGTGAGACCATACTTCAGCATGCGGAATGAAATGACGGTACAAGACGGGTTAATTTTTAGAGGAAACCGTGTGGTAGTTCCAACGAGCCAGAGAGGTGTTGCAGAAGAGCCAGAGAATGCTTATACTGGCCCAATATGAACAGTGACATCAGAGACTATGTTGCAAAATCCCCCACACGCAGGAAATATGAAGTAGCTAATCCTGCAGAACCTTTAATGGTACATGAAATTCCTGAGAGAGCCTGGGCAAAAATCGGAGTGGATCTGTTTATGTTCGCGGATAGGGACTACGTACAGTAGATTATATGAGCAATTTCTGGGAGATTGATTATCTTCCAAATACACAAGCAAAGACGGTGATCACTAAACTTAAGCACCACTTTCGATAAGAGAGAGAAGGCTTCGGCTAGCTGGTGATTCCTGGAGAAGTAAGTCAGAACTTGTGCGTGACACCCTCCTATGGAACCAATTGTGCAGCAAAAGATCGGTTGGAAGACCCCATCACACCTGCATTGACCAACTTGTAGAGTACCCAGGATGCCATCTGGAGGACCTGCTGACAGCGATGTCTGACAGAGATTGTTGGAGGGAACGAGCCAGAAGAATCCAAGAAGAATTCTTGACCTGATGATGATGATGATGCCTATTTTCAATTGAAAATGTTTAAATTATTAATAATTTACTTAATCTTCCTATTTTAAAGATAAAATATATGCATTATGTTATTTTACAAATTTACTAATATTTTCAATTAAAAAATAAGTATATTTTGGTTAGTTTACGTATTTATGACCATTATGCCTGTTTCCAATTGAAAAATATGTACATTCCGGTTAATGTACTTATTTATGGCTAATTTCAATGGATACATACATACATACACACACACACACACACACACACACACACACACACACACACACACACATATATATATATATATATATATATATATATATATATATATATATATATATATATATATATATATATATATTGGCTATATTACTTATTTATGATGATTATGCATCTTATTAATTGAAAAATATTTATATTTTTGTTATTTTATTTATTTATGCCCATTATGCAAATTTACATTTCAAAATATATACAGGTTATTTTACATGACTAATTTCAATTGAAAAATATTTTTTTATTTTACTTATTTATGCCTTTTATTTTATGTCCAATTAAAAAGTATGTATTTTATCCTAATTTTCAATGGAAAAATAGTTGTAACTTGGTCATTTTACTCATTTTGACCATCAACTTTATTTTCAATTGAGAAATATGTGCCTTTTGTTTATTTTATTAGTTTATGCATATTATGCCTATTTGCAGTTGGAAAATATATACATTTTTGTCATTTTATTAATTTATACCTATTTTCAATTGAAAAATATGTACATCTTGTTTAATTTACTTATGCCTATATTCAATTGAATATTTTGGCTATTTATTTATGGCCATTATGCATATTGAACAATATGTACATTTTATTTATTTTACATGTTTATGTCATTTATGCCTATATTTATTTGAAAAAAATGTCCACTTATTTATTTTTGCACATTATGCCTATTTTCTATAGAAAAATATGTACATTTTGGCTAATTTCGTCATTTATGCACATTAAGCTTATTTTCAATTGAAAACTATGTACATTTTCGTTATTTTACGTATTTATACCTAATTTCAACTGAAAAATATGTACATTTTGGTTATTTTAAGTATTTACGGTCATTATGCCTATTTCGAATTTAAACATAAGTACAATCTCCTTATACGTTGGTGATAGGCCTCAACCATGTTTAAGGAGGTTGTCAATAGGTATAATCACCTCACACCAAAACAACATAAAGTTTGTTGAAAATTGTGTGATTTCATTTTATTTCACTGCAGCCACTGCCTGATTAAGGTGTACATCCCAGTCCCTGCCTTTTCCCTCTGTCCCTTTTGACCAAATGTCTCCCAAGATTTGCTGGAAACTTTCAGCTTTGGCATTCCTCTGAGGGTGATACAGAGAAGTAGTAATATGTTGGATATTTAAACTATTTTAATGTTTCTTTCATGACTGTGTTAACGTTTTCCATACAGTCACCAGCTGCAAGGTGGGGGCCCATACATTGGAAAAAATTTGTTAGAATCAAATTGACGACTGTCTGGTCCCTTTTATCTTCAACTGCGTATGCATCAGGCCAAATAGTCAGCCAATCAACAAAGCTAATTATATACATATCACCTCGAGAAGTTTCCTTATAGGGACCGGATATGTCCATGCTAAAATTTTAAAAGGGATAGGAAGGAATATCACTCTCCAGCAATGTGGGTGCGTCAGGTAACACAGAAATCCATCCTGTATCAGATACTTATCTGCCAAAGACTTTGGTACTTCCCCTGATGCTTAGTTGTTTGAATTTCTTCACCCACTTGGATTTTCTCAACCAATATTTTATGAGTTTTGTGACTTATCCTTTTCCGTTTCTGTATCCGCTTCGTCTCTTGGAATAACCTGCTATAAAAGTGCGCACTGCTTTTCCGACGAGCTTAGTCAAGCAGAGCAGGAAATGACTGTCTGAGGGGGTAGTTTAACACCTTCCATTGAGTAAACAGTAAATCCCTTACTGGTACTGCTACCTAGTGGGTTTTTTACTCCTATTGTTAAGAAGTTCAGGTTAAAATTTATCTAAGCACGATTCATCTTTAGCCGATCGTCACCTAACATTATGGTTCTATCAAGGTCCGGTGCCACATAAAGTTCTGAGATAATTTTATGCATCCTATTTTTACTGAAATTTAAATCGAACACTCTATGTACATTTCCTGCCTATTGGGTTAAAATTAAATCTGATTTTTTTAGACCTTCAGTATCTAATTCCATTTTTTAACATGGTTGATTTCATTAAAGAGACGGAGTCAATCAAAGCTTCTACATCCTTCCCTCCTATCCTTGCATATCATATCCGACCCCTGTGTGAAGAGTGTGTATCCTCTTGCCCTTTTACTTTTCGAAACTTCCCCCTCTCTTTTACATTCCTTCCTTTTTTGGGGTTATCACCTAATCTATTTTTGGGTGTTTCGTTCCTTTGTTTTCTCACTGTAGATTGTTTTCTACTTAATTTATCGTGACTACTTAATTTGTGCTAAAATACACTTTTTTAAACCTTTTCCAGTACCTGAAAATATATAGTACTTTTCTTCATTAATATTACACAAAATGTGTTATGAACGTAACTTTTGCATAAAAAAACATTTTTGAGATGCTAAAATAGTCTTTTACTAACCATGTCCGATCCCTGAATATGTATAATACTTTACGTTCATAAATATTACAAAATCGTCTATTAAACTAACATTTTATAAAAAAATCATTTTTCAAGTGCTAAAATAGTCTTTTTCTAAACTTTTCAGGTCCCTGAAAATGAATAATATATTACATTCGTAAATAATACAAAATGTGTTAAAAACTAAATTTTTTTTATAAAAATCATTTTTGAGGTATTTTAAGGTATAGACTTTTTATATTCTTTTCCAATCAATGAATATGTATAATACTTTACGTTCATAAATATTACAAAATGTATTAAATAACTAAATTTTTCATGAAAAAAATCATTTTTCAGGTGCCAAAATATTCTTATTTCTAACCTTTTCCAAACCCAGATACATTACGTTCGCGAATACTACAAAAAGTGCTATAATCCTAACTTTTTCATAAAAAATCATTGCTAAAATAGAATTTTATTAAACATTTCAAATTCTTGAATATTTATAATATTTTACTTTCATGGATACGACAAAATCTGATATGAATCTAAGCTTTTATTAAAAAATCATTTTTGATTTGCTTAAATAAACTCTTTCCAACATTTTCCATTCCCTGAAGATGTATAATATTTTACTTTCATATATATTACTAAATCTGCTATAAACCTAAAGTTTTCATACAAAAATCCTTTGTAGGGTGCGAAATACAAAATCTTTTTTGAGGTTCTAAAATGGTCTTTATCTGACCTTTTCCAATCCCTGAAAATGTATAATACTTTACGTTCATAAATATTACCAAATATATTATAAACATAACTTTTTCATAAAGAAAGAATCATTTTAATTGGAAGAAGCTAAAAGAGTTTTTTTTCTAACCTTTTCCAATCAGTGAAAATATATAATACATTACGTTCGTAAATATTACAAAATGTGTTATAAACCTAGCATTTTCATATAAAAAATCATTTTTGAGGTGCTAAAATAGAATTTCTCTGACCCTTTCCAGTCCTTTAAAATATATAATAATTTACTTTCAATACTTTCATGATTATTACAAAATGTGTTAGGAACAAAACATTTCATAAAAAAATATTTTTCAGATGCTAAAATAATCTTTTTCTGACCTTATCCAATCCCAGAAAATGTATAATAATTTTCATTCTTAAATATTACAAAATGTGTTATAAACCTATCTTTTTTATACAAATTCATTTTTGAGGTGTAAAAGTATAATTTATCTAACCTTTTCCAATCCATGACAATGTAGAATGCTAAATAAAACATGAAATAAATATTACAAAATCTGTTTTCTACATAACATTTTTATAAAAAAATCATATATCAAGTGCTAAAATAGTCTTTTTTTCCAACTTTTCTAATAATCGAAAATTTATAATACAGTATCTTTCGTTTGAACACAAATCGATTTTCAATAATTTTAGGCGTTTTCTAATGTTCTCAGGAAGCACCAAATTCAAAATTTAAAATGACGATATAAAAAGTAATTGAAAATTGAATCGAAATTGAAGCTATTTACGACAATAGCTTCAATTTCGACTCAATTTTCAATGATTATAAAGTTTTGTAAAAACAATTTTTTAATCGATTTGCTATATTTTTCTAATGTTTTCAAACTCAAAATTGCATTTTAAAATAATGTTGTTTAATGTATCAAAATTAATAGAAATTTGCGTAAATAGAGTCAATTTCAATTGCAATTTCATTGTGTTCAAAAGTGGATTTGGAAGGAAGTGTTTTTTTGGAGGGAGAGGATTTTGTTTTCCTTTGCTGGTCTAGTTTTGAGGTCTTTAATTTTTTTCGGTCTTTTCATAGCATGGGTCGTTTTTTTGTTGTAAATCTTGAATATTCGGTATTGAGGCCATTGTCAGAGGGAGTGGGGCTGTGTGTGCCTTTTGTCCTAGGGACTTCAGGGGACTGAGTACCCGCTGTCTGAGGCTTCCCTCTGGCCCTGCCAGCAACCTGTCATTCCCCTCTCCCTTCTCCTCAACTGCACTTGCAGTGAAAGAAGGCTCTTCGAGGAATGGGGGCTTTGATAATGGCCCAACCGGGGGTTTGATCACTCCAGTCCTGGAAGCCGGCATGCCCATTGCAGGCGAGGCGGTTTTTAAAGACTCAGTCAGAGGGGGAGTTTGGTCGACTTCAGGGGCCTTCTTCTCTGGACAGGAAGAGAAATGACCAGTCTCTCCGCTCTTCCAACAAACTGGTTTACGGCCGGTCACTATGACCGTCAGCTTCAGGCCACCAACATCAAGACAGTTGGGGATGGAGACGAAGGCCTTACGATGTAGCATAATGCCGAAGCTCCATCCCCCAGTTAGGCTATCACAGGAAGCACCCAGAATTTCGCCGTACTCGGACAAGAAAGCCGCCAGGTGCTTCCCAATAACCAGAGGAGGGACCTCATATACTGCTACGGGGTCCTTCGCCTGCCTTCGTACTCTGTATGGAGAAATAAATCCTTTGTGATTAGTTCTCTACTTGTTGCTTTTACGCTGTCTTCGGTGGTGAGTAACATGACGTCCCACATGAAAAGGCCCTTGCCCTTAACGATTCGAAGTGGCTTAAACCTCATGGACTCCTGTGTTTTCACCACTGTGTCTTTCGTCGAACGACAAATTTTGCGCGATCGCTTGTCGACGACGAAAACGGACATTATCCTTTTTGTCGATAGTCATAAGTTCGATTGGATCCTCCAAGAGCCCACCTTCTACCACAAGGTGTGTGTAACTCTTGGTACGCTCCAAGAACTCCGCAATATCGATAATACATTTAGGTGGGGACTTCAAACAAGAGGGCGATTCCCTGGCCTCTGCATTTTCACTTGACTTGTCTTCTTTCTGGTCATTAATGGCTTCTACGTTTTGGCTCTTTTCGGCCTCCGTAGATTTAGAAGCTTTTTTTAAAAACATTTATAATTTCCTCATTTGTTGGAATACTCGATAAGACTGGATATTCCTCTATGTCATCCTTATCAGGCGGGTTCATTTTTTAGGTTAAAAAGATGCTTCATCGCCGATCTCCTGAAGAAAGCCATTTTAGGCTTCTTTTTTAAAACTACAAAAGAAGGAACTTTTTTCCTTGTTTTCCATTTTTAAAGAGAAGGGGGGAGCGAAAAGGGGAAGAATAGTTAACAAAGTCTGCCTTATAGGTGAAACTAAAAAATAAAAGAAAAAATAAACAAAAACAGCAGGTGCCAGACAAAAATCAAAAAGGAAAAAAAAACACAAAGCTCGCCCGAAAGCGAGATAGCAAGTAAAAAAAATACAAAAACAAAGAACAGATAAATAAATATACACAAAGTTTTTACAAAAATCAAATGACGAAAAAGAACAAATAAAACAAGGTTCACGTAAAGGCAAGACAAATTTAAAATGTACAAAAAAATTAGACGAAAAAAAATAAAAGAACAAAGTTGGCCTAGAGGCGAAACAATAAATTTAAAAAAGAAAACATAGAAACGAAATAAACAATAAAATGAAAACGTTAGACAAAGAAAATACGAAACTTACAACAATAAACTGAGCTAGTCAAAAATCAAAATGCCTGACGCTACGAAAGCGAGTCAACCCGATAAACAGATAAACAAAAGATTATTTGCGTATTAGTGATAACTAAGTAATATTTAGTAATATCGTCAGCAAATTTTTTGGGGAAAGTTCCCTCGTAGAATATATTTCGGGCAGTGGGTTGTCCGAAGATTGCGTCGCGCAGAAAGTGGGTCGCACGAAGATTGCGTCGCGCAGAATTTATTCAAGGACAGTGGGTCGTCCAAAGATTGCGCCGCGCAGAATTTATTCAAGGACAGTGGGTCGTCCGAAGATTGCGTCGCGCAGAATTTATTCAAGGACAGTGGGTCGTCCGAAGATTGCGTCGCGCAGAATTTATTCAAGGACAGTGGATCGTCCGAAGATTGCGTCGCGCAGAATTTATTCAAGGACAGTGGGTCGTCCGAAGATTGCGTCGCGCAGAATTTATTCAAGGACAGTGGGTCGTCCGAAGATTGCGTCGCGCAGAATTTATTCAAGGACAGTGGATCGTCCGAAGATTGCGTCGCGCAGAATTTATTCAAGGACAGTGGATCGTCCGAAGATTGCGTCGCGCGGAATTTATTCAAGGACAGTGGGTCGTCCGAAGATTGCGTCGCTCAGAATTTATTCAAGGACAGTGGATCGTCCGAAGATTGCGTCGCGCGGAATTTATTCAAGGACAGTGGGATGTCCGAAGATTGCGTCGAGCAGAATTTATTCAAGGACAGTGGGTCGTCCGAAGATTGCGTCGCGCAGAATTTATTCAAGGACAGTGGATCGTCCGAAGATTGCGTCGCGCAGAATTTATTCAAGGACAGTGGATCGTCCGAAGATTGCGTGGGGCAGAATTTATTCAAGGACAGTGGATCGTCCGAAGATTGCGTCGCGCAGAATTTATTCAAGGACAGTGGGTCGTCCGAAGATTGCGTCGCGCAGAATTTATTCAAGGACAGTGGGTCGTCCGAAGATTGCGTCGCGCAGAACTTATTCAAGGAGAGTGGATCGTCCGAAGATTGCGTGGGGCAGAATTTATTCAAGGACAGTGGATCGTCCGAAGATTGCGTGGGGCAGAATTTATTCAAAGACAGTGAATCGTCCGAAGATTGCGTCGCGCAGAATTTATTCAAGGTCAGTGGATCGTCCGAAGATTGCGTCGCGCAGAATTCATTCAAGGACAGTGGATCTTCCGAAGATTGCGTCGCGCAGAATTTATTCAAGGACAGTGGATCGTCCGAAGATTGCGTCGCGCAGAATTCATTCAAGGACAGTGGGTCGTCCGAAGATTGCGTCGCGCAGAATATATTCAAGGACAGTGGATCGTCCGAAGATTGCGTCGCGCAGAATTTATTCAAGGACAGTGGGTCGTCCGAAGATTGCGTCGCGCAGAATTTATTCAATGACAGTGGATCGTCCGAAGATTGCGTCGCGCAGAATTTATTCAAGGACAGTGGATCGTCCGAAGATTGCGTGGGGCAGAATTTATTCAAGGACAGTGGATCGTCCGAAGATTGCGTCGCGCAGAATTTATTCAAGGACAGTGGGTCGTCCGAAGATTGCGTCGCTCAGAATTTATTCAAGGACAGTGGATCGTCCGAAGATTGCGTCGCGCAGAATTTATTCAAGGACAGTGGATCGTCCGAATATTGCGTGGGGCAGAATTTATTCAAGGACAGTGGATCGTCCGAAGATTGCGTGGGGCAGAATTTATTCAAGGACAGTGAATCGTCCGAAGATTGCGTCGCGCAGAATTTATTCAAGGACAGTGGATCTTCCGAAGATTGCGTCGCGCAGAATTTATTCAAGGACAGTGGGTCGTCCGAAGATTGCGTCGCGCAGAATTTATTCAAGGACAGTGGATCGTCCGAAGATTGCGTCGCGCAAAATTTATTCAAGGACAGTGGGTCGTCCGAAGATTGCGTCGCGCAGAATTTATTCAAGGACAGTGGGTCGTCCGAAGATTGCGTCGCGCAGAATTTATTCAAGGACAGTGGGTCGTCCGAAGATTGCGTCGCGCAGAATTTATTCAAGGACAGTGGATCGTCCGAAGATTGCGTCGCGCAGAATTTATTCAAGGTCAGTGGATCGTCCGAAGATTGCGTCGCGCAGAATTTATTCAAGGACAGTGGATCTTCCGAAGATTGCGTCGCGCAGAATTTATTCAAGGACAGTGGATCGTCCGAAGATTGCGTCGCGCAGAATTCATTCAAGGACAGTGGGTCGTCCGAAGATTGCGTCGAGCAGAATTTATTCAAGGACAGTGGATCTTCCGAAGATTGCGTCGCGCAGAATTTATTCAATGACAGTGGATCGTCCGAAGATTGCGTCGCGCAGAATTCATTCAAGGACAGTGTGTCGTCCGAAGATTGCGTCGCGCAGAATTTATTCAAGGACAGTGGATCGTCCGAAGATTGCGTCGCGCAGAATTTATTCAAGGACAGTGGATCGTCCGAAGATTGCGTCGCGCAGAATTTATTCAAGTACAGTGGATCGTCCGAAGATTGCGTCGCGCAGAATTTATTCAAGGACAGTGGACCGTCCGAAGATTGCGTCGCGCAGAATTTATTCAAGGACAGTGGGTCGTCCGAAGATTGCGTCGCGCAGAATTTATTCAAGGACAGTGGATCGCCCGAAGATTGCGTGGGGCAGAATTTATTCAAGGACAGTGGATCGTCCGAAGATTGCGTCGCGCAGAATTTATTCAAGTACAGTGGATCGTCCGAAGATTGCGTCGCGCAGAATTTATTCAAGGACAGTGGGTCGTCCGAAGATTGCGTCGCGCAGAATTTATTCAAGGACAGTGCATCGTCCGAAGATTGCGTCGCGCAGAATTTATTGAAGGACAGTGGATCGTCCGAAGATTGCGTGGGGCAGAATTTATTCAAAGACAGTGGATCGTCCGAAGATTGCGTCGCGCAGAATTTATTCAAGGACAGTGGGTCGTCCGAAGATTGCGTCGCTCAGAATTTATTCAAGGACAGTGGATCGTCCGAAGATTGCGTCGCGCAGAATTTATTCAAGGACAGTGGGTCGTCCGAAGATTGCGTCGCGCAGAATTTATTCAAGGACAGTGGATCGTCCGAAGATTGCGTCGCGCAGAATTTATTCAAGGACAGTGGATCGTCCGAAGATTGCGTCGCGCAGAATTTATTCAAGGACAGTGGATCGTCCGAAGATTGCGTGGGGCAGAATTTATTCAAGGACAGTGGATCGTCCGAAGATTGCGTCGCGCAGAATTTATTCAAGGACAGTGGATCGTCCGAAGATTGCGTCGCGCAGAATTTATTCAAGGACAGTGGGTCGTCCGAAGATTGCGTCGCGCAGAATTTATTCAATGACAGTGGATCGTCCGAAGATTGCGTGGGGCAGAATTTATTCAAGGACAGTGGATCGTCCGAAGATTGCGTGGGGCAGAATTTATTCAAGGACAGTGGATCGTCCGAAGATTGCGTGGGGCAGAATTTATTCAAGGACAGTGAATCGTCCGAAGATTGCGTCGCGCAGAATTTATTCAAGGACAGTGGATCGTCCGAAGATTGCGTCGCGCAGAATTTATTCAAGGACAGTGGGTCGTCCGAAGATTGCGTCGCGCAGAATTTATTCAAGGACAGTGGATCGTCCGAAGATTGCGTCGCGCAAAATTTATTCAAGGACAGTGGGTCGTCCGAAGATTGTGTCGCGCAGAATTTATTCAAGGACAGTGGGTCGTCCGAAGATTGCGTCGCGCAGAATTTATTCAAGGACAGTGGGTCGTCCGAAGATTGCGTCGCGCAGAATTTATTCAAGGACAGTGGATCGTCCGAAGATTGCGTCGCGCAGAATTTATTCAAGGTCAGTGGATCGTCCGAAGATTGCGTCGCGCAGAATTTATTCAAGGACAGTGGATCTTCCGAAGATTGCGTCGCGCAGAATTTATTCAAGGACAGTGGATCGTCCGAAGATTGCGTCGCGCAGAATTCATTCAAGGACAGTGGGTCGTCCGAAGATTGCGTCGAGCAGAATTTATTCAAGGACAGTGGATCTTCCGAAGATTGCGTCGCGCAGAATTTATTCAATGACAGTGGATCGTCCGAAGATTGCGTCGCGCAGAATTCATTCAAGGACAGTGTGTCGTCCGAAGATTGCGTCGCGCAGAATTTATTCAAGGACAGTGGATCGTCCGAAGATTGCGTCGCGCAGAATTTATTCAAGGACAGTGGATCGTCCGAAGATTGCGTCGCGCAGAATTTATTCAAGTACAGTGGATCGTCCGAAGATTGCGTCGCGCAGAATTTATTCAAGGACAGTGGACCGTCCGAAGATTGCGTCGCGCAGAATTTATTCAAGGACAGTGGGTCGTCCGAAGATTGCGTCGCGCAGAATTTATTCAAGGACAGTGGATCGCCCGAAGATTGCGTGGGGCAGAATTTATTCAAGGACAGTGGATCGTCCGAAGATTGCGTCGCGCAGAATTTATTCAAGTACAGTGGATCGTCCGAAGATTGCGTCGCGCAGAATTTATTCAAGGACAGTGGGTCGTCCGAAGATTGCGTCGCGCAGAATTTATTCAAGGACAGTGCATCGTCCGAAGATTGCGTCGCGCAGAATTTATTGAAGGACAGTGGATCGTCCGAAGATTGCGTGGGGCAGAATTTATTCAAAGACAGTGGATCGTCCGAAGATTGCGTCGCGCAGAATTTATTCAAGGACAGTGGGTCGTCCGAAGATTGCGTCGCTCAGAATTTATTCAAGGACAGTGGATCGTCCGAAGATTGCGTCGCGCAGAATTTATTCAAGGACAGTGGGTCGTCCGAAGATTGCGTCGCGCAGAATTTATTCAAGTACAGTGGATCGTCCGAAGATTGCGTCGCGCAGAATTTATTCAAGGACAGTGGGTCGTCCGAAGATTGCGTCGCGCAGAATTTATTCAAGGACAGTGGGTCGTCCGAAGATTGCGTCGCGCAGAATTTATTGAAGGACAGTGGATCGTCCGAAGATTGCGTGGGGCAGAATTTATTCAAAGACAGTGGATCGTCCGAAGATTGCGTCGCGCAGAATTTATTCAAGGACAGTGGGTCGTCCGAAGATTGCGTCGCTCAGAATTTATTCAAGGACAGTGGATCGTCCGAAGATTGCGTCGCGCAGAATTTATTCAAGGACAGTGGGTCGTCCGAAGATTGCGTCGCGCAGAATTTATTCAAGGACAGTGGATCGTCCGAAGATTGCGTCGCGCAGAATTTATTCAAGGACAGTGGATCGTCCGAAGATTGCGTCGCGCAGAATTTATTCAAGGACAGTGGATCGTCCGAAGATTGCGTGGGGCAGAATTTATTCAAGGACAGTGGATCGTCCGAAGATTGTGTCGCGCAGAATTTATTCAAGGACAGTGGATCGTCCGAAGATTGCGTCGCGCAGAATTTATTCAAGGACAGTGGGTCGTCCGAAGATTGCGTCGCGCAGAATTTATTCAATGACAGTGGATCGTCCGAAGATTGCGTGGGGCAGAATTTATTCAAGGACAGTGGATCGTCCGAAGATTGCGTGGGGCAGAATTTATTCAAGGACAGTGGATCGTCCGAAGATTGCGTGGGGCAGAATTTATTCAAGGACAGTGAATCGTCCGAAGATTGCGTGGCGCAGAATTTATTCAAGGACAGTGGATCGTCCGAAGATTGCGTCGCGCAGAATTTATTCAAGGACAGTGGGTCGTCCGAAGATTGCGTCGCGCAGAATTTATTCAAGGACAGTGGATCGTCCGAAGATTGCGTCGCGCAAAATTTATTCAAGGACAGTGGGTCGTCCGAAGATTGTGTCGCGCAGAATTTATTCAAGGACAGTGGGTCGTCCGAAGATTGCGTCGCGCAGAATTTATTCAAGGACAGTGGATCGTCCGAAGATTGCGTCGCGCAGAATTTACTCAAGGTCAGTGGATCGTCCGAAGATTGCGTCGCGCAGAATTTATTCAAGGACAGTGGATCTTCCGAAGATTGCGTCGCGCAGAATTTATTCAAGGACAGTGGATCGTCCAAAGATTGCGTCGCGCAGAATTCATTCAAGGACAGTGGGTCGTCCGAAGATTGCGTCGAGCAGAATTTATTCAAGGACAGTGGATCTTCCGAAGATTGCGTCGCGCAGAATTTATTCAATGACAGTGGATCGTCCGAAGATTGCGTCGCGCAGAATTCATTCAAGGACAGTGTGTCGTCCGAAGATTGCGTCGCGCAGAATTTATTCAAGGACAGTGGATCGTCCGAAGATTGCGTCGCGCAGAATTTATTCAAGGACAGTGGATCGTCCGAAGATTGCGTCGCGCAGAATTTATTCAAGTACAGTGGATCGTCCGAAGATTGCGTCGCGCAGAATTTATTCAAGGACAGTGGACCGTCCGAAGATTGCGTCGCGCAGAATTTATTCAAGGACAGTGGGTCGTCCGAAGATTGCGTCGCGCAGAATTTATTCAAGGACAGTGGATCGCCCGAAGATTGCGTGGGGCAGAATTTATTCAAGGACAGTGGATCGTCCGAAGATTGCGTCGCGCAGAATTTATTCAAGTACAGTGGATCGTCCGAAGATTGCGTCGCGCAGAATTTATTCAAGGACAGTGGGTCGTCCGAAGATTGCGTCGCGCAGAATTTATTCAAGGACAGTGCATCGTCCGAAGATTGCGTCGCGCAGAATTTATTGAAGGACAGTGGATCGTCCGAAGATTGCGTGGGGCAGAATTTATTCAAAGACAGTGGATCGTCCGAAGATTGCGTCGCGCAGAATTTATTCAAGGACAGTGGGTCGTCCGAAGATTGCGTCGCTCAGAATTTATTCAAGGACAGTGGATCGTCCGAAGATTGCGTCGCGCAGAATTTATTCAAGGACAGTGGGTCGTCCGAAGATTGCGTCGCGCAGAATTTATTCAAGTACAGTGGATCGTCCGAAGATTGCGTCGCGCAGAATTTATTCAAGGACAGTGGGTCGTCCGAAGATTGCGTCGCGCAGAATTTATTCAAGGACAGTGGGTCGTCCGAAGATTGCGTCGCGCAGAATTTATTGAAGGACAGTGGATCGTCCGAAGATTGCGTGGGGCAGAATTTATTCAAAGACAGTGGATCGTCCGAAGATTGCGTCGCGCAGAATTTATTCAAGGACAGTGGGTCGTCCGAAGATTGCGTCGCTCAGAATTTATTCAAGGACAGTGGATCGTCCGAAGATTGCGTCGCGCAGAATTTATTCAAGGACAGTGGGTCGTCCGAAGATTGCGTCGCGCAGAATTTATTCAAGGACAGTGGATCGTCCGAAGATTGCGTCGCGCAGAATTTATTCAAGGACAGTGGATCGTCCGAAGATTGCGTCGCGCAGAATTTATTCAAGGACAGTGGATCGTCCGAAGATTGCGTGGGGCAGAATTTATTCAAGGACAGTGGATCGTCCGAAGATTGTGTCGCGCAGAATTTATTCAAGGACAGTGGATCGTCCGAAGATTGCGTCGCGCAGAATTTATTCAAGGACAGTGGGTCGTCCGAAGATTGCGTCGCGCAGAATTTATTCAATGACAGTGGATCGTCCGAAGATTGCGTGGGGCAGAATTTATTCAAGGACAGTGGATCGTCCGAAGATTGCGTGGGGCAGAATTTATTCAAGGACAGTGGATCGTCCGAAGATTGCGTGGGGCAGAATTTATTCAAGGACAGTGAATCGTCCGAAGATTGCGTGGCGCAGAATTTATTCAAGGACAGTGGATCGTCCGAAGATTGCGTCGCGCAGAATTTATTCAAGGACAGTGGGTCGTCCGAAGATTGCGTCGCGCAGAATTTATTCAAGGACAGTGGATCGTCCGAAGATTGCGTCGCGCAAAATTTATTCAAGGACAGTGGGTCGTCCGAAGATTGTGTCGCGCAGAATTTATTCAAGGACAGTGGGTCGTCCGAAGATTGCGTCGCGCAGAATTTATTCAAGGACAGTGGATCGTCCGAAGATTGCGTCGCGCAGAATTTACTCAAGGTCAGTGGATCGTCCGAAGATTGCGTCGCGCAGAATTTATTCAAGGACAGTGGATCTTCCGAAGATTGCGTCGCGCAGAATTTATTCAAGGACAGTGGATCGTCCAAAGATTGCGTCGCGCAGAATTCATTCAAGGACAGTGGGTCGTCCGAAGATTGCGTCGAGCAGAATTTATTCAAGGACAGTGGATCTTCCGAAGATTGCGTCGCGCAGAATTTATTCAATGACAGTGGATCGTCCGAAGATTGCGTCGCGCAGAATTCATTCAAGGACAGTGTGTCGTCCGAAGATTGCGTCGCGCAGAATTTATTCAAGGACAGTGGATCGTCCGAAGATTGCGT
The DNA here is from genome assembly GCA_964036315.1 of Acanthosepion esculentum. Taxonomy (NCBI): domain Eukaryota; kingdom Metazoa; phylum Mollusca; class Cephalopoda; order Sepiida; family Sepiidae; genus Acanthosepion; species Acanthosepion esculentum. Next base: position 94,796,726 of record OZ038476.1, read on the forward strand.
CGCGCAGAATTTATTCAAGGACAGTGGATCGTCCGAAGATTGCGTCGCGCAGAATTTATTCAAGTACAGTGGATCGTCCGAAGATTGCGTCGCGCAGAATTTATTCAAGGACAGTGGACCGTCCGAAGATTGCGTCGCGCAGAATTTATTCAAGGACAGTGGGTCGTCCGAAGATTGCGTCGCGCAGAATTTATTCAAGGACAGTGGATCGCCCGAAGATTGCGTGGGGCAGAATTTATTCAAGGACAGTGGATCGTCCGAAGATTGCGTCGCGCAGAATTTATTCAAGTACAGTGGATCGTCCGAAGATTGCGTCGCGCAGAATTTATTCAAGGACAGTGGGTCGTCCGAAGATTGCGTCGCGCAGAATTTATTCAAGGACAGTGCATCGTCCGAAGATTGCGTCGCGCAGAATTTATTGAAGGACAGTGGATCGTCCGAAGATTGCGTGGGGCAGAATTTATTCAAAGACAGTGGGTCGTCCGAAGATTGCGTCGCGCAGAATTTATTCAAGGACAGTGGGTCGTCCGAAGATTGCGTCGCGCAGAATTCATTCAAGGACAGTGGGTCGTCCGAAGATTGCGTCGCGCAGAATTTATTCAAGGACAGTGGATCTTCCGAAGATTGCGTCGCGCAGAATTTATTCAAGGACAGTGGATCGTCCGAAGATTGCGTCGCGCAGAATTCATTCAAGGACAGTGGGTCGTCCGAAGATTGCGTCGAGCAGAATTTATTCAAGGACAGTGGATCTTCCGAAGATTGCGTCGCGCAGAATTTATTCAATGACAGTGGATCGTCCGAAGATTGCGTCGCGCAGAATTCATTCAAGGACAGTGTGTCGTCCGAAGATTGCGTCGCGCAGAATTTATTCAAGGACAGTGGATCGTCCGAAGATTGCGTCGCGCAGAATTTATTCAAGGACAGTGGATCGTCCGAAGATTGCGCCGCGCAGAATTTATTCAAGTACAGTGGATCGTCCGAAGATTGCGTCGCGCAGAATTTATTCAAGGACAGTGGACCGTCCGAAGATTGCGTCGCGCAGAATTTATTCAAGGACAGTGGGTCGTCCGAAGATTGCGTCGCGCAGAATTTATTCAAGGACAGTGGATCGCCCGAAGATTGCGTGGGGCAGAATTTATTCAAGGACAGTGGATCGTCCGAAGATTGCGTCGCGCAGAATTTATTCAAGTACAGTGGATCGTCCGAAGATTGCGTCGCGCAGAATTTATTCAAGGACAGTGGGTCGTCCGAAGATTGCGTCGCGCAGAATTTATTCAAGGACAGTGCATCGTCCGAAGATTGCGTCGCGCAGAATTTATTGAAGGACAGTGGATCGTCCGAAGATTGCGTGGGGCAGAATTTATTCAAAGACAGTGGGTCGTCCGAAGATTGCGTCGCGCAGAATTTATTCAAGGACAGTGGGTCGTCCGAAGATTGCGTCGCGCAGAATTTATTCAAGGACAGTGGATCGTCCGAAGATTGCGTCGCGCAGAATTTATTCAAGGTCAGTGGATCGTCCGAAGATTGCGTCGCGCAGAATTTATTCAAGGACAGTGGATCTTCCGAAGATTGCGTCGCGCAGAATTTATTCAAGGACAGTGGATCGTCCGAAGATTGCGTCGCGCAGAATTCATTCAAGGACAGTGGGTCGTCCGAAGATTGCGTCGAGCAGAATTTATTCAAGGACAGTGGATCTTCCGAAGATTGCGTCGCGCAGAATTTATTCAATGACAGTGGATCGTCCGAAGATTGCGTCGCGCAGAATTCATTCAAGGACAGTGTGTCGTCCGAAGATTGCGTCGCGCAGAATTTATTCAAGGACGGTGGATCGTCCGAAGATTGCGTCGCGCAGAATTTATTCAAGGACAGTGGATCGTCCGAAGATTGCGTCGCGCAGAATTTATTCAAGTACAGTGGATCGTCCGAAGATTGCGTCGCGCAGAATTTATTCAAGGACAGTGGACCGTCCGAAGATTGCGTCGCGCAGAATTTATTCAAGGACAGTGGGTCGTCCGAAGATTGCGTCGCGCAGAATTTATTCAAGGACAGTGGATCGCCCGAAGATTGCGTGGGGCAGAATTTATTCAAGGACAGTGTATCGTCCGAAGATTGCGTCGCGCAGAATTTATTCAAGTACAGTGGATCGTCCGAAGATTGCGTCGCGCAGAATTTATTCAAGGACAGTGGGTCGTCCGAAGATTGCGTCGCGCAGAATTTATTCAAGGACAGTGCATCGTCCGAAGATTGCGTCGCGCAGAATTTATTGAAGGACAGTGGATCGTCCGAAGATTGCGTGGGGCAGAATTTATTCAAAGACAGTGGATCGTCCGAAGATTGCGTCGCGCAGAATTTATTCAAGGACAGTGGGTCGTCCGAAGATTGCGTCGCTCAGAATTTATTCAAGGACAGTGGATCGTCCGAAGATTGCGTCGCGCAGAATTTATTCAAGGACAGTGGGTCGTCCGAAGATTGCGTCGCGCAGAATTTATTCAAGGACAGTGGATCGTCCGAAGATTGCGTCGCGCAGAATTTATTCAAGGACAGTGGATCGTCCGAAGATTGCGTCGCGCAGAATTTATTCAAGGACAGTGGATCGTCCGAAGATTGCGTGGGGCAGAATTTATTCAAGGACAGTGGATCGTCCGAAGATTGCGTCGCGCAGAATTTATTCAAGGACAGTGGGTCGTCCGAAGATTGCGTCGCGCAGAATTTATTCAAGGACAGTGGGTCGTCCGAAGATTGCGTCGCGCAGAATTTATTCAAGGTCAGTGGATCGTCCGAAGTTTGCGTCGCGCAGAATTTATTCAAGGACAGTGGATCTTCCGAAGATTGCGTCGCGCAGAATTTATTCAAGGACAGTGGATCGTCCGAAGATTGCGTCGCGCAGAATTCATTCAAGGACAGTGGATCTTCCGAAGATTGCGTCGCGCAGAATTTATTCAAGGACAGTGGATCGTCCGAAGATTGCGTCGCGCAGAATTCATTCAAGGACAGTGGGTCGTCCGAAGATTGCGTCGCGCAGAATTTATTCAAGGACAGTGGATCGTCCGAAGATTGCGTCGCGCAGAATTTATTCAAGGACAGTGGATCGTCCGAAGATTGCGTCGGGCAGAATTTATTCAAGTACAGTGGATCGTCCGAAGATTGCGTCGCGCAGAATTTATTCAAGGTCAGTGGACCGTCCGAAGATTGCGTCGCGCAGAATTTATTCAAGGACAGTGGGTCGTACGAAGATTGCGTCGCGCAGAATTTATTCAAGGACAGTGGATCGTCCGAAGATTGCGTCGCGCAGAATTTATTCAAGTACAGTGGATCGTCCGAAGATTGCGTCGCGCAGAATTTATTCAAGGACAGTGGGTCGTCCGAAGATTGCGTCGCGCAGAATTTATTCAAGGACAGTGGGTCGTCCGAAGATTGCGTCGCGCAGAATTTATTCAATGACAGTGGATCGTCCGAAGATTGCGTGGGGCAGAATTTATTCAAGGACAGTGGATCGTCCGAAGATTGCGTGGGGCAGAATTTATTCAAGGACAGTGGATCGTCCGAAGATTGCGTGGGGCAGAATTTATTCAAGGACAGTGAATCGTCCGAAGATTGCGTCGCGCAGAATTTATTCAAGGACAGTGGATCGTCCGAAGATTGCGTCGCGCAGAATTTATTCAAGGACAGTGGGTCGTCCGAAGATTGCGTCGCGCAGAATTTATTCAAGGACAGTGGATCGTCCGAAGATTGCGTCGCGCAAAATTTATTCAAGGACAGTGGGTCGTCCGAAGATTGTGTCGCGCAGAATTTATTCAAGGACAGTGGGTCGTCCGAAGATTGCGTCGCGCAGAATTTATTCAAGGACAGTGGGTCGTCCGAAGATTGCGTCGCGCAGAATTTATTCAAGGACAGTGGATCGTCCGAAGATTGCGTCGCGCAGAATTTACTCAAGGTCAGTGGATCGTCCGAAGATTGCGTCGCGCAGAATTTATTCAAGGACAGTGGATCTTCCGAAGATTGCGTCGCGCAGAATTTATTCAAGGACAGTGGATCGTCCAAAGATTGCGTCGCGCAGAATTCATTCAAGGACAGTGGGTCGTCCGAAGATTGCGTCGAGCAGAATTTATTCAAGGACAGTGGATCTTCCGAAGATTGCGTCGCGCAGAATTTATTCAATGACAGTGGATCGTCCGAAGATTGCGTCGCGCAGAATTCATTCAAGGACAGTGTGTCGTCCGAAGATTGCGTCGCGCAGAATTTATTCAAGGACAGTGGATCGTCCGAAGATTGCGTCGCGCAGAATTTATTCAAGGACAGTGGATCGTCCGAAGATTGCGTCGCGCAGAATTTATTCAAGTACAGTGGATCGTCCGAAGATTGCGTCGCGCAGAATTTATTCAAGGACAGTGGACCGTCCGAAGATTGCGTCGCGCAGAATTTATTCAAGGACAGTGGGTCGTCCGAAGATTGCGTCGCGCAGAATTTATTCAAGGACAGTGGATCGCCCGAAGATTGCGTGGGGCAGAATTTATTCAAGGACAGTGGATCGTCCGAAGATTGCGTCGCGCAGAATTTATTCAAGTACAGTGGATCGTCCGAAGATTGCGTCGCGCAGAATTTATTCAAGGACAGTGGGTCGTCCGAAGATTGCGTCGCGCAGAATTTATTCAAGGACAGTGCATCGTCCGAAGATTGCGTCGCGCAGAATTTATTGAAGGACAGTGGATCGTCCGAAGATTGCGTGGGGCAGAATTTATTCAAAGACAGTGGGTCGTCCGAAGATTGCGTCGCGCAGAATTTATTCAAGGACAGTGGGTCGTCCGAAGATTGCGTCGCTCAGAATTTATTCAAGGACAGTGGATCGTCCGAAGATTGCGTCGCGCAGAATTTATTCAAGGACAGTGGGTCGTCCGAAGATTGCGTCGCGCAGAATTTATTCAAGGACAGTGGATCGTCCGAAGATTGCGTCGCGCAGAATTTATTCAAGGACAGTGGATCGTCCGAAGATTGCGTCGCGCAGAATTTATTCAAGGACAGTGGATCGTCCGAAGATTGCGTGGGGCAGAATTTATTCAAGGACAGTGGATCGTCCGAAGATTGCGTCGCGCAGAATTTATTCAAGGACAGTGGGTCGTCCGAAGATTGCGTCGCGCAGAATTTATTCAAGGACAGTGGGTCGTCCGAAGATTGCGTCGCGCAGAATTTATTCAAGGTCAGTGGATCGTCCGAAGTTTGCGTCGCGCAGAATTTATTCAAGGACAGTGGATCTTCCGAAGATTGCGTCGCGCAGAATTTATTCAAGGACAGTGGATCGTCCGAAGATTGCGTCGCGCAGAATTCATTCAAGGACAGTGGATCTTCCGAAGATTGCGTCGCGCAGAATTTATTCAAGGACAGTGGATCGTCCGAAGATTGCGTCGCGCAGAATTCATTCAAGGACAGTGGGTCGTCCGAAGATTGCGTCGCGCAGAATTTATTCAAGGACAGTGGATCGTCCGAAGATTGCGTCGCGCAGAATTTATTCAAGGACAGTGGATCGTCCGAAGATTGCGTCGGGCAGAATTTATTCAAGTACAGTGGATCGTCCGAAGATTGCGTCGCGCAGAATTTATTCAAGGTCAGTGGACCGTCCGAAGATTGCGTCGCGCAGAATTTATTCAAGGACAGTGGGTCGTACGAAGATTGCGTCGCGCAGAATTTATTCAAGGACAGTGGATCGTCCGAAGATTGCGTCGCGCAGAATTTATTCAAGTACAGTGGATCGTCCGAAGATTGCGTCGCGCAGAATTTATTCAAGGACAGTGGGTCGTCCGAAGATTGCGTCGCGCAGAATTTATTCAAGGACAGTGGGTCGTCCGAAGATTGCGTCGCGCAGAATTTATTCAATGACAGTGGATCGTCCGAAGATTGCGTGGGGCAGAATTTATTCAAGGACAGTGGATCGTCCGAAGATTGCGTGGGGCAGAATTTATTCAAGGACAGTGGATCGTCCGAAGATTGCGTGGGGCAGAATTTATTCAAGGACAGTGAATCGTCCGAAGATTGCGTGGCGCAGAATTTATTCAAGGACAGTGGATCGTCCGAAGATTGCGTCGCGCAGAATTTATTCAAGGACAGTGGGTCGTCCGAAGATTGCGTCGCGCAGAATTTATTCAAGGACAGTGGATCGTCCGAAGATTGCGTCGCGCAAAATTTATTCAAGGACAGTGGGTCGTCCGAAGATTGTGTCGCGCAGAATTTATTCAAGGACAGTGGGTCGTCCGAAGATTGCGTCGCGCAGAATTTATTCAAGGACAGTGGGTCGTCCGAAGATTGCGTCGCGCAGAATTTATTCAAGGACAGTGGATCGTCCGAAGATTGCGTCGCGCAGAATTTACTCAAGGTCAGTGGATCGTCCGAAGATTGCGTCGCGCAGAATTTATTCAAGGACAGTGGATCTTCCGAAGATTGCGTCGCGCAGAATTTATTCAAGGACAGTGGATCGTCCAAAGATTGCGTCGCGCAGAATTCATTCAAGGACAGTGGGTCGTCCGAAGATTGCGTCGAGCAGAATTTATTCAAGGACAGTGGATCTTCCGAAGATTGCGTCGCGCAGAATTTATTCAATGACAGTGGATCGTCCGAAGATTGCGTCGCGCAGAATTCATTCAAGGACAGTGTGTCGTCCGAAGATTGCGTCGCGCAGAATTTATTCAAGGACAGTGGATCGTCCGAAGATTGCGTCGCGCAGAATTTATTCAAGGACAGTGGATCGTCCGAAGATTGCGTCGCGCAGAATTTATTCAAGTACAGTGGATCGTCCGAAGATTGCGTCGCGCAGAATTTATTCAAGGACAGTGGACCGTCCGAAGATTGCGTCGCGCAGAATTTATTCAAGGACAGTGGGTCGTCCGAAGATTGCGTCGCGCAGAATTTATTCAAGGACAGTGGATCGCCCGAAGATTGCGTGGGGCAGAATTTATTCAAGGACAGTGGATCGTCCGAAGATTGCGTCGCGCAGAATTTATTCAAGTACAGTGGATCGTCCGAAGATTGCGTCGCGCAGAATTTATTCAAGGACAGTGGGTCGTCCGAAGATTGCGTCGCGCAGAATTTATTCAAGGACAGTGCATCGTCCGAAGATTGCGTCGCGCAGAATTTATTGAAGGACAGTGGATCGTCCGAAGATTGCGTGGGGCAGAATTTATTCAAAGACAGTGGGTCGTCCGAAGATTGCGTCGCGCAGAATTTATTCAAGGACAGTGGGTCGTCCGAAGATTGCGTCGCGCAGAATTCATTCAAGGACAGTGGGTCGTCCGAAGATTGCGTCGCGCAGAATTTATTCAAGGACAGTGGATCTTCCGAAGATTGCGTCGCGCAGAATTTATTCAAGGACAGTGGATCGTCCGAAGATTGCGTCGCGCAGAATTCATTCAAGGACAGTGGGTCGTCCGAAGATTGCGTCGAGCAGAATTTATTCAAGGACAGTGGATCTTCCGAAGATTGCGTCGCGCAGAATTTATTCAATGACAGTGGATCGTCCGAAGATTGCGTCGCGCAGAATTCATTCAAGGACAGTGTGTCGTCCGAAGATTGCGTCGCGCAGAATTTATTCAAGGACAGTGGATCGTCCGAAGATTGCGTCGCGCAGAATTTATTCAAGGACAGTGGATCGTCCGAAGATTGCGTCGCGCAGAATTTATTCAAGTACAGTGGATCGTCCGAAGATTGCGTCGCGCAGAATTTATTCAAGGACAGTGGACCGTCCGAAGATTGCGTCGCGCAGAATTTATTCAAGGACAGTGGGTCGTCCGAAGATTGCGTCGCGCAGAATTTATTCAAGGACAGTGGATCGCCCGAAGATTGCGTGGGGCAGAATTTATTCAAGGACAGTGGATCGTCCGAAGATTGCGTCGCGCAGAATTTATTCAAGTACAGTGGATCGTCCGAAGATTGCGTCGCGCAGAATTTATTCAAGGACAGTGGGTCGTCCGAAGATTGCGTCGCGCAGAATTTATTCAAGGACAGTGCATCGTCCGAAGATTGCGTCGCGCAGAATTTATTGAAGGACAGTGGATCGTCCGAAGATTGCGTGGGGCAGAATTTATTCAAAGACAGTGGGTCGTCCGAAGATTGCGTCGCGCAGAATTTATTCAAGGACAGTGGGTCGTCCGAAGATTGCGTCGCGCAGAATTTATTCAAGGACAGTGGATCGTCCGAAGATTGCGTCGCGCAGAATTTATTCAAGGTCAGTGGATCGTCCGAAGATTGCGTCGCGCAGAATTTATTCAAGGACAGTGGATCTTCCGAAGATTGCGTCGCGCAGAATTTATTCAAGGACAGTGGATCGTCCGAAGATTGCGTCGCGCAGAATTCATTCAAGGACAGTGGGTCGTCCGAAGATTGCGTCGAGCAGAATTTATTCAAGGACAGTGGATCTTCCGAAGATTGCGTCGCGCAGAATTTATTCAATGACAGTGGATCGTCCGAAGATTGCGTCGCGCAGAATTCATTCAAGGACAGTGTGTCGTCCGAAGATTGCGTCGCGCAGAATTTATTCAAGGACAGTGGATCGTCCGAAGATTGCGTCGCGCAGAATTTATTCAAGGACAGTGGATCGTCCGAAGATTGCGTCGCGCAGAATTTATTCAAGTACAGTGGATCGTCCGAAGATTGCGTCGCGCAGAATTTATTCAAGGACAGTGGACCGTCCGAAGATTGCGTCGCGCAGAATTTATTCAAGGACAGTGGGTCGTCCGAAGATTGCGTCGCGCAGAATTTATTCAAGGACAGTGGATCGCCCGAAGATTGCGTGGGGCAGAATTTATTCAAGGACAGTGTATCGTCCGAAGATTGCGTCGCGCAGAATTTATTCAAGTACAGTGGATCGTCCGAAGATTGCGTCGCGCAGAATTTATTCAAGGACAGTGGGTCGTCCGAAGATTGCGTCGCGCAGAATTTATTCAAGGACAGTGCATCGTCCGAAGATTGCGTCGCGCAGAATTTATTGAAGGACAGTGGATCGTCCGAAGATTGCGTGGGGCAGAATTTATTCAAAGACAGTGGATCGTCCGAAGATTGCGTCGCGCAGAATTTATTCAAGGACAGTGGGTCGTCCGAAGATTGCGTCGCTCAGAATTTATTCAAGGACAGTGGATCGTCCGAAGATTGCGTCGCGCAGAATTTATTCAAGGACAGTGGGTCGTCCGAAGATTGCGTCGCGCAGAATTTATTCAAGGACAGTGGATCGTCCGAAGATTGCGTCGCGCAGAATTTATTCAAGGACAGTGGATCGTCCGAAGATTGCGTCGCGCAGAATTTATTCAAGGACAGTGGATCGTCCGAAGATTGCGTGGGGCAGAATTTATTCAAGGACAGTGGATCGTCCGAAGATTGCGTCGCGCAGAATTTATTCAAGGACAGTGGGTCGTCCGAAGATTGCGTCGCGCAGAATTTATTCAAGGACAGTGGGTCGTCCGAAGATTGCGTCGCGCAGAATTTATTCAAGGTCAGTGGATCGTCCGAAGTTTGCGTCGCGCAGAATTTATTCAAGGACAGTGGATCTTCCGAAGATTGCGTCGCGCAGAATTTATTCAAGGACAGTGGATCGTCCGAAGATTGCGTCGCGCAGAATTCATTCAAGGACAGTGGATCTTCCGAAGATTGCGTCGCGCAGAATTTATTCAAGGACAGTGGATCGTCCGAAGATTGCGTCGCGCAGAATTCATTCAAGGACAGTGGGTCGTCCGATGATTGCGTCGCGCAGAATTTATTCAAGGACAGTGGATCGTCCGAAGATTGCGTCGCGCAGAATTTATTCAAGGACAGTGGATCGTCCGAAGATTGCGTCGGGCAGAATTTATTCAAGTACAGTGGATCGTCCGAAGATTGCGTCGCGCAGAATTTATTCAAGGTCAGTGGACCGTCCGAAGATTGCGTCGCGCAGAATTTATTCAAGGACAGTGGGTCGTACGAAGATTGCGTCGCGCAGAATTTATTCAAGGACAGTGGATCGTCCGAAGATTGCGTCGCGCAGAATTTATTCAAGTACAGTGGATCGTCCGAAGATTGCGTCGCGCAGAATTTATTCAAGGACAGTGGGTCGTCCGAAGATTGCGTCGCGCAGAATTTATTCAAGGACAGTGCATCGTCCGAAGATTGCGTCGCGCAGAATTTATTGAAGGACAGTGGATCGTCCGAAGATTGCGTGGGGCAGAATTTATTCAAGGACAGTGGATCGTCCGAAGATTGCGTCGCGCAGAATTTATTCAAGGACAGTGGGTCGTCCGAAGATTGCGTCGCGCAGAATTTATTCAAGGACAGTGGATCGTCCGAAGATTGCGTCGCGCAGAATTTATTCAAGGACAGTGGGTCGTCCGAAGATTGCGTCGCGCAGAATTTATTCAAGGACAGTGGATCGTCCGAAGATTGCGTCGCGCAGAATTTATTCAAGGACAGTGGATCGTCCGAAGATTGCGTCGCGCAGAATTTATTCAAGGACAGTGGATCGTCCGAAGATTGCGTGGGGCAGAATTTATTCAAGGACAGTGGATCGTCCGAAGGTTGCGTCGCGCAGAATTTATTCAAGGACAGTGGGTCGTCCGAAGATTGCGTCGCGCAGAATTTATTCAAGGACAGTGGGTCGTCCGAAGATTGCGTCGCGCAGAATTTATTCAAGGTCAGTGGATCGTCCGAAGTTTGCGTCGCGCAGAATTTATTCAAGGACAGTGGATCTTCCGAAGATTGCGTCGCTCAGAATTTATTCAAGGACAGTGGATCGTCCGAAGATTGCGTCGCGCAGAATTTATTCAAGGACAGTGGGTCGTCCGAAGATTGCGTCGCGCAGAATTTATTCAAGGACAGTGGATCGTCCGAAGATTGCGTCGCGCAGAATTTATTCAAGGACAGTGGATCGTCCGAAGATTGCGTCGCGCAGAATTTATTCAAGGACAGTGGATCGTCCGAAGATTGCGTCGCGCAGAATTTATTCAAGGAGAGTGGGTCGTCCGTAGATTGCGTCGCGCAGAATTTATTCAAGGAGAGTGGGTCGTCCGAAGATTGCGTCGCGCAGAATTTATTCAAGGACAGTGGATCGTCCGAAGATTGCGTCGCGCAGAATTTATTCAAGGACAGTGGATCGTCCGAAGATTGCGTCGCGCAGAATTTATTCAAGGACAGTGGATCGTCCGAAGATTGCGTCGGGCAGAATTTATTCAGTGAAAAAATATTGAATGCTTCCATGTCCATACAGTGTTATGCGATTGAAATTTAGTAGAGTAAATACCGTAGAAAGTTGTTTCTCTATCCCATATGCGTATTTCGTTGACTGTGAAATTATGTGGCGTGCCATAAAAATAGCGTTGGCCTGTTGAAGCCATGTTTGAACATTCGCACTGAAGTCAGGCAAGTTTAGCTAGAGTGAAGAGGCTGCAAATTTAAGTGTCGATGAAATAAACCAATAAATTTAGAACGTCGTATTACCAATTAATAGTAGTACGGCAAAAAGGACAACCAATAAATTCTGGTAGTAGAAGTACCAAAAAATTTAGAGGCAAAATGTTTTTCTATGAAAGATATTGAATGAAAATGTTTGTAGTGTAAATTTTCCCAATCTCTCATAAAGAAAGTTTGTTCCAAAAATGCAGTATAAGAATTAAGTTTTCTTAGTGTCTTTTTAAGTTGTAATTCTGTGTGTAAAATCTGTATGAGGCTGGGTAAGCTCTTTGATCCACTTTTGCACAGATTTGTACAAAAATTCAACATTGATAAGAAAGTGGAATGCTAAAATATGACTTTGTGTGACATAGCTGTCGACCCCTGGTCAACTCACAGTCGCGGCGCGAAACTGTAATGTTTCTCCTACCGGCGTTTTGGGGTTGACTCTTAGTCGCTGCCTGTGTCCTGGTCGATCGATGGTCGTCGCTATCCGGCGGAATCCCTTGATCAGGGTACCAATTTGTGACACTGGCCCGTCCAGGGTCGAATCCTGGCCGATCTCAAGTCCAACCTACCCACGATGTGATTTTGATCTTAGGTAGACAAGATCAATCAGGCATCGGGCCGTAGTGTAAGATAAGTCTAGACTGGAGGTGATATCGCACAAGCATAAAGAAAAAGAAGCAAATAAAAACCCAAGATGTTCTATTATGTTAAAAAGTAACAAATTAACTTTATCCGTCTGTTATATACAGGAGTGTGTTTCTCTCCCAGTCCGTTTTCTACGGAGTGTGACACTTCTACGTTTCTTAAGCAAGTTTTTGGTATCTTAAGTCAACTGGTTGAGTTTTTAGGTGCTGGTTTGGCTTCGTTCGTAAATATAAATTGCTATTGGTAGGATAGGCGAAGTCGGAGGTCGTGGAATCTCACGATCAGCTTCTGCGAGGCAACACTCTACTCAAGCTCTGACTCCCGAACTAACTCTACTGTCGAACGGCCCGAGGACGTTCGTTTATATGGGTACACACCAAAAACCGGTGCGGAGTTAGACGCAGTCTGGGGTTCTCGGTAAATCTCGATTTCCAACAAGAAATCTCTTTGTTGTCAGGCCAAGAAAATTGATTACTTCCCATTTTTGGAAAATTAATCACTTTCCATTTTGGGGGATCTCCTCGTCCGTGAGGAGAGGTCGGAGGATAGCTATCCTCCTAAACTTCCACTCCCTTACATTGATACCTCGCACCAATCTCTTCAGTAGGCGTTAATAACTTCCCCGTCCTTCTCATCAAATTACCCCCGCCTATCACCATTGCTACCACTCGACCAATGGCATCCTGGCCGTGCGGGTGTGGCTAAGCTGGCCTCCTTAAAATTATAATCCAGAATTTTTGTTTACAAAATTCCTTTTTTCCCCATCAACCAAAATTTTTACGAATCCCACATTGCCACTTAAAATCTCTCAGATTTTTGGTCACTCAGAGTTTTCTTAACCAGCACCCTTTACAAATTCCATCACTCACTTGTCAAAGTCTGCCATCTGGTCACTTCATGAAGTTAGCTTTTACTGGAACCCTTGGCTTCTTGAGAAATTAAATTTCTTATCTCCCAAATCACGATTCTTCCACGCTATCTTTTCTCATGCCCAAAATTTTATAATCACCATATTGCTACTCAGCGAGAGTTGTGTGACAGCCGCGTGTATCCTGTTTGGGAACGGATTTTGTATGTTTTTATTCCGAACAAAATCGGCTCCAGAATTAAATTATTTATTTATTCCTAATTGGCCCTAAAAGGGCACGTGGTTTTTCTTCTACTACGCCAGTACGATATTTGGTCGGTATCTACCTGAAAATAATGAAGACTAATACAACAAACATTCTGATTTGTAATCTATGATTTTATTGGTGCGTTTTAAGATGTATTTTCTTGTGTGTGATTGGTTTATAAATATTGTATTTGATATTTTAGTGGACATGACAAATTGCTTCAATTCCAATTCAATTTTCAATGTTTTCAAATGTTTGTTAAACCAAATCTTTTCATATAACTTTGTATGAGCTGTCGAAACTTGTTAAAATCGATATATTTTGATCGGAAACAAATCGATTTTCATTAAGTTTAATGTTTTCAAACAACAAATTACATTTTGTGTGTTTAAGGTATAAAAAGTAATAGAAAATTGGTGTAAATAGCTTAAATTTCAGTTGCAGTTTCATTGTTTTTAAAAGTTTGTAAAAACCAAAATGTTTATTATGGATTTGTTTAAACTCTCGAAATTTGTTAAAATCAATATTTTTCGATCGAACACAAATTGATTTTCAATAATTTTAGGGACATTCTAATGTTTTCAAGCACTAAATTAAAATTTTAAAATGATGTTTAAGTATAAAAATTAATTGAAATTGTCGTAAATAGCTTCAATTTTGAATGAGTCAAACAAAAGTTATTAAAATCAAATTTTTCAATATGACTTAGTATAAGCTGTTGAAACTTGTTAAAATCAATATTTTTTTATCGAAATCAAATCGATTTTGCATAAATTTATGGCTTTTCTAAAGTTTTCAAACACAAAATTATATCTTAAAATAACGGTGAAGATATTGTAGCGGACCATGCGTTAGCGTGTAGTTAAATTAGGAACACATGCATTTATTCCTGCTAGGAGAAGGTCCAACTACAAGAACATGTCGGACTCAAGTTGAGTCCAACCGAAGATGTAAAGAAAACAATCAAGACAGATATATATATATATGTCAACAAATATATGTATTAAACAACAAATTTACAAGTGACAAAGACATCAACATTTGTGCTTGTGTGTGGACGTAAAGAGTTTGTATTTTGGTGAATGTTTGTACGTACGTCTATGTGTGTTTAATGGCGTTTTCCCACAAGTGGGCGAAAACGTTTTTATTCATGCCACTTTATCTTTTCTACAAATATTTTCATAGATATTATCCTGATGAATATGGCGCCTCGACGCCATGACTTTAAGAGTACTGCGATATTGACAACAATGTCTCACTTTATTTACATTATTCGGGCTATTTTCCTCATCTTTGTCGCCATATTTATTACAACGTTTGTACGCTCCGGCCTTCTTCAGGTGGTTGGAATGTCGAACTGAACACTTTCTTTCGCTCACTGGGGTAGACTGTTCTAGTTCCACGTGCCATGTTTAATGGATGTCAGTTATCATTTATCTCCTGCTTAATTCCCTCTCCAAGTTCTCCACCGCCTTAACCAGGTATTGAACTCACACTCTTTGGGGCCTGTCAATGCCAAATGAAGAATTAGATTTATTTCTAAATTCAAAATCATTTCGGAGGCGGTTTGTCGCAACTTGTTAAAATCAATATATTTCGATCGGAGCAAATCGATTTTCATTAAGTTTGTTGCATGGCCGATAAGGATGTCGACCCCACAAGCTTATTTGTGTTCGAAGAAAGGTGTGAACAGCCAAGACAATGAAGAGACAAAGGTGGAAGTTTATATTTTAACCAAATGTCAGTTTTATTTCGTTAAAACGACGTGCGTTTTTTTTAATACAACGAAAACGAAAAAATATTTATTGGATGAAATGTTAGGTTCGAATAGAGTGGAGTGGTAATCTTTAGTGAAACCTATAAGTTGATCGTCCGTGGGTTGGGCTTCCAGGTCAGGTAACAGAAGTGTGTTTGGACGTGACGACGATGGAGAGCTGAGGTGTGGTTAATCTGGCCATGCCGACGGTCGGACTGGACGTGTCGACGACGGGAATTTGGGGTGTGGTCGGTCTGGTCGGGTCGACGGTCGGACTGGGCGTGTCGGCGACGGGAAGCTGGTCAAAGGCCGGACAGGAGCGTATCGGTGATGAGAAGCGGGTTAGTGGCTGCACGGGAATGTAATAGCGAAAGGTGAGCTGAAATGGTTGCCTCCTGGCCGTCTGCTTCAACGATTCAGGGGAACCATCGGAGATATTCCAACACAAAGGTTGGAAAGCTCCTGCCTCCTGGCCCGTCTGCTTCAATGATTCGGGGAATCGTCGGAGATGTTCACATCCACAGATGGAAAATCTTCTCCGAGAAAGTTGAGATGATACAACTTCCAAGGCGGATCAACTATTGATTACTACTCAATATTTATTGCATAAAAATATACAATTGTGGCACAAGGTCGAAAAAAGGGGAGTAAGCTGAGGCTGGTCATCACTGCTATCCTATACCTAGCTAATTCGATTCGCGATCCATTCACTCGTTACAATTTAAGACATTCACCAAAAGAACTTGTCCGTCATCAATCAATCCTCCATTTACCATAATACTTCATACACTCAGAGGACCTACAAAACCGCACCCCATGACATGAAAAATTTGAAAAGTTCATTATTTTTTTCTCTTTTTTAAAAAATTATATATACATAAAAATTTACAAATGGCGAGAGGCGGAAGGGTGGACACTTCAAAAAAAGAGAGGCTCTCTCACTAAGGGAGAGGGAAGAAAAGATAAAATAAATACAGCCATGAGGAGAAGGGGAAAAGGCTGGTCCGGTCGAGATGAAAAGACGATGAGCCAAAAACAAACTAGTGAGGTTGGGAATCTCGACATGGAGTATAACAAAGGAATCAGCTGGGAGCAGCCGGGAACAGCAAAGAAGATTCCCCTAAACCGAGCAAGGTCACTGGACCGAGGAATGATTGTCAAGGCTGAACGGCACTTGCGAATGAACTCCGATTGCTCCGGGGGCTTACGACGGCGCTCAACCTGCGTGATGAGAGGTGTGATAATAAGGAAATGGAACGCGTCCCTCACGATCCCCGCAAGGATCGAATCTCCTGTCAGTGCGCGGCGTAGGAAAGCCAGCCTTGAGGCGAACTTTTATCTCGCCAAGTACGGCATTCCTAGCTCCCCATGACACAGACGTTGGGTACAGACATCTCTGTCGACTTTATGTTTACGCCCCCAAAAAAACAGAGGATAGCAAGCGATCGGTCACCTTTTTATGTTCCTTACAGAGTGGAAGTACAGACAAGCGGTAAAGGACAACTTCCTTCGGCGCCATGTCCGAGCCGCCGCGCTGATCTTTGTACTTCAGGCCAATTTTCTCCAGCTGGAGATCGGGTCCAAACCACATTCCAAGAATGCGGACAGAACCGTCCGCCCAACCAAAGGGCCTGGAAGATCAACCCCTTTCCAGGCATCTAACCGCAAGCCGGAACACTTGTCACGGTTAGTCTTGGTCTCTGTGACCTGTTTGTACCGTTCAAGCGCTGCAGGACGACACGAAAGCGGATATGTCATCGGCGTACGCAGAAACCCTGGCTCAAGTCCCACCAGAGACAGTGATTCCACGTAGGGCCGGACTGCACACCCTGTCCCATAGCCATCGAAGGAGAGGTTCCAACGCTAAAGTGTAAAGTAAGGGTGACAGTGAATAATTATGACGAACTGATCGAGTCAGCGCGAAAGCGGCTGACAGCTTCTCGTTCACCTTCACCAGCGGTCTGCAGGACAGCAGCCAGATAGCGATGATCGACCCTATCAAATGCCTTGGACTGATCCAAATTGATCAGTGCGGCCCCAACGTCGTCTTTTACACCCTCTGGGATCGTGCGGATCAGATACAGGTTGCTCTGAATTGTTCGGCCATTCACAGCGCAAATCTGCTCAGGTCTCAAGAGAGTCTCGGCAATTGACTGCAAACGCTCCTGCAGGATCTTGGCTAAAATCTTTAAGTCTGTGTTTAGCAGAGTTATAGGTCTGTAGTCGTCTAATCCCTGCACAACATACTTGCCATTTCCCAACAGCATGATCACAACCCTGGAGATCCGGTCGGGGATGGACCCCTGGCGGAACCAGTTGTTGAATCAGAATCGACACAATGATGTGTGACAGACTCAAGTACAGTTCATAGGACAAACCATCCAGACCCGGCGACTTGGCTCTGCCGATCTTCTTCAATGCTGCATAGACCTCACCTTCCGTGACCTCTCCCTTGCAGCTAGCTGCTTCAGTCGGCGAAAGCCGAGAAAAATCAGCCAAATAGCTGCGAAACAACGCGTCGCGGAGACCAGACTCTCTGGTAAAGCGGCTCTCGAAATGCCGCCGAAACACCTCACACACCTCGTCAGTCGACCTCAGAGTACGCCCCTCAGGGTTCTTGAACTCGCGAACGTAGCGATCGAAACCTCAAAGAATCTCTTCCTTGCACAATTCTGCGCCCATGTTCACGGCTTCAGAAGACATCTTGCTTAACATACCTAATTACCTGATCCATGTAGCGCTCGTTAGCCGAACACCGCAGGGCCTACCTATCTACAACTATCTCTAGGGGATCCTCCCCAGCCTTCGCCCGGGAGAGACTATCCTTAATAACCTTCACCTTGTCAGCCTTTCTAGTGCGAGCTGTTTTCTAAACTCGGTGCTGAAGTAGCCAGCCATTCTAGTCCTACGGTCTAACACCACTCCGGCACAGATGAGTCTGTGGTCCGAGTAGCTCAGCCAGTGGAACGTGGAACAATCTAACAGATCTACATTGGCCGTTCTAATAGTCTATCCAGGTAGCTAGCCAGCCGGTTATTAAGCAACTTATGTGTCCACGTCCACATCTCCCCCTTTGGGTGATCGACCCGGTATCTATCGACGAGACCAAACTCTCCGATCAGCTCAACCAAGATAGTAATCAAGATCGCCCGACCTCCCGCTAGCTCCCCGCCCCCTGTCTAACTTAGGGTCCAGGACGGCATTCCAGTCCCCTATTAATACTAGGCGCATTGAATCCACCAGGAATGGCCCCAATCGCCGAAAGAGTGCTGCCTTATTGTATTTATTGACTTTTTAATCACATAATTGGCTCCAAAACGAGTTGACGCCAAATTGTATCTAAGTCACGGGCTAGAATAATGCGTACGTACGTAGTTGAAAACACTAAAAAATATGATTTTTACGTCTATCGACCAATCAAAAAACGTTCTCAGAAAATTATTTGCGGAGCCGGTTTGAATTTCGTTAGTTCCACAGATTTTCACTGTGATCCACTTTTAATGGGTTATGAACACAAAATGTCGAACCTATAACGGTGTTTAAACTATCAAAAGTAATTGAAAGTGGCTTAAATAGCGTCAATTTCAATTGAAATTTCATTGTTTTCAAAAGTTTGTAAAACCAATTTTTTTAATATAACTTTGTGTATGCTGTCGAAATTTGTTAAAATCAATATTTTTCTGTCGAAACCAAATCGATTTTCAATAATATTAGGGGTTTTGTCATGTTTTCAAACACCAAATTACAAATGTTTCCTAATTTTCTTACATTTTACTGTTTTTTTTTCATTTTCTTCACTATTTTCTTACTGTCTAATTTCTTGTCTCACATTTTACTATTTCTTATTTGCTTCACTATTTGTATTCCTCTTAATTTTGTTCAATATTACACTTTTTTATTTTCCTCACTTTTTTTTCATTTTAATATCGTTATTTGTTTTACTAATTCTTCTTCCACTTCTCTATCGTTTGTCCCATTTTCTTTTCTATTTTTTTAACTTTTTTCCCAGTTTTCTATATTTTCTTCCATCATATTGTTTTCTTATTATTATTTTTCTTCCATTCTACTATTTCCACTATTTTTCCTCCTTTTGTTTCAATTTATAATTTTTGTCATTTTGTTCTGAATTTCCTTTCTGATTATCCTATTTTTGTCATTTCTTTTACTATTTTTTCTTCCATTTCTCTTATTTTTCTTCTAATTGATATTTTTGCCATTTTCTTTGTTATTCTTCACCCTTTTTTCATTTTCGTGGTTTTGTCAGTTTTACATCCTGTTTTCATACTTGTGTTCCAATTTACCTATGTCAATTTTTTCACTTCTTTTATTTTTCTATTTTTGTTGCATATTACAATTTTTATCATTTTCATCACTATTTTTGTACATAATTTTTTACTTTGTTTCATCTTATTTTTCCCATTTTCTTTGGTATTTTTCTTCCTGGTTTCCTACAATATTGCTCTTATTGTCGTCTTTTTCAATATTTGTCTTTCATTTTTTCATATTTCTGTTATAATTCACTATTTTTCTCATCATTTTCGTCACAATTGTTCTTTTTGTCCTGCTTTTATCTATATTAAATCTTTTTAGTTTTTGTTCCATTTTACTTTGGTGTCATTTTTTCAATATTTTTTCCAATTCTACTTTTCTTTCATTTGATTGTCATTTTCTTCATTGATTTTTTCCTACTTTGTTACATTTTACTATTTTTTTCATGTTTTCCTCATTTATTTATTTTACTATTTTTCTTCAATAATTTCCAATCATGTTTTCTACTTTTCTTCTATTTTTGTCATTTTCATCACTATTTTCTCTCCAGTCTTCCTACTTTTCTCTGATTTTCATCATTTGTCATGTTTTCTTCCTGTTTTACTACTTTTCACTCATTTTCTACACTATTTTTCTCATTTCTTCCCTACTTTTGTTTCAATTTAATATTTTTGTCATTTTCTTTTCTGATTATCTTACTTTTGTTAAAGTTCCCATTTCATTTTTTCATTATTTTTCTCCGTTTTCCTACTTATATTTCACTTTGTCATTATTGTTTTTCCATTTTTCTTACTCCTCACATTTTACTATTTTCATTCTTCTTTACAACTGTTTCATTTTATTTTTGTCATTTTCATCACCATTTTATTTTTTTCACTATTTTTTTCCAGTTTTCTTCAATTTTATTATTTTTGTAATCTTCTTCACTGCCTTGTACATTTCACTTATTTTTTCATTTACTTGAATAATTTCCAATTATGTTTCATCTTTATTGAATATTATTATTTTGGTCATTTTCATCACTATTTTCTCTCGTTTTCGTACCTTTCTTCCATTTTAAAGTTTTTATCAGTTTTCTATTTTTTCTACTTTTCATCCGTTTTACTATTTTCTTAACTATTTTTCTTCCATTTTTGAATTTTTTTTCAATTCTAGTTTGTTTTGCTACATTTTACTACTTTTGTCATTTCCTACAATATTTTTTCTTCCATTTTATATTTTTTGCTATTTTCTACACTATTTTTTCTATATATTTTTCCTTTTTCCAACTTCTGTTTCATTTTATTTTTGTCGTTTTATTTAATTTTTCTTACTGTTTTATAATTTTGTTCTTTAATATTTTCCAATACTTCACTATCTGTCTACATTTCTGAGATGAGATATTATGTACACTATTTACTTTATTCGGACTATTGTCATCATCTTTGTCGACATATTTATTACAACGTTTTGGCCGCTGCATGCTCCGGCTTTCTTCAGGTGGTTGGAATGTCAAACTGAACCCTTTATTTCGCTTACTGGGGTAGACTGTTCTAGTTCCACGTGCCATGTCTAATGAATGTCAGTTATCTCCTGTTTATTCCCCTCTCCAAGTTCTGTTCTATTGAACTCACACTCTTTGGGTCCTGTGCCTGTATCTAACTAACGCCTTTATCCACTGTTCCGTGTCCTTGAGGACATCTGTGTATGAATTTCTGGGTATTATAAACCTAATGTCCTCAGCAACCATTTTTTAACAGTGATCATATTGCAATTTTTGATGTTATCATTTCATGTTTTAACCAGACCTCATATTGCAATTTTTGTTATTATCACTTTTCTCTGGCACTCCTTATTACTGGTTCCCATATTGTATTCATTTCTATGCTTGTTCGGCTCAGGAGATTTTTGTGGCCTAGCATATGTGCTGATTCCTTAAGTTTACGAATTTTCCAATGATGTTCTTTGTCTATAATTTCAACCTGATCCCAGAGGGCGATGATCTCCCTTTTCTCTCCAAATTGAGGACACACGGCACAGTGGACAAACGCGGTAGTTAGATCCAGTGACAGGACCCAAAGAGTGTGAGTTCAATACCCAGTTAAGGCAGTGGAGAACTTGGAGAGGGGAATTAACAGGAGATAACTGACATTCATTAAACATGGCATGTGGAACTAGAACAGTCTACCCCAGTGAGCGAAGTAAAGGGTTCAGTTTGACATTCCAACCACCTGAAGAAGACCGGAGTGTACAACAGCCGAAACGTAATAAATATGGCAACAAAGATGAGGACAATAGTCCGAATAATGTAAATAGTGGATATAATACCTCATCTCAGAAATATAGACAGATATTAATGGATCTATTATGATTAAGAATGATGATGATATTTCATCATTCTAAACCAGCCTTGCTACCAGTGATGATAGATGATAAAGATATTTTATCATTCTAAAATTTGAACCTTCATCATTATAAAAACGACCCTTCCACCGCAAAAGATTAGTAGACTAGATTAGACTATAGTAGGGTAGCAAGTAGTAGTAGTAAAAATGCACAACACAGATGTGTCACCATCGCTCCGTGAAAATTGTAAGTTGAGGGTTTCAAATGCTATCCTTAACAACAAAATTCTTGGAACAAGCAAAAACAAGCAAGCACAAACTTTTAAAGAAACAAAAGAGACAGTAACACTGAGAACATTTTTAACACAGAGCACATACCAATATCTGTAATTCATATCATGAAAAAGAGAAATACACATTAATGCCAACACATGTCAAAAGTCTTATTGTTGTTATCGTTTATGTATTCATTTCATTTTCAGTCACAAAAAAAAAAAAAAAGAGAAAAGCAATCCTCCTACAACTACAATACATATAACAACAAGGTAACTTACATTAACAACACCCACACATTAACCACGTTACAGATCAGTCTATTCATGAGAGTAAGGAGGGTAAGTAGCTTTTACATGGTTACCCTTGCAGTGGTTTTAGTCTTGATTACGCCTGATACAAATCTCCATTCCTACTAACTAGGTTCCTGTGTTTGGCACAAGAATTTAGATTTGGTGAGTAATTAAAATTTTTTATATTTTAGACAAAAATGACAAATTTGGTCTTTGTGTAATTAAATATTTTTATAAGTTATAAGTTTTATTTGTTATAAAAAGATTGTTTTTGAATATATAAATATATCAAAATGAAATTATTATTTAGGTAAGTCTTTAGGTAAAATTTTTAATTTTTATAAATTAAAAATTGCATTACAAAAACCAAATTTATTTTTAACTTAATTAGCATTAAGACATTTTGCAATATGCAAATACAATAAGGAATACTTCAAAAACTTTCTAAAAATAGTTCATTTATCAAATTAATAAATTTATAAAATCAATTTAATTATATATAATTATTTGAAATGTGTCTGTGCACCTTTACCTGACCCCCACATAAGATCACAAAACCTATTTTGAGAAGCTTTTATTAAAAAGCTACATTTTCCAGATTTAGCATGAACAAATTTGTTAATAATACTGGTAAAGTCTCTTTCAGAGATATTCATGTTCAATTCACGTTAGAATAAAAACAACCACTCTTAAAAGAAGGCTGAAGGAAAAGCTGTAATTAGAGGTGAGACACTTAAACCAGGCATATATAAATATGTTCAACCATTTTGACTGATGATGCTTCTTGGTTCACATTTTACACTTCATTTATGGAAAATGAACCTTCTCCATTACAGTTGAACATGAGTGACAAATAGATGTGCAATGCAATTACTATATTTAAAAAACAAGATGCAAAATAATTGATATTTTATGATAAAACCGTAACTTTACAATGCCTTCTTTGACACCAATATCAAAAGTAAGATCAGTTTTAAGTGGTTCAGCAAACTGCACAAATTCTTCAAGATTTTCTTCCAAATCTTTTAATGAAATTGAGCTCTTTACAATCTCTTATCATGGCTGTCAGTGGTGAAGGAATCCTTATCACGCAACATCAGCTTCCTGATATTTTGAAAGTGCAGAAAGCAAACTATCAATAATGGCAAGAAATGTTAAACATTCATTCTTCTGAGGTAGTGTTTGAGATTCATATATGCCTGACTTAATTGTCTAGTCTCTAATTACAGCTTTACAATCTTCCTTCGGCTTTAATTTTGATTTTTGTTGATTGGTTTCACCTTTATATGGCTGCAAGGGATGGAATACACACAGTCCTTGGTCATGTTCTCCTCTCTGTTGGGCCTAAATCAGCAAAGATTTCTGTATCGTTGAGCTGCATTGGAATATTGTCCTGATGTTGCATAACCTGCAGATCTCCTGAATCATTTCTGACACTCTTGACATAAGGAAATGATCAGTAACAAATCTAACCTTCAGAATAACAACTACTCTGCAAAAATAATTTCAGTTTCTACAGGAAGAGACAGAGGTGTTGAGGAAAATTGGAAAACTGCCACTATCTACATTAGAGGTGAGACAATGAAATCAGGCTTTACTGATAATGTTTGGTGGGAAAAGTATAGTCCCAACCACTGTGGAATGAAGTAAAAATAATAAACACAAGTACACTGGAGAATCTGATGTTTCAAGGAATTAGCACATATGATAAAGTATAATGGCCTCCTCAGTACTCCTAGCATAGAAATAAGTACTATATAGGATCCATTAATGAATAAATAAAGAAACGACAATGGAGAGAACAAAGCTTGATAGCAAAACTTCAGTAGCAGCAGAAGCAAGAAAGAGTAGTGGTGGGGGACGTAAATCATCACAGCAGAAGACAGGTGTAAGGCTCCAAGCTTTAGCTACTTTCCAACCCAGAGGATTAAATACTAATTATGAGTTCCCTCCTTGAGCTGGGTAGTACAAACTCAGATACAGTGGAAACAGGACTAGAAATAACTGAGCAGTACTAAAAAAAGACGCAATATACCCACATAGGGACAATGGTATAAAAGCAATCTATTCCTGTAGATTAAATAGGGTTATATGAAATTTTTTGAAAGTTACTTGGATTAACAGACACCCGAAGAAGGCTGAAGGGCACAAAGGCCAAAACAGTTGTAATAACAACAAAGATAAGGACATTAGCCCAACTGCAAATAATGTAAATAATGATAACTCTTCATCCCAAAAATTCAAACAGAAACAATTATTCATGTTTTATAATTCCACATGGTAAGAAGTCATCCACTAGTCTATTTCAGCCTTTTGATAATTGTTCATTGAAATGTCATCCAAGATTTTCATTTTAGAAAAGATGTGCAATAGATGTCCAGTTGTCTGCATGCATTGATCACTGACATTATTTTCATGGGAAAATGAGAACCACCATCAGATAATTCATCAGAAAGGAGTTTGCACCAAAACAGAAATATAAGAAGTATAGATTTCATACAAATTCAAAGAAAATGGATGCATCAATGAATGCAACAATCAACAGCACATTTTCTAAACAAATGTGCAAAATATGAAATGTATTCTGCAAACTCATTCAGATCTTTAATCTGTACTTGTAAATCATTATATTTGCCATTCATGTTGTCATAACTTTAACCATCACAATTCTTTTCATAACATCATTTTCCTTTAATTATTCGAGTTAAATTAGCAAGCAGTTGAGCACTATGAACTTCTGTATTCAAAATTCAACAGGTTCAAATGGCAAGACCTAGAACAGCAAGTCAGCTGGCCTACATTAGATATATTTGGAGTAGAATCCAATGAAATGCAATATTTGTATTTTTTTCATTTTAACAGATAATGCAACCCACTATTGTGAATCCAATCTAAATCAATATGTACAACTTATAGAACTATTCCCTATTCTCCTACTTCTAAAGATCTTAATCTACCAGGCAATATTCCTCACCCACATTGTATTTTTGAACTGAGGAAGTTGTAAGTGTATTTGGTTGAAATGCCCCCAGAAGCAAAGGGAGTTATTTACAAGAGAAATAAAAGAGAAATTACATTGAAAACAGACAACTGTAAAAAAAGAAGACTTTTTAATTCTTTAGAGTTATCATTTTAAACTTTCTCAGTTCTGCAATGCTTTGGTTTATCTACTAACTCACCAATGAGTGATCAACATCATTCACAAAATATCACAAAACAAACAATGCCTTGGACTGGTGACTTGCTCTCCAGCCTCCAAACAAAGTTGGTCTCAAAAACCTGATCTCCAACTCTTCTGCTATATATTCAGCCTACAAACAGAAACTTAAGCTAGAGAAAGTTTTGGGCTGTATCTTGCAAAGGTTGGTAAAGTGGGAGATGCCAATTGAGTGTTTTCCTTAGAAAACAGACTGCAATTCTTCATCATGGGCTGGCTTAAAAAAGTTAATTATTTTTCAAGTTTCTCCAAATTTGACATGTAATAGGCCATAAATATTTTGTTCTTTTACATGTTTACATTCATTTGGTTCTTTAGAAATTGTATGAGTTATTCAATTTCTTTTGTAGCTGCTATCATTCATTTTTGTTTGTTTTTTTTGGTTTTTAGCACTGAACTGATATCTGAAATTTGATATTTGAAAAAGAGGAGTGAACAGACTTTTATCAGCTGTAACAACAACCTACCTGGACTGGTACAACCAAACAACTCTTTCAGCTACCACTAAATGTAGGAATGTTTTGCTTTTACCATCTTTCTTCTCCAAAATGAATGAAGAATAAATCAGTAAAGAGGTAAAATCTTTGTCTAAACAGTTTGAAAAAGACAAATATTTGAAATATAGAAAACTGAAACAAAATAAATTAAATTTTGAGCAAGAACAGATACAAATTAATGATATCTGGGACCTCTCCTTCGATATAGAATGCCTCTCCTCCTTGCTGTTGAGGAATTTGTACAATGTACCCACCTTGTCTAAAAGAATGTATTGGTGGTTGATTAATGGCTATTGAGAAAAGTTTGTCAATTCACAAAAGATGTGATTGTGATATGGGAGTTAAAGTCCAACATATCGTAAAAGGCAAGGAATTTCCACTGTAGGATGTACCGTTTCCCACATCAAAAGATTACTTTGCCCATATCAGGTGAGATCTACAAACGTAGTAAAGGATAATAAAAGCACAATATCTGGTGCTGCTACCAAATCAATAACTACTATACCCAAAATGAATTTTACAAAGACTGGACCTATCTCCCCACCCTCACTCATCCTTACTTCAAAGATTTCTCCCAACCCCAAATCTACCCATAAATGTACAAAACCTTTGCTTCTCCCTTCTCCTCTACTTACCCTCTCACTTTCCCCATCCCCACAAAGTGTCATGAAAAATGACAAAGGAGCTACTCTGTTGAAATGGAGGAGCTACCTCATAAAAAACATAACCATCATAGTGAAGCTGGAGATATTACAAAAAGAAGCCTGCAGTCACAATGCCCGTGGAATTTGGGGTTTCTCCACAACTTCCAAACATTGAAGCTAGGATGAAAAAACATGGAGGATCCCACAGAATTGTGCTATGAAGTGTAGGACAATTCAAGATAATATTCACTTGATTTGCATGATCATTAAGAACATCAACAGTGAAGTTGCACCAATCAATTTAGATAAGTCCAAAGTCTTTGATAGAGTTAACCATCATTTTTGGCAGCCCCATCTGCAGGTGGATTCAAGTGCTACTTCTGCACCTGAATTCACCTCTTTATGCAACTCTTGGAGCTATGGTGAAGTGGACAAAGTAAGACCAGAGCTTTTCATATTCAGATCCATTTGTCAGGATTGCCTGCTCTGGTCCATGCTGTATGTCCTTACACTTGAATCTTTCCTGCATAAATTGAAGGTGAACCAATCCTAGATGGAATTACATTACCTGGTTCTACCATTTGTTATTGGTAATTTGTCTATAAAAACAACATCTTCACATGTAATGTGCAATGCTAAGATCTAAGAAGTTAGCAAAGAAATCTAATTGTATATAATGAATGCAGGACCAAAATTAATAATATGTTTCTTTGGCTTGTGGTTGGGCTCATAGAAAAGTTGTCCACTACCTGGTTCTTTTAGTTAGATGGATGGGCTGTGCAAGATACTCAACTTTCAGTTGGAGAAAAATTAGTTGGATGCATTGCAAAAAATCTAACTTGCAGTCAGTCTGTGAATTCAAAGGAAACTTTTCTTAAATGAGAGGGTAGAAATGTGCATTTCGTACATCTACCCCTCATCCTTTACTGATACAGTACTTCCACTCTCATGCACCAATCTTTTGAAGACTGGAAAGGGAAGACGTGTTAGCTCCTGCTCATATATGATACCAGTATTCTATTTCTGGTGTGTTCTGGCTCTTGTAAAGGGAGAGGATAGCAGACAGAATCAGGTACTTGCTAGAATGATACAAGGAACCAACAATTTTTTCCAGCATCATTAGTGATAGATCATATGTATGAGCTCCACATGAAGTCTGGGTTGAGCTAAGCAATATTAAGTTGTTGCTAACTGAAAGAATTAAACACTGTATAGCCTCTCACAAAATTGGTTCTCATGATTATTGGTGGCTCTGTAAGAGAGTGTTAAACAAGAGTAAATCCTCAATCCTCCCTCTCTTCAATCAGTTTGAAGTGTTGATAAAGTACAATATTTTGCTTATAAATTCTCTTCCAACTCCACTCTCAACTGATTAAGAGTGCTCTGATATCCTGATTTTCCACCTAGAACTAGGTATCCCAGCACTCTGCTTACAGCCGATGAAATTCTTAACTAAACACTAAAAAAGGCATATATTCAACTTGCCATGTTATTTCCTTCAATATCTCCATAAAAACATAATGCATACCAAATAAAAGCTTATTTCATGAACTTTGTTTCTATCTTATTTATTTTTATACGTACTACAGTGTGCAATGAACATTACAGTTTGAAAATAGAGACATGCAAAATTTTGGCCATTTTTTTTTTAACTGACGGCAGTTTAGACTTGCTCAAATTTTGTAACATGCGCACTCCGCAGGGTTTATTACAATTTTGGTAATGCGTTAGTTTGAAAGTTAACATTTTAAGCTTCATTTTCATATATTTTATATTTTTTAATTTTAATAAGAAATTTGTAAACAATTCAAATGAAAAGTTTGATTGTAAAATTCAAATGCTTCTTGTAAAAGTAAAAACACATAAAATATATCATTAAAATGCTCATTTAATAATCTATGAAACTAAATCAAAATCAAATATGAAACAATAGCTCCATTTTGCGCATGCGATTATGTGTAACCATGTGTGACTCGCTCGGCCATCATTTCAACTCCACGCGACAGTCAATACACAGCGTGAACACAGACACCCAAGAATCAACCAACATGTTTTCTATGGATGAAATTTTCAAGGAAATTGGTAAGAATTTGTTTTAAATATCGATTTTCTATGATATGTAAAATGTAAATGGGATTTAAAACCGTTTTCGTCATAAAAACATGAAACAAAAATCGATTTGTTTACTTTATGCTCAGATTCAAATCACAAAAAAAAACGTAGGCCTTATTGATCGAAAAATGTTCATATTCAAAGAATGAGATAAAAAACATTCTACAAAAAAAATGAAAAAAATTCTAGAATGTCTTATGTTTTTGCAGTATTCTCACAAAAATTATCTGCATTTCAGTTACCAAGTAACATTTTGTTTAAAGTTAGCCCTTCAAACAATTTTCTTACTTTTTAAATTATCTAATGAATGGATTTTAGTTACAATTTATTGCTATCTAGATACAAATTTATGATTTAATATTCATTTTCCTAATTTATTATTATTTCTTAGTAATATTTTATTTCATACGGATTATGATTGTTTATTTTATTCTAAAATATTTTAATGTGTCAGTTTTAAGAACCACTGTGGAAATAGGTTTGTTGAGAAAATATTTTAGTGCTTCCTTATTTGTTACTCAGGTGTATGGATGACTCTAAATTTATCCCTGACTGTATTTAGTGCAAATTTTTTATGAACTGCAAATAAACTCAAATTCAGTAAGAAAATGTAGACAATAATTTGTAGATGACTACTAAGTAGTACTTTGACAACATGGGATAGGATTATAAATTCACTTTTTTCTTTTTGAAGATGATGTACAGATCAGTTACAATGTTGTTTTATGACAAAAGGACATGGATAGAAGATGTCTTTGCCTAAAGTGGAATGTTCCAAGAAGGTGCTGCTTCAAATATATTCATTGAAAGAGGAGTATCAGGAAACATGGGATTCTGCTGTTACTTGGCTACATAAATTGTTCCCAATCTTTCCTAAGAACAGATGGGTACACCTTATTGAGAAAGGTGTAGCAGAAGTTCAGAGTTGTCCAAAAGCGGATTGTCCTGCATTGTACCATGAGGTAACAAATTTGGGATTCATAGGTGAAAGATGTGAGAGTGTTGGATTAACTCTCAGTGTTTTGTTGGATCCAACGCTGGGTCATAAGCTTTTATGTGCGGAAGTAACAAATGGGCTCATACTTGAACTATATAGACTGGATATGCCAGCAAAGATATACTAGTCAGACTAGAAGTGCCTGAATTAGATTATTTGGAGGGATTGTATGAAGAGTATGCCAAGACTTATATTTGATTACTCAGTGAAGAGGTATCCCAACACCCAGCCCACCATTACTGAAAATTTCCACATAAATTTTATTTGATTAATTTTATGTCTGAGTTGTTTATTTTTATGTGCATAATGTGAGAAGAACATTACAGTTTTAAAAGTGAGACAATTTGGTGATTTCATACCGCTTACATAGTGATCGGAACTAACATGTGTTAGAACTTCAACCTTTTGATCAAATTGTGACAGATAAAATATTTTTATTTTAATGATTTCAGTTACAAATTTAGTGGTTGAATACCACTTCATGATATGGTGAGTTTTCTGTTGTTTTCTTATGTTCATTAGTGGGTATTGTTTGGTGTGTGTTAAGCTTCTCTCTCTCTACAGTCCAGAAATTGTACATGTTGAGTCAGGACTGTACTTGTTCAGCATCTGCATCATATACATTCTAATCTGTTGATTTTAGGACATTTTAACTATGATAAATGGAAAGGGTACCTCCAGAAATGGCTAGATATGAAATTTGGTGTTTCTAGTGTAAGTGTCTAGTGTCATTTTATGACACAATTCAAGCAAGTCTAAAATCGGCCTTTCAAATACCTTGTGACAAAGGGTTAAAAAGCATTTTTTTTCAATTTTGAAGTGGAATAATCCAGAATATATTCATTCTATCACTCCCCCCAAAATTAGGCATGTTACTGGTATAGTCATAATGTGATATTTGAAATTTGGGATTAATGTGGGTCTTATTTCCAGTTTTATGAAATGTCAAACCTCAGGTTATGAGTTGTTTGCATGTTGTTGCAGAAGTTTTGATTTGTAAAATTTGCATATTCAGACTGAATTTATTTAAGAAATATGCAGTGATACTATCTGTAATTTTATTATTAATTTTTTTGTTATGTACCTAACAAGCTAGTATAATTTTAACTGTTGTTCTTAATTGCTTTTAAAAATATAGGAGTCCAAATATGGTATTTTGTTACAGAGAGAGGTTGACGCACACACCCACATGAATGCACACCCTCAAATATAACGTTTATTGATTGAAAATGGAAAACACAATCTTTCGTGAAGTTACAAACTGTGTCAGCGCTATTAATAGGAAAGAATCTAGAACAATGATATATGAAACCTAAGACGGCTAATGGATAAAGAGTGAATTTCAAATTGGGTTGGCGAAGACTTGTTTATAAACAAATGCAAAGGGCAGGATGTTTAATTTGGGTCATTAAAAAGGAAATAGGCGAAAACAATATTTTTGATAAAAACATTGAAGTAAATTGGACCGGGGGGGGGTAAGATCAGGGTATGTTTACCGCTAGCGAAATCTAATCTAAACATAAGTTGTATCCGCTGAATTTGGTCATCGAAAAGACAATTGGAATGAACGACTTAATTTTATCCACTAAGAGATTTTAAATAGATCTGAGTAAGCAACAGAAGCTTTGCAAAAACACGTGATTATGGCAACACTCATGTTAAGCGCGTGAACAACCTGGCTTATAACCTTGCTATATTAACTTGAGATTTTGCTTATAAGGTAGTTGGGAGAGAATTCTCGAAGAGGCGGGATAGACTGCGATTGGTCAGCACATCGTCGTTGCAGCATGCCGTCATGTGCATGGGCACCCGCAGGCGACCGTTACGGGTTGCGGTGCTACAAGGCCGACGAGAAAGACCGACAGAAGAGGCCAGACGAAAGAGACTATCGTCGAGAGAGTAGAGAGACTGTCATCGCAGTGAGTCGGTCCAGTGACGAGTCTGAGACAAGGACTTCAAGAAATATCATCGTCGTTGTAGCAGTCGCATTGAAAAGCTGCTGAAACCTAATGTTTGTCATTTACGACAACATACTGAAAAGCTACACTTCCACGTAGGGCTGGAATTACGAGCCACACATCCTCCTAAGTTGATTGGAACGAGTTAATCACACACACACCTCTCTCTGTTGGAAAATTGGTAGAGGAGTAGTCCTCTTTTCTTATGTTAATTGCTTTTCTATCCTTTCTGTAATCTATTCTACTGTTGTTGTTTCCTTATATAAAAGACATCAATATTTTACCCATTGTTGTTCGGCTTCTGCAGATATTATTTCCTTTTTTCGCCACATTCTAATTTTCCTGCCGCCCACCCTTACAGCCGTGCCTACATTCCCAATCGAGCGTGAGCGTATGGACAATACCCCCCGCCTACTGGATCTAAAATTTAACACAATGTGGCAGCAGGCGGAACTTGGCCAGTGACCGGTCAAATAATCTACGGGTACTCAGGGAGCGTGTGGCCAGCTACACCTGAGTTCGGTTCAGACTGAGCGGGCGCCTCAACCCAAAGAGGAAGATGCCGGAGGTTGAGGGGCTGAAGGGACAGAGTGGTAGATTTTGTCCTAATTCATAATAGACAAAAAAATGGCTAAGTTGAGCACATGTGTAAAAATAAAAATAAATCTGCCAAAATTAAACGGTTTGAGATATTTTGATGAAATAAAAACTGCTAAGTTTCTTTAATCATGTAGATTAAGAAGATGCAATCAGATAACACCTAGTACCTGTTTGAATCTCTACTGTGTGATATGCATATAATTCTGCCCATGCTATCTGCTATCATCTCCAAACTAGATTCTCACAACGAATGTTGATTTGACTGTATCTCTGCAATTCTTGTAAGAAAATCTGCTCTTGAAAAGTATTCTGTTCTCACCTAACACTACAAATTGGAGTTCTCCATTATGGTCCTCTATAAAAGCAATTCTTAGATAATTAAATTTTTGCACAATCTGATATCCCCAATTTGGAATTTGTATGTTTGACAGTTTCTTTTTCTGTCTTATTACAGTCGATGCTTATTCCTTTCTTCTTGCTTCTCTTTACTACCTTCTGAATGAGTTCTTGTAGGTTCCTTTCCATGTCTGTTTTATTTTTATACTGGATTGTGCCATCTGCAGATTTAATGTTAAGACTGTGGCCACCAATAATGAATCCTGGTAGGACTTCTAATTCTCTTAGGATTGTTTCACTGCAAATGTTGAATAAGTCTGGTGAGAAGACATATCCTTGTTTTACACACCTTTCTATTTTTGAATATTTACAAAATTCTTTTTCTATCCTCATGCAGATGGTTTACTACTAGTGTAAATTCTACATTATTCTAATATCCTTCTCAAATAAATCAAGCTTACCTAGTATTTCTAACAGTTCTTTTATGATGTACCTTGTCAAAAGCTTGTGCATAATCTATAAAATATAAGTATTCATCCCTCAATTCCAAATTGGTTAAGCATCTCACTTCACATGGCATTCTTTTAGATTTTCAATATGACTCACTTCTCTAAGTCAATTGCTGATGTGTTAAATGTTATTACTGAAAAAGTCTATCAAGCTTTGAACAGCAAGAATTGTGCTATGGCTATAGATATCTCAAAGGTACTTGGCATGCTGGCTTTAATCATAAGCTATGGTATCTCTGGCTGAATATTTGATTTGATTACATCTTTCTTAACTGTGTAATGAAAGTAGTATTGAACGGTTACTCTTCTAGATGATTTCCTATTAATGTGAGATCCTTCAGGGCTCTATTTGTGGAACTGCATTGTTTTATATCTTCATCCATAACCTTTCCTAATATCATCAGTTCCTAACTTGGTATTTATGCTGATGACACAACTGTTTAATACTGTCTTAATAGTAAGTCCAATAGATTTGATAAAGTAAAACTGTCAAGTGATCTCGAAAATGACTTCCAATCAGTTGTTAACTGGGATGAGAAAAGTCTTGTAAATTTTAACATCTCATATTTTCCACTGACATGAAGTGGAATGATTATATTGAATTAATTGCTTCTTCTGCTACTACAAAGGTTGGTTCACTGTGTTATACCAGATTTTTCTTGCCAGAATCCATTTTGCACATTTATAAATCTACCATTCATCCATGTATTGAATATTACTACCACATCTGTTCTGGAGCTCCAGCTATATATCTCAAGATTCCCAACAAAATCCAAAGAATGATCTGTAATGTTATCAGTCCTAACCTGGCATCTCAACTTCATTCACTTTCCCACCACCATGACATGGCTTCTCTCTTTCTTTTCTATAATTTGCATGGCAATTGTTCTAATGAGCTTTCTTTGAGAACATGAATTTAAGTATTCAATTAACAACTAGGTCTCATCATTTTACTGCTGAAATAGGTAGATGCAACCATAAGTTCTATTCTAATAGTGTGGAACTCTTTCAGTTTCTTGCTTCCCTGATAGCTATAAGTATTAAAAATTTAAATACAATTGCAATCTTCTGTCTTCCTGAATCCTGTTCTTTTATTGTACTTTATCCTCACTAATGGCTTAATATTCTCTTCCCCTGCATTTTACTCGTATCATTGACTTGTTTAGGGTGAAATGATTAAAAAAAATAATAACTATAATAAATTTTTCAAGTTTAAATATTTTATAAATTTTATGAAGCAGAAAAAAAAATCATTGAGGCATTTAATGTTAACAGTTTCTTACAAAATTATTATTGGGAAGCATAGTGCAAATAATATCAGTATTTTCACCTGAAGCAAACCAATTGAAACAGAAGCATGATCAAAATACTGCCAAAAATGATTTTCTCTTTTTAGATTATTCAAGTTAGATGCTTTTTGTCTTATTTTTTAGAAAAACATTTTTGTACAATTTTTCAACAATTCAATTTAGATTCAGTACTTTGTAAAACATGGATATCCAGTATTTTTAATCATATTATCATCTTTCTTTGTCAATATACTGTTTTGATTATTACATAACAGTAAAATGCTTTTAATTTTGAAAATGTAAATTTTTATACTAGATTGTGAGTAAAAACTACAACTAAAGTTGTGCACAATGCAATTGGTAACAACAACTTTCATGAAGTTTGAAGGAAAGATTTCAAAATTACCATTGTTAGGAAAAAATGTTTGATAATAACCTCAATCAAAAAGTAGACAAAAATCAAAAAGATATTGCTAAAAACAAAAGATTTTTTTTTAAAAACTTGAAATTACAAATTGCAAATATATTATAAAATATTATTTTTATCATCTATTAATAAAAGTACAGTTTCCTTGAATTTATTTGCAAATGATTTTTTTATTTAAAAGGTCTCTTACCAAAAGTATAAAAATAACATATAACAATGTTAAATTAATCCATTTTCAGCTCTGTAGCTCTTGTGCCATCCATCTCAGATACAGTTTGCTGCTTGTTGTTCTTAGTGTAAATAAAATTGATGTTATTAGTTAACAGTTTCTTCTGAGAATATGTCTTCCAATAAAAGTCTCCAAAAAGAACTAACATCATGAAAGAATTTGCTGCAATAGCAAGAGCAAACACCAATGGATAATTGCACTCTATGAACAGCAATTGTAGGCTATGTGTAATGACAGTTATAAACTGAACCTGCAAATAAGAAAAAAAAACAATAAGTGTGCATTGAATCTATAATTAACAAAAAAAAATGGTATAATCTTTTTAGAAACTATAATCATTCACAAAAAATATTTATAAGATTTTTCACTTGGTGTCAAACATATTCCATTTCCCAAATTTTTAGTTTTCTGACTAGAAAATAACACTACACTTCTAAAGAACAGAAATAGCAACAATAGAAATGATAAAATAGACATGATTATTCAATAAAGTTTATGACTTTTTCTATATGCACAAAGATTATTAAAAACAATTTAGCAATGCAGTCAAAATATTCATTGTATGATCAAATTCTAATAACCAGCTTTCATACGTATAAATATTGTATGATCAAATTCTAATAACCAGCTTTCATACGTATAAATATTGTATGATCAAATTCTAATAACCAGCTTTCATACGTATAAATATTGTATGATCAAATTCTAATAACCAGCTTTCATACGTATAAATATTGTATGATCAAATTCTAATAACCAGCTTTCATACGTATAAATATTGTATGATCAAATTCTAATAACCAGCTTTCATACGTATAAATATTGTATGATCAAATTCTAATAACCAGCTTTCATACGTATAAATATTGTATGATCAAATTCTAATAACCAGCTTTCATACATATAAATCAGTTTGCTTAAAATAATACATATTATCCCTGATAGTATAATTAACAAAGAAAAAAAAATTGACCACTACAATTTTTTAAATTAGTTATATGCAAAATTTTATAGCATTTTTTTTAATTAAAAAATATTTTTGGTGTGTCTCAGGCTTTAAAAGAGAGGGTGCTGCTTGCTCTTAATATCCATCACCAGGTGGTTACAATTATTTTGCAAGAAAAATTTTTTTCTGATTCAATTTTCTTTATATTTTTTTTTAAGGCAACTTCAGTTTTTTCTGGTGGCTGTTTTAGCAAAGTCAATATTTCTTTAAAAAAATGGTATTTTTATACTTTGCAAAATTATTATGAAAAAATATTATTGTTTAATTTGTTTATTGGTAAATTCAAATAAGTGCATTTCATCATTTTATTTTCAAGATTAGGTAAGATGTTCATAATATCAAACATAATATGAAGGTATCCCCATAAATTTGTATTAATCATATTTTTTCGAGGGATGTTTACAAAATGATTAATAATTTTATCATTGTTCTACAAAATATATTAAAACGAGAAAAAAGCCACTGCAGATTTTCAAACAAGATTTGTCAAAATGATATATTATTTCCCAAGCTAAGAATTAATGGTAATAATAAATTTATATTTTTTAATTATATCAAAATTTATTAAAAGCTTCTATTTGACAGTGTCTCTATATAAACATTTAAATATACAAATAAGTATTTCAATGACCAAACATCAGAATACTGATTTTGAGAAGTGACTTTTGGCTAAAAGTTTTTCACCCATATAATGATTTCCCACAGTAGTAATAGTAGTAGTAGTAATAAATGTCATGAATTGAATTTACACTTAAATAAAATACAATATAGCTTAACCTAAATTTTAAACAACAAAATTTTAAAAATAATTTTAAGTGGAATACATTGAAATTAAGTAATTTAATAGAAAAAATATGTTTATATACTTGTTTTTCTTGTTTATTCTTTTCTTTTTTACAACTGGAAATAAAATGCAAATGAATTATATTGGCACATCAAAATAAATGAAAAAGGTTTTTAAGTTAAATACAACCATAACACTTGAATGGGATAATCAGTAATCCTGTCAGTAGGGAATTTTTATTGGTATGAACTGAATTTG
Source organism: Acanthosepion esculentum (assembly GCA_964036315.1). Classification (NCBI taxonomy): domain Eukaryota; kingdom Metazoa; phylum Mollusca; class Cephalopoda; order Sepiida; family Sepiidae; genus Acanthosepion; species Acanthosepion esculentum. Next base: position 94,833,667 of record OZ038476.1, read on the forward strand.
AATCAAGTACAATGCATGATGAAGTATTTTACTTTATTTTGTAGAAACATACTTTTGTCTTATCTCAAAGTGATAGTCTAGTTTTCTTGCCTTTTTATTTTTCTAAGTTCAGAATGAATTTATGATGTATTTTATATACCATCTCATATTTTTATGAAAATTTAGTATATGGTATCCACCTATGAAAAACAAGAAAAAACTTAGCTTCCTTAGGCCTTTAGTTCAGGGGTTACAGCCTCTTGAAATTTGTTGTTAATTTTTGCTGATTTCAAAACTGCATAATTTGCCAAATTTGATTCTTCATTCTTAAAAGATACTGAGTATCTTTGGTGGTCCTGTAGTCTAATACATGAAGAAAATAGTTCTGGGTTTATTTATTTCTTGTCTATGTAGTTTCTTAATTAGGGCCCCTAAAATGGGACATTTTTAGTTACAATTATATATGTCCACTTACATAAAGTTGACTATTTCTCATAGTTTTTGACTACCATGGTCTTCTAATTTTCTAAAATCTCAATTTCTAACTGGAATGTGAAATCTTTTTGTTATACCAATTTCACAAAATTTATGAATGTTATTTTAAGTTAAAGAAAAATTTAATAGATTTTCAACAATATACCTACTGCACAGAAATACATTTTCTATTTAACCTGTTGTGCGAAAACATTTTTAAATTAAATTTACAATATGTAAATAATAAATTTTTATTTATTTTAATACAGTTTTTTCAAATTGAAATTTGTAGCAATATCAGTAAGTGCTTTGAAAATTGTATGATAAAGATTTCATGAAAGATTTCATTAGTTCATTTAAATATTTTTAAACTAATTTTTGACCTTCAAAAATTAGGACAAAGATTTCATTGCTAAATCTACTTAACAAAAAATAAATAAAAATACATATGAGAGAGTACTTAAAATTTCTCAGCCCAACCCCCAAATCTGATCAAATAACAAACGAGAATTTTTAAAATCTTTCTTAGTTTGGCTGGGCATTTCATATAATAAACAAAATGTACTTTTCTACAAGAGAATATGCTTCAGAATAAATGTTGTATTATATGAACTTTATATACAGGTAGGTTACAATTAGTGTAGATAATGAATCATATGAAACAACTACACTATTTGAAATTAGGATGATTTACAAAATCACTTTACTTGCATAACTAATCAAACTTATAGTCCTGTATTGATACTGTTGGGAAGGGTCAAATCAATGACTGGGTCCATGTTTTTGGTCACTCCACTGACTGCCAGATTTTTTTTTTTTAATCATTTCACCCCAACCACCAAGGTGATAATGCCACTAAGACACAAGTGGTTACTGCAAGTAGAAGAGAATATTAAGATGTTAGTGAGGAGAAAAGACAATAAAAGAACAGGTTTCAGGAAGATAAAAGATGGCAATTGATATTGCATTTAAATCTTTGGTGGCAGGGAATCAAGAAACTGGAAAGAGTTTCACAGGCAAGAAGAAAGACTCTTAGAACAGAACCTTGGTTATATTTAGCTATTTCAACTGTAAAATGACGAGACCTAGTAGCCAATCTAGTAGTGCACTTAAATTCACATGTTTGAGATACCAAGTAGGCGTGCCTATTAAGAACAACTGCCATGAAAATATTTACAGAAAAAACAGTGGTAAGCCACATCATGGAGGTGGAAAAGTGATTGGAGTCAAGATGCAAATGTCAGGACTGATTACATTACAGACATTTCTTTGGATTTTGTTGAGAATCTCAAGATATATAGTAGAAACACCAGACCAGATATCACAGCAATATTCAATGCACAGATGAATGGGAACTTTATAAATGTGCAAGATGGATTCTGACAAAAAAAATTATCTGGCACAACACAGTGTTCCTTCTTTGCAGCATACCTAGCAATTGATTCAATTGCTTCACTTCATGTCAGTTGAAAACATGAAATCAACAAGGCACAATGAGTTGCTCTCCTATACAGATGGAGGAAAAAAGTATTAAAGAATAGCAATTTTGTAATGAAGGTATTACAATTCACAAGCCATTTTTTGTCCCCATTTTACTTTATCGTACCTAACAAACTTATTATTAAATATTAAATAGTGAAGTCATCTGCATAAATACATAGGTGGAAACTGATGACACTGGTAAGGTTGTTGAGTAAGAAGCAAAGCAAGTCAAAAGATAATGCCCTACAGGAGCCATGCATTAAGGTGTAATGATCGAGAAGCATGGTCATTTAACATAACCTTCATTACCTGATTTGTTAACAATAACCATAACTATTGAGCATGCCAAATGCATTCAATATATCTAAAGCCACAGCAGTTCTTATCTAAAGCACAATAGACAAATTCAGTGATAACAGTTAACACATCAGCAGATGACCTAGAAAAACGAAAATAATATTGTTTATCTGAAAGAAGGTTCTGTGAAGCAAAATGCTTAACTAATTGTGAGTTGATTACAGCCTCTAGTATCTTGCTAAAAAAGGTAAAAAATGAATAAAATGATGATTGGAGGGATCAGATGGTTCACCCCAGTTCTTAGACAGGACCTACTGAAGAGAATTTCTAAAAAGCTGGAAAACAAGAAGTAGTAAGGTATTTATTATAGAGTTTGAAAAAAAAAAACAGGAACCAGTTCAGGAACATATTTCCTTAGGAATACCTACTAGTCTGTAAGCCTTTTGGGGATCTAGTTTGGAGATGATAGCAGAAAGCATGGACAAAGTTATGTTCATAACACTGAGTTGTGATTCTGTTCTAGGGGGAAAATCAAGCAGAGATACTCTTGAAGAGGCAAGAATAGAGTTGAAAGAGAATTTCTCAGCAAAGCAACCTGGTTTATCAGTAGTAGATGACAATACTTCAAATTTATTGAAGTGTGGAGTAATTCAGGATTTACTGTTGTTACTCTATCAGCAAATAGATATTTTGCCTCATTACAAGCGGATACAAAAAAGTATCTGTTATTGGAACTATCACATTGGCATAGCCAGAAGAAGTGATTCTGGTGGGCTATAGCAGCTGAACAGGCAGGAGTGAACTAAGCAGAACATTGTGATTTCACTTGGTATTTCTGTGCTGACATGAAAGCTTCAGTGCCAGATTTTATCCAGAAAGAAATGGCAGTGGCACAATTTTCTATGGGAAAATTAAAAATTTTATTCCAGGGAGCATTACAAAGAAAATCATGAAATGAATCCCAATCAGTGTGTTTGCTAATAAAAAATGTCCTGTTAATCTGTCTGATGACTGGTTTTCCAGGTTATATCCACTCTGATAGAGTTACTTCTTTTCTATCAAATTTCTGCAAGCAAGACAATACCCTACTACCCCAGTGGTAATGGACAGGCAGAAAGATACAATGATATCACCTAGAAAGCAATTAAACTTGCCCTTAAGTAAAAAAAAACTGAATGATCGTCATTGGGAGTCAGTACTCTTCAACGCCCTATACTACATTAGATCTGTCCTGTCAACTGCAACCAAATCCACCCCACATGAACAGTTTCAAAAGATGCTCTTCTTTTGGTACTTCTCTGCTAACTTGACTAACAAGCCCTAAAGCAGTACTCCTTCACCAGGTCATCAGAAATAAGAACAATCCATGGTGGATGATGTTGAACTGATAGATTAAATCCATCCTACAACTACCATTAAGCACCAAGATGGACAAGAATCAATGGTATCATTAAGGGATCTAGCACAATGTCCAGTATCAGAGGCAGAAAACACTGTTGTAATAAAAGAAACCTTCCGTACTGATAGAGAGAGAACTGATTACATTGAATCTACAGCTTAAAATGAAAATTAATAAGAGGCTGTTGCATAACAGCAGAGCAGAAAGAAATATCTACGGACACCACCATATGGACAGAGTTTCAAAGGACAACACAAGTTGTTATAGATTTTTACTAGCATGTATATCACTGATTCCAGCTGCCTCACCTTACTCCAGTGATTTTACTTCTGCTTCCCATTCTTCCCTAAGTCATCTTCATTTGAAGATTCTGGGATTACTAGGTAGTCTTACAACTTTAGAAACAAAGTATCTTCAGATGAAATACCGGGGTCCTAAACGGATCTTATTATACCCAATATGAACCAGTTTGTGCTCTTTCTGCTTTCTCTAAACTTGTCTCCTAATTGTAAACCTTTCACAACAAAATGATGGCAGTTTTGGGAAATTAAAAAAAAAAAATTCCCCTTTGGCAAAATGAAAAAAATTTACTTCTTTTCAAGTTATTGAGAGACTCTATTAGTACTGTAGAGTGTCATTTGGTGTGATGAATGATGAGGCTATTCTTCAGCAGGAAATCAACAAACTTATCCAAGAACAACTGTGAAGAGATACCTTTTCTTACCTTGACAACAGGAAGAAACCAAGAACATGACCAGAATGTTAAAAGATTCTTAACAGGCATCAGAGTTAAAAATCTTACACTGAATGAGACAAAAACAATATCTTCTGTATCATCACTTAACATCCTTGGCAACTGGGTAGGTAATAGGATAATTAAAGCTGACCCAGAAAGACTTTGGCTGCTCCAAAACTTACCTGTGCCAACAACCCATAAATCCTTAAAGAGAGCTGTTGGTATGCGTGCATATAACACTAAATAGATACTAAAGTTCTATGACAGAATCCAACCACTGATTACAAACAAGACTTTTCCACTGAACGCAATTATTAAAGCATTTAAAACTTTAAAGAAACAGCTGGAGAATGCCACTCTGCAAAATATAGATGAAGACTTACCCTTTGTTATTGAGTGTGATGCTTCAGATGTGGCAGTGGTGGCTACTCTAAACCAGAGAGGTAAACCAGTGACTTTTATGTCATGGACCCTGCAGGGGAGTGAACTGCACTATCCTTCCATAGAAAAAGAAACAACAAAGAATCACCTCCTTACAAGACAACATTTTGCCTTGATTACTGTTGTTGAGTAAATATGATACACCTGATAATACAAATGAACTAGGCAAAATGGCTAAACAACTCAAAATGAATCAGGAAACGTCTGTTGGAGTCAGAAAGAATTCTAATAATGTTACAGTGAGTAGCCTAAGCAAGACATATTATAACTGCTAGGAGTGAGTTATAACAGTGTGGGTGAGGGATCAAAACTCAAACAGAGTACTTTTGCTTCAGTGCACATGATAATAGTAACAATGAGAAATTAGAATCACACTGGTTTAATTTTTTTTTCTTTGGTGTGTGTGAAAAAGAAAAAAAAGAGAAAGAAGGCAAAAAAACACTAGATTATTGGAATAATCCATACTAACCTCTCACCCCTCCGGCATAATCCACTTCACACCAAAATCACCTATCAACCAATGAACACTCTAGTTTCAGCAAACGAGACTTCTCGTTGGCTCAAAGCCTTAGAACTGTAGCAAATTCATGCGAAAATGCCTTTTCACGTTCAACTCGCTGGAGCCTACTTTTTTGACCAGAAACCTATAAATAGAAAATTTTGAATCGCCTCAAACAGTCAGACTTTCACCCCTGGAAAGATGTCAAACTAATCCACGCAAGTCAAAACCTTGACCAACTACACTTTTACCGCGCAAATTTCTCTGACTCAACAAAACCACAAGCACGCTCTCTCTCAGGAATACTTTCTAGCAATCACTTACAATACTTAAAGAGTGATATTTAATCACTACCTAATAAGTATTAGTAAACAATCAATCAAACTTCCAAACAACTAAAGGTACGCAACTCCTACCAATTCTGAACAATAACTCAAACAAATTCACGTACACGCACTATTAATTGAACCCGCACAAAGGACAATTTCATACATAACTAAACACTTAGTTTAATTTTATGAACAAATCTTAATAACAATTTCAAACATGCTGAAACATCCACAGTAATATAAATAAATATTCAACCCAATTAATTTGTGAATTGTATATAAACCAATGTTATTGCTGCACTTTTAATGTTTGTCTTCACTTTCAATTTTCTTGCAGGATTTGTTTCCAATATTCTTCTTTAATTTGTTGTGGACAAATGTTTTAGAACACCAAAAAATCCTTCTGATAACTTAAAATACATTCACCAGTCTGCAACAAGATATTCTTTAAATATGGAAGGATTATTAGCCTAACAGTTGATGGAATTCCAGAAACAACAACAAAATTTAATTGAAATAATACAGAAGAAAACGAAAAATTCGACAAGTTATTTCACTCTCAATGCAGTGGCAAATGCCATAATTGAATTCACATACAATTCAGATGATGGAATTACCTTTTCTGCTTATTTTAGAAGATACAAGCAAATTTTCAGAAAATAATGCAGTGACTGGAAAGACAAGAAAAAAAAAACAAGACTTTTGTTGAGAAATTTAGCACAGGTAGAACATAAAAAATACTGTAATTTTGTACTAAGAGAAATATGCTTTGAAGAAACAGTAAATATTCTGACTAAAAGTTTTAGTTATTCAATACTCATTGGAAGTGTATGAATCTGACAAAGAAGACAAAGAATTTGACAGATATTCTGGAACCATTAACGAGGATTGTGAAAGATTAAAATTAAACAAACTGACTCCAGATATGCTTAAAGGGTTGATTTTCCTTCAAGGGTTAATGGTGAAAAAGACGAAGAAATATTTGCTAGAAACCTGAACAGAATCAAAAACTAACACTACAAGAAATATCAGATGAATGTCAGAGAATAATAAATCTGCGACATAATATGGAAGAAATTGAAGAAAAACAACGCACAAACTAAAGAAAATTTGGAAAAAGAAAAATTAATCAATATTTCAGATATGGAATGTTACATCATGGAGACGACTGTACCTTTAAGAATTCAAAGTGCTATGAGTGTGGAAAAGTAGGACATAAAAAGTCACACTGTAAAACTAAATCAAGGAAAAGTTCTCACAGAAAAGATTTTAAACATAGCATTGTAACAGAAAAAATAATTACAGAAAACCAAAGAAATACAGGTTGAAGAAGAATGTTGAAAGTTAATAATTATAAATAAGCACAAGGGATTGTCTAAGTTCAACCGACTTTCTTTTGGGATAAAAGTGGCTCCAGCTATATTTCAACAAGCTATGGATACTATGCTTACAGATTGTGATTTCACAGTTGCTTATCTGGATGATATATTAATTAAAAATGTATCTAAGGAACAACATATCGGGCATGTGAAAAGAGTTTTCAAAAGAAATACGAGAATACAGGCTCAAACTCAGTGAAGAAAGTGCAAATTGTTTTTGCCTAAAATCAAGTACCTAGGACAAATCATTGATAAAAATGGTTGTCAACCAGATCCATCAAGGGCAAGTACAATTAAGAATATGTCTCCTCTAACAAATGTTACTAGGTTACAAACATTTCTGGGACTAGCAAACTATTATCAAATCTATATACCTAATATGCAGAATTTGAGAGCTCCACTGAACAATTTGCTTAAAAAGGCCTAAAGCCAAATTGAAAAAGAGGCATTTGCAGTAAAAAGATTTCACAAATTTATACTTAAGGGTTTTCAGTTACAGACGGACCACTGACCTCTATTATCAATTTATAGTTTGAAATTACATCCTTGACAAAAGACAAATACTCTTTGATCAAGACTGAACATAGATTTTGCAGGTCCAATAAATGGATCACATTATCTTGTAGTAGTGGATAGCTTTACAAAGTGTCCTGAAAAAAAGTGCAAAAACCAACTTCCATGGTTACAGCGATTTTTTACATGAACTGTTTGTAAGACATGACATTCTAGATGACATAGTCTTGGATAAGAGTACACAAGTCACTGCTTATGAATTTAAAGAATTTTGTAAAATGTTTTTGACTGAACATATTACTACCCTGTCGTATCACCCTAGGTCAAATGGACAAGCTGAACGGTTTGTGGGTATTTTTAAGAGAGCTTTGAAAAAACCAAGTAATGAAAAAGTGAGTGAAGAAGCACTATAAAAATTCTTGAGAATATACTAGATAATGCTGAATCCCAATACACTGACAGGTAGAATTGACATTTGCAAGAAAAATTAAATCAGTGTTTGACAAGTTGTTACCAAGTGAAAAAAGAATAAGGATGGATAACAAAAAAGACATAAAATATTCCAAATTGGTGAAAAATTGTTTTTCAGAGTATATAAAAATGGAAAAGAAATGTGGGAAGACGGCGTAATAAGGTCATCTATATTGAAATAAATGGTTTGTATGAAGACAACACAGAAACAAATTGTGTGCACCAAAATAGAAAGATTTGTGACAAGAATGTGTTTTCACACTATAATTATTTTATTTGTACAGCAATATGATTCTAAAAGAATTAGAGAAACTACTAGGGTTTATGATCAGTGGATATATCTTTTACAGCATATGTGATACAGATGTCAAAGTGATGAGGAAAACTGAAAAAACAAGGTAGTTGATAAAAGCAAAATAAATTGATCATTAATCATAAGACAGAATACATGCGAGCAAGAAAAAACTGCCCAAGATTAAGTTACACATTGAAGACATCAAAATTAAGCAGGCATGAAAATTCAATTATCTGGACAGATCATAGGAAATAGAGTAAAGAAATTTCAAAGTAGTATAGGAATGGTGAAAAAGATTTTGAAATGTACTAAAAAATCAAAAAATAACATTAAAAATGAAGAAAATAGTGTTGAACTGTCATGTCAAGTGGCAATAAAAGCAGAACAATTTCAACATAAATGAAAAAAAAATATGACATGATTGAGATATGGTTCTAGTGAAAAATGGTGAGAATACCATGGACTGAACATGTGATAAATAAGGAAATTTTAAGAACAAGAACTACAAAGAAACTGTTACTAACAATCAGAGAAGTATATGACTGTGCATAAATATGATTATCTAAATTCTAAAGGAACATGGCACATAGAGAGTAAAAACAAACTGCCTTATCTTTCTTTAAATCTTCATAAATGCACTAGTAAAAGTAGAGAAATATAATTATGAATAAGGCCAACAGCAATAATTTTTGCTTCCTAATTTTGAGAGATTAAAAAATTCTTACATTCTTTGAAATCACTGTCAACTTCTTCAAATCAAGTATTCTTTCAATGTTTGGTATTTTACACTGCTTTTGACAGAAAACCTTTCAAAGTTATTTTCAATATTGTCAAGTGTAATTCCAACACTGAAGTCACTTCTGACAAAACTGAATATTTCTAATTACAACTTTGATGATATAATTTTTAAACGTTATAGAACTTTAAGATCATTTGTAGTTTTAGCAATTGCCATAAGGTTTACAATATTTTCTTGGTCTGTAAGCTGCAATACAGTGTACCAAGTATAGTTAAATCTTAAATATTAGTAATGTATGATATCCCTGATTTATTTTTCAACAGTTGAGCAAAAATAACTTGAAATTAGTTCTTGAAAAGAGCATTCATCATTTATACTCTTACATTTAACAACCAAAGATCTAGGAGCAGATTGTAGTCTCCCAAAGTGAGTGAATTTGGAGGCCGATACTTAAGCCATGTTTTTAACGTAAAACTCCATTTTGTGTTCTTCCAATGAGATCTGGACAATGTTTAAATTCAGGCTGAGACTTCTGTTTTTCTTCAGAAAAGCTTGTTTCATTGATATCAACATTTGCTTGACAGTCATTTTCATTAATTTCTTCAAATCAGAATATTCAGCAGCTGCCTCCTCATCCATGTTGGCCTCCACAATGAGAAGTTCAACACTATGCAGTTAAATTTGGCTTTTAAACCAATCAAACTAACCAATGACTATGTTATCCATTTCATTTTCTTTCACTAACCTTTTCTCAAAAATGATGTCCTGCTAAGAATACATTTTTAAACAGTCTTCAATTAATTCTGCTAAAATACAATCCATTTCTATCATTCACACTACAAAAGCAAACATGCATAATGAAACATAGTGTAAGGCAATGATTTCACAAAAATTATAAACCAAAACCTTCAGGACATACACATGGATAAATATACCATGTAAACTTCAGCTTATATCTATCCTTATTAAAAAATATTGAGAGGCATCAGGTTTTTTTACGGAAAGAAAGTAAATGCAACATAAATTTTATTTATAAACATGGTAGGGAAATAGTTGTCTTTGTAGGATAAGTTTTGCTTTAGCTTAAAACTTCTTGGTTGTGACCTGTACTACTCAAAAATGTCTTTTCCATAAATTCACAATAATTTTCTGCATTTAGATTTACATCATGAACTTTAAAATTATATATTTTTAGTTGAAAACATTACTCCACTTCCCAACTTTTGTTTTGTTAATTAACTATTTCCATGGAGGACACAACCTATGACCAAGCCATTAGTTGACCAGCTGCTTTCATGTCTTTAGATAAATGTTCTTAATATTCTGAATCTATTCATGATATTTGCCTCTTCAAATATTTTCTTAATGGTCAATCTACTTTTATACTCTTATTCTTACTTTTTCTCAAATCTCAATTTATGATGTTCTTAAAAACAGTTCTATTCCTTGTTATCTTACCAATGTTTTCAATTTATTTTTTTATTATTTTATGATATAAGAATTATTCTAAATACAAGGCAGGGTTGTTCAATTTGACTTGGAGCAGAGGTGTGTTACTCTGCTTATTTCCTTTGTTTTTTACTCATATTTATAAAAATTACCTCATTTGCATGTGTTTTTTATATATGGAACAAGTCTGAGAAAACTACTCAAAAATTGGTTCTGTTCAAGAAATTTCTCAATTGTGAATAATATGTACTTTACTTTCCATCATGTCATGATATCCTTTTTGAGGCAGATCACGTCAGGCAATGTTCTTGTTTTTAATGATCCTCATCAATGAGAGCAATTGTACTGATGAGGATCTAAATCTTTCAGCTTCCCATTCTATAATTATAATATGACAAAATTATAGAGAGTTTGTCATTACCATTATGAAGACCTTCTCACATCCCAGCAGATCTTGAATGGCCATAGTAGATGCAAACATTATAAGTTGACAGTCATGGTATATAGCGTGCACTATTTGGTTAGTGGAAATTTGCAAATTAATATTTTGAGTAGAATTCAAACTCATACTGCAGTGTCTTTATTTGTATTTTTTGGAATGTGTTCAAAACTTTGTGTATTAATTTTTGCTGTATTTGTCATTAAATCTATCATGTTAAATAATTTAAAATTATTACTTTTTAAAAATATTCTCTGTGTTCAGTACTTTTGAGATGTATGTGCAAGTTTCAAAGTGCCCGTCTTCTCAACAAATGTAACATTATGCAGCTGTACAATAAAATTTCACGAAGTATAAATCTCCATGTACACATGCAGCCTCCTCACAAAGTTTTACTACAGCCAGAAAAGTCAATTGCATTTATAGGAGTTTGTTGGGCCCTTTACGGTTTGCTATTTGTGGAGGATGAAAATGGATTAGCATATTTTTCTATTCAATCCATTCCACTCAGTGACACTATGATTGGTTAAAAGCTCATTTACATGAGCTCACTGACCTCATTTACTGGAAAGGGTTTGTTCTTTCTTTATTTTTCTGCAAAAACAGTGAGCGACACAAAAGCAATTTGTCCTTCATGGTATGTCGCCATTTTTTTTCTGTACAGCAGCTTAACATTAAAGCTAAATACTTCATGAATAATATAAACTAAAATCATGACTAATGTGGTCCAAATTGTGAGACTCACTTGAGTACTTAATCATTCATCAAAATTGGAAAAAAATATGTCAAAGATGCTGTAGTGTCTCAAATTATGGAGACTCATCCTTTAGGATTAAAGAAGTGGTTGATACTATCATAGCAAGAATAGGTTCATGCAACTTTGGTGATGCTATAACAAGATGGTAAACCTAGTTTAACCTATCACTGCATGAAGGGATATAATATGGTGGCAACACTGGTTAAACATTTTACTGCATAAGAATGCTTAATGATGATTTAAAGCATAAAATAATTAAAATTAAACACTGAGAAAACTCAAGGAAACTAATTAAAAATCGAGGAGAATAAGGAAAGAAAGATAAAAATAATAATCAGAAGCCATAAAATGATTTGCCGAAGATTCTAGAAAGATTTGAACTTGAAATGAACAAAGTAAAATTAATTAAGATTTAGTAAGACTAGATCTTTCCCAACCTACCCTGTTGCCACTGGGGCAAAATGACAATATATATATGAGAATATGATTTCCCAAATTCCAGGGAAGAATTCTTGATATGTTTATTTTAAGTACCATGAGTCACTACAAACATTCATTTAATATTTATTTTAGTTTCATTTACAAATCAAAATAGATTCAGCTAAAAGATTTGAATATGCAATGTCACATCGACAAGTAAACTGCACCCCAATTATAAAAAAAACTTTCTCAGCTGTACAAATCTCATTAATAGTTACACAGTTAATATGTTCATTATGAATGTATTGGTTTGGTTAACAGCATATCAACTCCTTATGCTGAAATTTAATTTTCTTGTGAGCTTTGGTAATTCTTTCCCAAAAATCTATTGGTGGTAATTATTTTTACTATTAAAATGTATTGCTAGTAAAAAAAAATGTATTTTTATAATTTCATAGTGTTTTGACCCAGTTTGGGTGGGTGACTATTTTCCCATAGCTGGGACCCTAACAGGTGCTACCACCCTGGGTCAAGGAAGAGCTGTGAACAACAACAATAGAGAGAGGATACCATGCTCCTGAAAACATCCCAAGCAAAGGACTTGTTGCCCAGTGTAGTTTATGGTCATACCCAAAATGAACAAAGTCATTAAATATGAAACTAATTTCTCATATAGTTGTGTAACCTGTTCACAAGATGTGTCTAATAAGCAAATAAATGTACAAATAATGTGCACAGATATCATTATTATTTTCACTTTTGTGAAACTTATGTTGTTAGTATGATGCACAGGGTCAATGATATAACTCTCCATGAAAAGAATTTGCCCAATAAATCAAAGCCAGAGGAGTGCAAATTTCCTTATATTTTAAGCTGAATAGGTGAAAGATGGGAGAAATACGACCAGACAGAGAAAAGGACAAGATAGGTCTGTATAAATTGTTCCACCTCCTACTGCCACTAATAAACCAACGGACACAAGCCCTGAAATATGAAATATAGTATCAGGACTAAAGTTGTTCAAATTATTAGTTTACTGCTAGAATAATTTTCATGAGTGTCAACCAGGCTACATAGAAAGATTAATAATTCTTTATTCCTTATGTACTTTTAAATTCTTCAATTTGTTTTCATTAAATCCATTGATGTAAACCAATTTTATAGCACAAGCCAAAGAAGTGACTACGGCTGAGAGAATTTCACACTTGAAATTTCTGCAAAATCACAATAATCACTGGGCAAAATACCCAGAGAATTTGGTTATCTTTCAGTTTGTTGATGTCGATATGCAATGACTGAGAAGATTAAAAATACTGCCAAGCATACATCTTTGGTAATACTTGTACAGGGAAAAACAGATCAATGAGCAGTGTCAGTGTCAAGAACACAGGAGATATGGTAATAGGAGAGATTTGCCATTTTGAGTAAAACAAACATCTCACTACAGTTATTGGGCACTCTATCAAGCAGCATAAAACAAGTGGAGAAAGAATTAAATGAATACCATGTCAGGGAGAAACAAAACTGAGAATTTCAAAAAATCAAATTCAAGAGTAATATGTGTATAGATACACACAAACATATAGAATATAGAGGTATAACAGACATCATTGTTGTACTCAGGTTTGCTATTTAATAAAGAGACACTCATTAACAAGTACTTCTTTTATTATAAAAAACACAGGAAAAATATTTAGTATACCATAAAAAAAAACTTGAAAATAGCAAGGGGTTTTCTTTCAGATATGAATTTAATTGAATATAGTTAGGTTATGTAAGATTATTAAATAAGGAAACTCTACAAAAGATTTGCTTTTTATTCTGACAGAATACAGTTTGTTTCATTTTTTTTTACAGTTTATGTATCCCACATTGTTTCAGTAATAAATTAATAAACTGAAAAATCTTGGTTGTATATTAATCATAGGATACTCATAGATCATGGCACTTTCAATGTATAAGTAAGTTATATACACTTTTTATCCAGTAGCATTTTTCAAGTTGAAAATGTGATCACAAAAGTTCCAGTGGCTCACAAATGCATTGAATGTGTTGTTTAATTTTAAATTCCTTCAATATTCATATATTCTTTTCTTTAAATCTTCAGATGTTTACCCAATGTATTTTTAGGGTGCATAGTTTACATTCTATTTGGTAAAATACTGCTTCTGATATAAAATTAACTCTGAAATTAGAATGAACAGCATGTGGAAAAGGAATAAGATTTGAATGAAAAGTACAGGAGAAAAATATTCTCAAACTTGAAAGCTAACAACCTATGATGGGAAATCTCCAAAATAAATGTTACACAAATAAACTGACTTTGACAAAAGTTATAATCAGAAAAATGACCAGATCTCATCAATAACCTATCAAGTATTCTTTACTACAGGACTAGAAACTCCAAGTTTTTTATTAAAATTTGCAAGTGAAATAAAAATATATGGTAATGTCATAGATGACATTATAAAGAAAAAGAAATCAAAATCAACATGACACTAACTTTCACAAGGGCTTTATACAGGGGATTACAACTATGACTCAATAGGATTGTGAAAAAGAATTAGAAAATTATTTAAGGCATATAGGTTAAGATGGAGTCTTAGCTTACTTGGATGCAAAAACTGAATACAACATATGAAAACCTACTTCTATGTGTTGCGTCCCTTCATGACATTAGCAATCATGGTTCTCCACAATTCTGTGCCCTTGGTAGCTCTTAATAATTGTCTTTTTGCCATCTCTTCAAAACCCTGCTCTTCCATCCATTCACTAAAGGTCACCAGTTATGTTTTGTATTGCTTTACTCTGGCTCTCTTACCTTCACTCTATCCTGTATCAAATTTTCCAAGCCTTCTTTCCTCATTATGTACCCCAGAAATTCAACTACCTCTTCTTGATGTTAAGCATAAGTGTCCCTTTTGTTGCCAGTCTCTAGAACTTTGTCATTGCTCACGTGTTCAGTCCATGGTAGTCTCAGCATTCTTCTGTATAACCACATTTCTGTTACTTCAAGTCTCCTCTTCATCTATCAGGAGATTGTCCAGCATTCACTGTCATATAGGAGGACTGATACTGCATAACAGTTCAGTACTATTTTCTTTATTTCTAGGAATATTTTCGTTTCTTAATACAATAATGCCTTGAGATACAAGTGTACCGACATATGAGGTCTTTTTTTATGTACGAGCCAGAGTTCAATTTATTTTTTGCCTTGAGATATGAGCTGAATTTTGAGATGCACGCAAGTTTCAGTTAAGCATCCACTAGTTAGTGCAACGAGTGCCAAGCTTCAAGAGTATTTCCCCTCGCACTATGCATGTTCACCCCACTCTGGAAGGATCTCTGTTATGCTGTGTCTTTTTTGCAGTTATTTTGTAAAATTCCTTTCGTGACCCCATGAGTTTGAAGAAAGTAAGTAAATAAAGAGCAGTGATGAAAAGCTGAAGCATATGATTTCACTTGAGGTAAGGTGGGAAGTTATTGAAAAACATGAGGAAGACATGGATTTGGCAAGGCAGTATGAGTTCTACATCGACAATCAATAAAAAATTATAAAATTAAAAAAAAATTAGTTACAGTAATGGATAAAATGTAAATGTTTAAAAATTTTTTTAAAGTAAGTGATAAAGTTAATCTTTGATATTGTAGACTAGGCTAGACATTGCTGTCTCTTCTCCACCAGTTGGCCTATGACTCATTTGAACTTCATGGATTAGTTAGTAGAGTTTATTTCCTTACAATTTCATTTTTCTCTTTTATTTTATTGTTTGTAAACTACATTTCTTGTTTATTCACATTTTTGCTTGTAAGAAACCCACAAATACAAAAATAAGGGTGAGTTTTAGGAAAATAAAGGTGATTCTTAGGGACCTGGAATGGATTGGAAATTTTCCCATTAATTTCAATGGGGAAAATTGAGCTCGGTCTTGGAACAAATTAAATTCATATCTCAAGGCATTATTGTACTTAGCTTTTGAAGAGCATCTTTCACTATCCCAATGCACCTTTGAATTTCCATGTCACACTTTCCATCCTCTGTTAATATATATTACATCCCAGGTTGTTGGGATAGAGAAAAACGAATGAAAATAAAAGACAAGTGTATTTTAACACAATAAAAACTTTATTTCATTTACTGTCTGGGAACAGCAAAGATTAGTTTGGATTTAACCCATGACTTTCACTTGCATGTCAGCTTAGCACGATGTTGAATTCAGAAGTGCCCACTCTGACTAGCTGACAAGGGAAGTAACTCGATTGTATTTTGAGTTATTGTCTTTTATATCATCACCTAACACCTCCCTTTTTAGCCTCGTGCTCATATAACTTTTGGCAGGGATTTAATTGCAGTGGGTATGGCTTACTTCAAAGTCAATGGAATTTCCTCAGTGCACTTTTTGCTGGAGTCCTAGGTTTGTGCTTTAGCATTACTTGGGAATTTGTTGAGGTAGTTTGAAAGTTTCCAATAGAATATCCAGTGGTAAAGTAGAGTTTGATTTGGTCTCTGGAAGGTTTGATGGTCATAATTGGTTTGCATGTCGAACACAGAATCAAGACTGTATATCCATGTCATGTGACATTTCCAGAGTGATGTATAATATGTCCTTGGACCCATTTTTCTTTACCATTGTGGTAAGTACAGGTTATCCTGGTATATATTTGCCTTTCACTTCTCCATGATGATGGTTAAATTGTTCTTCTCGCACCATGTTCCTTTTTAGAGAATGGTTTGTAGTTCGATGGATGACATCTATGTGTAAACAAACTATACAGTTCATCATTGTTTCTGCTGGTGAATTTCCATTAGGTGCCTTTGGATTGGGTGCAGCTCAGTAACTTCCAAGGAATATTTCTAATATTTCTTGTGTGGTTCCCTTCCATTTGAGTTTGGGGAGTACCTTCTTAAAGGTATCTACAAAATGCTCCACTTGTCCATTTAATTGTGGATGAAAAGACGGTTTCCTAAAGTTGAAAATGCAGCTGAAGTGAAAGCAATGCCATTATCAGAAACTTGTATCTGTGGAACACCAAATTGACTGAAGATTTGCTTTAACTTAAGAATTGTTTCATCCGAGTTGATGCAATTCATGTGAAAAATTTCTGGCCATTTGTTGTAAGCATCAATGAGGATAAAATAATATTGACCCTCGATGGGTCCAGCAAAATCAATGTGAAAGCATGACCAGGGTGATTCAGGGATAGGCTAGGAACTGAGTGTAGTTTTTCTGGGAGATTTTGTACAGCACCCAAGTCCATCTTGAAAAATGTCACTAAACTTATTTTTAAGTTTGTCCATGAAATGATTTTCAATATCAGAAACCAACATGAGGTTAACACAGATTTGAGACAAATTTCAAAAGTTGAATTACTCTATTCAGTCAAACACAATTAAATTCAATTTTGAATTATCTGCGGCATAATACACACCAGAAAATGTTCTATTTTGAAAGGAAACATCACAAGTTAACTAACCATTTAAAAAAATTGTACTTCCAAACTGGTTTGTTGTTTACAGAAACAACAATATATTTTCTGTGGGATTCATAATCCACTTTAAATGTTGCAAACACTATGTTTGTTTCGGACATTAGTTTGGATTTAACCCATGAACTCCATGTGTGTATCAGCTTGTCACCATGTTGAATTCAAAAGTGCCTACTCCGACTAGCAAACACGGGAAATAAATGTATTTTGAGTTATTTTCCTTTATAGGGGGAGTAAGTTAGCATCCTCTAACAATATGCTTCTGAGAAATCTAAATTGTTGCACCTGTTTGATTTCAATATCTCCAATTTGAAATTTGCATGTTGGGCATTACCTTTAGCTAACATTTTGTCTTCTTGCAATTGATGTCCTTTTTTCTCAATTTCTTTCACTATCTTCTGTATAAGTTCTTGTATTTTCCTTTCCATATTTGCTATCAATACTTTGTCATCTGCATATCTTCTTTTGTTAAGATTGTGGCTGCCAGTAATGAATCCCAATAGGACTTCTAATTCTCTCAAAATGACCTCAATATATAGGTTGAAAAGGCCTGGTGGGAAGATGCATACTTGTCTTATACACATTTTTACGTTTTATATTTACTGAACTGATTTTCTATCCATTATGCCAGTTCTGGATTATTCTAATATCTTTCCCACATATGTCAAAGTTACCTAGCAGTTCTTTATGACATACTTTATCAAACACTTTTGCATAATATATAAAACATAGGTATACAACCTTTTGAATTTGTATTGTTCTTTCTGATATCATTTTGAGCATAAATATAGCATTTCATGTTCCAGTGCTATTAATGAATCCGCACTGTTCTTCTCTTAATGTCCAACTTCAAGTTTTCATTCTCATTTTGTCCATTGTATCTACTTTTAACACTGCTCATATATTTCTCCTTGACAAACGGGTCAATCAGAAGTCTGTCGTATTGCAATTTGGGTACTGCCTTGACCCTCTTCCATTTATGTAGTTTCACTCTAAGTTTACATATCACTTGAAGGTGGTTACTCCCACAGTCAGCACTTGAGTATGTTTTCTACTGCATTTCTGAATCTCTTATTGAGAGTTATATAGTAAATTTGTTTTTTTGTCTCTCCTCTTGGGCGTTCTTGAAACCTGGTGTTGGCTACTACTTAATCATTTGCCATGCATCATTGGACTCATCATTCTCTGCATCCATTATAAGATCCTTGTTTGAATTTGCCAAGTATTAATCATCTCCATTCTAGCCTATTTTGTCATTCAGGTCTCCCATGACAATTGTAATTTCTTGCAATTTGTATTGGAGTCTTGAATCTAGTGTAAAATAAAATTTTTCCATTTTTCATTCTGCACTTTGTGTTGTCAGTGTATAAATTATGATGGATATGTTGAAAGGTTTACCAAAAAGAATTCTTACAGATAGCTGACAGTATCCAATAATACAATTCTTCATGTCTTGGTCTAGTATCAGTTCTACTCCTCTTTCATTTTTCTCTCTACCTGCATATATGATCCTGTATTTGTCACTGATAAAATCTCCACGGTTTGTTCATTTTGTTTCACATATGTCTAAAATATTAACATTTAACCAGCTCATTTAATACTTTAATTGCATACCTATATGTATATATAAATATACATACTCATACACACACCTATTGTATATCTCACAAGACCTGTAACCCTTTAGAGTCACAGGGGCATGACATGCACTGCAGAAATAGCAGTTCATCCTGTATAAAACAGCCTGACAGAGCCCAACCCTCTTCCAGACTGGCAGCCACTTAAGGTTGTAGAAATCAGTCTGTCCTGCCACTCACTCAGAACTTGGAGGAGAAGGGATGAATGCACACCCTTCCAAAGTTCTAATATATAATGGTAGAAAAAATAATTATAGGTAAATAAAATTGGAATGGAAGCATCAGATTCTACGAGTAGGGTTGACTCAAGTGCGTATATTTCAGTAGGGTTGCAACTAGGAATAGCAGTAGATTATATTCTATTAAGTTTTAAGTTATAATGTATCCTATCAAGTAAAAAAATAAATAAATATCTTCACCATAAATCCCTAACTGCCCTAATTATTATGGATTCCCCACCTCCTTTTTTAAAAACAATGTACAAGAAATATGGCAAGATATGCATACAAATTAGTTCAAATTTTGGTCAAACTGTTTAGGCAAGCAAAGGATAATTTCAAGCCAAAATATACACTTATACAATACATTCAAAATAAAAAAATATAAATATTAAAATAAAATTAACCCAGCATTTATGGACCTATGTGAAAAGCATCTTTCCATTTGGCAAAAAGTTCTGTTCTTTTGATAGGTCAGTGCCTATTAAGTGTTACCTATCAGCTGTGTGTCAGGGGTAGGGAAGTCAAACAGCAAGTAAAAAAAAAGCATGGATTTGCCCAATCACATGAAGATATATCAAAAAACAAATTTAAATAAATTGCATATATGAAATCTAGTATAAGTGGAGAATTCCTTTTCTTAAGAGAATCTGCTCAAAACCAAAGTAACCAGCTGGACAGATTTGTATCCAAACATTTGAATCACAGCAACTTACTATTTACATAATTTCCGTTTAAGCTAATATTAGAAGTTGATCAATAAATATGAAGAGAATATATATATGTGCACACACACACAAATAAATAGTATGAGATTATTCCTAATTATATAAGACCATGTTTATTATTGTTAAAAAAATGTTTGAATGGGGAAATCACCTCCACAGAAACCATTTGCCAAAAGTATACCAAAAGAGAAATGTCACAACTCAAAATTATATTCATTATGCATAGAATGTTATGGGTAATTTTTGGGAGTCGGGGGTGCAGTCAGTTAAGAGTACTTTATCCATAAGAAAGACTAAAACTTAGTTTATGATATCAAATCTAATGTCAGGAATGGAGACTGACAGCTGCAGGCCTCATTGAAATCAGTAGAGTAGGAATATGTTGATTCCATGTTGTTACTCAAGGAAAAAAAACAAGTTTAACCAATTTGCCCAGTGTTTAGAAGTATTGCAATAAACAGTTCTTTGAAACAATTCTAGCATTAGTAAACATTGTTCAAATAATGGAAAAATGATTTTCAGTGGTTCTGGACCACAAATGGTTATTTTTGGTACATCAGAATCAAAATTGGGGAAAAAAAACTTACTTTGAGAAAAGATCAGAGTTTAGATGATGAAAAAAAAAAAAAAGAGATAAAAGATAGGAACAAAAATAAAGTAACATAAAATTAAGAATTGTATATATGTGTTTTGCTGTGGAGCTTAGGAATTTCATAGTTTATTAGCTGTTATGTTTTCACTATTAAATTTTAACTTATGCTAAGTTGCAATACCTACTATCAAAATAGAGTGGGGAAATTAATTTACTCTTGTCACAGCAGGATTTTACAGCACTTATTTCAAGGTAGGTATGCAAAAGAGATTCATCCCTCACCAAATACCAGTAAGATTGCAAATACAATAAATGAATGCTGTTTTCCTCCTTGGAAATCTTCCTTTGTTTTAAGAACTCATCTGACTCCTTGAACTATTAGCCATCTACCTCTTTTTGGTAAACTACTCAAAGCCTCAAATCAATTCCAAATTGGTTAAGCATCTTATGGTGATGGGGGATAGAGTTCTCGTTGTTAATTGTTGCTTGTATCAGAAGGTAGATAAATAGTAGCAGTCCTTCGGGACAGCCGCTAGTTTGGCCTAAAGGTTCAACAAGCAATCAAATTGAGGTCACCATAGCATAAACAAAATAACATACGAAAGAGAAGGGTATATCAAAAACACTTTGTATTTAAATGCAACATCAATGAATAGTACAATGTTTCTTGATTTACACGCACAAAGTCCGTTACAAAATGTTCATTCATAGAAGAGAAATCCGATTATTAAAAGAATATAAGTGTCTTTTGTTAATACTTAAGTTCATGACGTGCTGGTCACAGGAGATGAAAGGTGAGGTCAATGGGTTGGTAGGAGTCCTTTGATATCTCCGTTGGTGAAGGAAGGCTGAAGGCATCGGGTTTGACGGGTGAGAAAAGCGTAGCGACATTCACTGACGGTACTTCAAAGCTTTCTCTCCTAGAAGTGAATTTATCGCTCTATTTATGTGTGCCCTTCGGATCAGAGTCAGTCTGCTGAAACAAACTGTTGGGTATGGCGCGGAGCCGTTTAATTGGTGGAAAATTGCTTATCATTCTTTTTATTTCTTTTTAGTTTTCCACCGGAAATTCTGCGTGGAGCCGGATGCGCAGAGACCAGTATTGGTCATTTGCTGTCTAAACCTCTGAGGGTTAATATCCGGTCCTTCGCTTGCTCCGTGCCACCACATAACTTTCGCCCCAGTAAACGGAGTTGTTGTTGTTGTTTTTGTTTTTTTTTTGTTTTTTTTTTTTAGTAATAAAAATATGTGTTTTCTTTCTTCCATTTAACCGTTCTACCGGACTTCGTTCTAGTTTCTGGTTTGTTATCATTAGTTTCTTCGGAACAAGATAGGGAGTTATCCAAATCCGGTCTTGATCCAATGGAATCTTTTGATTTTATATTTTCAGAAATATATGCAGGTTTTAGTCTATCTATTGAAACATTACTATGTACGTCATCCGATCTTTTAATAGTAAAATATTTTTCATGACGACTTAATACTTGGAATGGACCTGTGTATGGAGCTTCCAATGGCTTTCTTACTCTGTCTGTTCTTAGCCAGATACTTTTACATGTTTTCGAAAGATTCAATTTCTTCCTTTGTTAGGGTTAATGACTTGGAATTTTGGTTTAAACGTATTTTTTCCGTGAGAGGTAGTATGATATCGCTGAAATTTGGCACAAGTTTTCTGTAAAAATTTGCCATTCCGATGAATCGGCGTAGTGATTTGGAATCGTTTGGTTGAGGAAATTCACTTAATTCATTCAACTTTTTAGCACTGGGTTTGAGACCACTAGCAGAAATATGAAATCCTAAAAAGTCTAATTCATTAGCACTAAATATGCATTTGGAGAGACAAATTTTAAAATCGTACTCACTCAGTTTTTGTAGTACTAGGTCAATATGCTTGGAATGAGTTTCTTCATCTTCTGAGAATATAAGGATATCGTCGATATATACAAAGGTATAATCAGTATCACGAAAGATATTGTCCATCATTCTCTGAAAAGTACATGATGCGTTCCGTAGTCCGAAAGGCATATAGTTATATTCAAATAACCCAAAAGGGGTAGAGATGGCTGTCTTGCAAACATCCTCCGGATGTACAGGTATCTGATGATAAGCAGACGACAGGTCTATCTTTGAAAAGAACTTCTTATTATGAAGCTTCGAAGACAAGGAATTTATATTTGGGACTTGATATCGATCGGCTTTTGTTATGGTATTTAAATGTCTGTAATCGCCAACAGGTCTATATGTGCCGTCTGACTTCGGTACCATATGTAAGGCTGAACTCCATTCAGAGTTTGAAGGGGAAATTATTCCTGCCTTTAGGAGTTTCTTGAATTCCTCTTTTGCAATTTCACATCTCTGAGCTGATAATTGTCTGGCTCTGGAGAAAGTAGGAGGGTTGCTACCAGTTTCTATTCTATGGAATATCTTTGGTTTTGTTGCATTCGTGTCGAGATGAGGAGAAATTAAGTTTGGGTATTTCTCCAGAATTGCTCGTACCATTTTGTTAGCATCTTTATTCGGTACTAAATCTATATTCATGATAATAGACGATGGATGTGCATCGGATTGTCTATTAGTCATTTTATCAATCAGCTTATTGTTTGTGCAGTCCACCATTAGCCCGAAATGGTTTAGGAAATCGTATCCTAGGAGTGGCTGAGCAGTTTCGGCTATTATAAATGTCCAGGTAAATTCTCGTCTGAGGTTCCGTAGTGTTAGATTCAGTACTGCTTGTCCTGAGCATTCAATCTTTTGACCGTTGGCAGACACTAAAGAGATATTGGTTGGGTATGTTACAGCTCCGCTTAAATATCTCTTCGGAAGTATAGATACGGCAGCTCCTGTATCCACAATAAAATTTAAACTTTGAGCTCCTAACCGTGCTCCCACTGCATAGAGTTTCTTGATAAAATCTAAAGAAGAATCAACAATATGTCCTGACATCTCAACTTCAGTTGTTTTCTCATCACCATAATATAGCTTCTATGCAGTGGCGTGAAGGGGGAACTGAGTAACACTCCCTGGGTGGCAGCACATCTGATGGGAGTATATTATTTTTGTTGCAACAAAGGCAGCGATAAGGGAGAAGAAGAAAAATAACTTTTTGTTTTTATTTTACAAATACACCTAAAATTAGATATTAAAAATAAATAAAATAGTTTTTAATTTTAGTTTTAAAATGTCTATACTTGGCTGCTGGTACCGAATTGATTCCAAAGGTTTTTCACACCTATCTGAGAAGTCCAAGACTTTGGCATCAGTTCTTTCATTTTGATTTTTCATGTCTCTGAACTGGTAGTGAAAAGAAAGTTCAAAAGGGTGGGTGTGGAGATAAGAATGCCATAAAATCAAAGACTACTTAAAAAAAGATTCTTGGTTATTATTGAAACAGTTACATTTTCATTCTCATACAGTCAACTTATTTTAAACTAAAATTGAAAAACCAAAGGAAATTTGACATCAACATGTAGGTATGTCCAATAATTTGCCAAAAAGACAGCATAGCATGATGAAAAAAGGCCCCAAACTTAATGAAAACATAGTTTTATCATGAAAAAGTTTGTCATTAATAAGAAGAAAGACCAAAGTATTTTTAAATTATTTTTTTTAATCCTTTCTAGCATGTTTGAAATTTTGGTTTAAAATCTTTTTTTTTATGTCAGCAGTCAGCCATATTTAATTGCATACTTGGAATTTTTTTTCTTTGCAATTTTTACATTTCGACAGTTGACACCAGTCGTCGTTCACTTGGCTCACGTACCACAGCTACACATAAGATGTGCGTCTGGCAACGATGACATGTGGTCGCGCACCTGGACTGTGACTGTTGACATGACAACAACAGCCGGACGACTTCTGTCTGCTGCCATTCGGACACCAGTAGGTGAGCGGCAAATCTGCATCTACCAGCAGCAGTGGGTGCTGCAACTAGGGCTTCACTGTCCTGTCTGCCACAATCAGTCCTGTTCCTGGTAGTGGTTGACTAATCATCATGAACTTTGCCTTTCTTCTCTCTCGTGCACAGACGCCAAGGTGTCAGGGCTGGCCAGCCTGGTGCATGTCATACCCCGTCCGTACCCTGTACATAGCCAGCTGTAACCTGCATAACTACTGTGTCATCAGTCTCCTGCTGTCTTAGTCACACATATATTTTGTGTAACAACTTCTGCTTTTCACATCTGCAAACTTCCTAGCTTTCTTCTTATTAATCACGACTCTCCAACACACAAGTCAATTCCATGGCACAATCCGACTGTCGGTAACAGTGAAAGAAACAAAAGGAAAAGAATGGAGGAGATGGAAGAAGAAGAAAAAGAAGATCGATAGACACAGCACACCAGCCAAGTTTTACATTAGGACATAGGTGGTCACTGACTGACGCATGTTCACCATGTTCCCTGTGTCGGCAGTGGTTGTCCCTTGAGGAGAACAAATTGAATTGGTTGAATTGCTTAGTTTCAATAGATCACAGTGTGGTAGCTGCTCTACTAAGTACAACACCCCAAGCCTGAAGTCAAGTTGTCTGTGAGCGATCCCTCATCTCACACTCTACATGGTGTTCGAAATGATGGTGACGACAAAATAATGCCTGTCACAGATGTCAAATCAAGTGGTCTATTCACGGATGCCACCACATGGGAAACAACAACCAAAGAGGAGGCAAGGCAACGATGAGCACTGCCAACATAGACCCTGACAACTGCAGCTTCCCCTAGCGATGACGATGCCTGCTATGGCAGACTCTAGCAGAATGAAAAGAGACACTTTTCATAATAACTTGATGGCTCTGGTCACAGTTCTGGTTTAGAGGCTTTCAACCATTATCACCCGGACGCAGCATGGCACCGCCATTTGTTTACATGAGCACGTAAACAGTTGCTCTGAACCTGTGGTTCCTCTTGTATTGGACAGGATAGCCATGGTTGGTGTAAAGCATATGTCAATCAGTAGGATAAAACTAACATGCATCATGACAGTCTAAGTCCAACTCACATTCCCTGTCAGTAGGTGAATCTAATGCTTTGTGAATTCTGCTTCACAATGATTGGAAAAGCTGACATCGAAGGATCAAAAAGCAATATCGCTTGGAACACTTGGCCACCACAAGCCAATTATCTCTGTGGTAACTTTTCTGACACCTCTCGACAGAATGGATCTCTCCACTAAGAAAGGATCAGTTGGCCACATTTTTGTGGTCCATATTCATAGTGAAA
This sequence comes from Acanthosepion esculentum, assembly GCA_964036315.1. Lineage (NCBI taxonomy): Eukaryota > Metazoa > Mollusca > Cephalopoda > Sepiida > Sepiidae > Acanthosepion > Acanthosepion esculentum. The sequence continues at coordinate 94,859,640 of OZ038476.1, forward strand.
ATTGAGATTCAGCAAGCTTTTGCCCTTTTTCTCTATGTAAGTTTTCTGTCCTTGCTGAGCTCACCTTGGTACACCTACATTACAATTTGACAGATGTACCACCCCAGTCAACACCCCCCAGTACAGTCTCAGTTGTCGGGGAGCCCATGCCCTTGGTGATAGCAACCTGTCCCCTTTTTCATCGGGAGACTGCAGAAACAATGTCTGGCTGTATTCCAGGTTCAACAACACCAAATGATGCCAGCCACAGCGAAGACTGGAAATACTGGAGAGCAAAGTATGCCAATCACCAAAAAGATGGAAACCACTTGTGGAGAGGAAATAGTATGAACACTGCCACAAGTGGCAGCAGCAGAAAAAAAGAGTGAGCAAAAACCCATACTCCCAACAAGAACAACCACCAACAGCGGAGGCCACCCTGATCTGCCACTGATGAGCCAACTTTCTCAGCAACCGACAGCTGCTGACTGACCCTAATCAACATGCTCCCAATGTGAACAAAGGTGTGTCTCTCACCTATGCTATACTTCCTGTGTCTCCTCATAAAGTCAGACTAGATTCAAGCTCAACAGGGTCTTCTTTCCCTGATGACCATTCCCTTGGCTGTGTTTTTGCTAGATAGTAGGTAGGGTCAGTGGGAATCTTGTTGATCCGTTCATGTGCATCACTAATTAGATGATGAGGCATTTGGCTAACTCACTACCACCCGCCCGGCAGTCTTTCATTTTTAAATTATTAAATGTTGACCATTTGAGAAATTTTTCTGCATACATTCTTTTCCTACTTGAATTATTATTATTATTTGTTTTTTTGTTTTTTTTACAGTTATAGAATTGTCTTCTTTATCCCTTTCTCAACTGTACTACACTCCACTAGCATCGTGTTCAGAGTTCCCTTCCCCTCTAACAAGCAATGTAGCTGCTTATATAGTAAGAAGGTGTTAATACATTTGCAAAGGTGTGATGTCCATTTCATAAAATGACGGATGTTGTGCATGCACATCCGTAGGCTTTGAACCAGATTTCCTGCTACAGCTGCTGCAACTTGAACACACTTCATATTAAGGCATGCTCTGCATTACAACACTCCTCTGGATCTCCTGATCACACAGGTGACAACTGGGGGTGTGGTCACTTCTGTCTTGTGCTTCTCCATAGTGGAACAAAAGAGGTTGCGTGTCTAACGCGGGAGGAGCATCTGCTGAGCTGAATCAGATGGGGGAAATCTCTTCACTCGAGTCTGATGGGACATCATCATTAATCATGTCACTTTTGTGCGGAATCCTTGCATTCTACTATGATTCCTGGTTCTGATGACTCGCTGTCTATGCACTTTCATTCTCTCACATTTCGAGGACTTACCATCATAGTCCCCTCCCTTGATGGGGGGTGAAGGTCCCTAATATGGCACAACATCCTATTCACCAGAACTGAGTGTAGACCTTGGTGTCCAGTCATCACACACTTTTCAAATTTAAACATATTTGAAGAATATTGACTCCAGCTGCCAGATGACACTGGCAAAGTCCTGACAAAACAGTGGGAGTCAGATGGAGAACCAAGCAGAGCCACAATCAATCCTGCTTCAGGTAGCATCTGCTGCCAAGGTGGATCACATTCACACATACATAGCACCAAGCGTCTGTTACATCCAGCTATCCAGTCTTCCACTGTACCAGAGCTGGGAAAATGGACTGACATGTCTCACATTGTCCCACCACCTCCTTGGATATTGCAGGATTGATCTGCCTCATAAAATATAGGGTGTACTTCGTGCCAGGATGTCCACTTTGCTGATGGATGCTCATTATCTGGACAGAATCATCAACAGCTGTGGTGCACATTGGCTGTGTAGGCTCTGCTTCCTTCCATACTGTATCAAGCCATCCCTGCGGCACCCTGGTGAGATGAATGGCCCAGGTTGTACTAGATTTGATCAAAGCCACATTGATGATTAGGTCGTATTCTTTGGCAAGCCCATCCAGAGTGCTAAGCTGATGTCTTATTAGCATCTCTGTGGCTGCTTTGGTGTGCACTTTCAGAGTGTCAGAGATCCATCAGTGCATGCACACATGCTGAATCAGTTAGCAGCACTGTTGCTTTCCATTGGAGTGCTAAATTAATGCCTCTCAAAACCATGTCCAGCTCAGCAAGATTCATATGCTACTAGTCTCTGTCTGGACACAGCCAACATGCATCTTCAATGATGCCCATATCAACTTCCAATGCTTCACCGGTAACCAGGGAACTTGCATCAATCTTTATTTCCTGAACACGCACACACCAACTCCTTCTTGCAGGGTCCTGCTGATGTACTCTGGGAACTGTTTCCGTTAGCATGTGTTTTAGTAGGGCATTGCAGGCCTTGTCATTCCAACCTTTGGTCATCATGTTTGCCTGGCACTCCAGAAACACAGTCACCGGTCTGAGCCAGTCACATACTGGAATGTGACCACTGAGCTTCCCTGCATACAGAAAATGTGCTTTGATGAATAATAGTAGCGGACCTGGTGGGATCTCACTGCCTTGTCTCCACTGAAGTACACCATGCTCTCCACCAGACGTACAAGCCCAATACTTTGGCCCCATCCTTCAGCCTCTCATGGTCTTTGCATCAGAGTCTGAAATTGATAAAGTACTTCCGGACTTGTTTTGTCAAAACTAGACTTTCATCGACCTAAATATCATTGATGTATACCGACATGGCATGTTTAATCGACTTGTTCTGAGCCAATACCACATAGATTATCAACTGCATTATAAGGGGCACTACAGTCAGCCTGAAACCCAGCCATGTAAGGCAGTACCTACGCCCACTCAGAAGTACAGTCTGGAACAGCCACAATGACTTGTGGATATGCACTTGCAGATAAGCTTTTCTTAAATCCAGAAGCAAAACATTATTCCCATGCTGCTGCCTTTCTCTTAATTTGTGTGAACAAACATCAGTATTCCCTGTAAAGGTGTTGACGTATTTATTCAGCACCCAGTAGTCTCATCGCACCAAGTTGTCAAGGAATATTCTGTCATCATGTTATGCAGCACTGTTGGGGCTTGACTTGCACAAACCTTCTTAATTGTTAATTTTTTTATCTGCTGCAGGGTGGCACTAACATCTATTCCCCAGTCTTGTTTCCCAGACAGGTACATGCCAGGTGACCCATAGTGTGGCACTGAAAAAAGCACATCTCCCCACGCAATCTACGCTCACATGCCCTGCTGCCTTCCTTGGATGTGGTAGCCATTTGATGGCAGAGGCAGTCTTGCGCCAGATGGTTTGGTCCATTACAGCATGTAATGTTGATTCAAGGACCAATGGGGATGTCAAGACTCTTAGACTGTGTCACCTGTGTTGCTGCTGCTACAACCATTGTCAGTTCCAGCATGTCATCCTTTAGGATCACCCAAGCACATGCCAGCATCTGGTCAATAGACAGCATGTCCATTCTTGACGACGTGTAAAGGAGTTGCTTGACCTGAGCTGGTAGTCCAGCCACAAACACGCACCACTCCAAACAACACTATGCGCTTCCAGATAAACCTTGATGGATTTGTCATGTTGCATCTGGTGCACTATGATTGTTCATATGCTGCAAACTCATCTGTTGCAAAGGCTGTATATAAATATTCTTTATTTTGTCTGCATCTACCTTCTCTTCATCTCTCAATTGTTGGTAGACAGCAAATGCACCTCTACCATGTCAGTCTCAAGGGAATTAACATTGCACAGTCTACAAACAAGTTCCACCTTTTCCATCCATTCAACCACTTATCCAGCATTGTCAAACTGGGGGAATCAGCCTCAGATCTAAACTACTGTCCGTCTTAAATGCCAAAAGAGCTTGTGAAGAGTATTGAGTATTCTGCCCATGTCTTCTTTACCACTTCCTCAACTGTACTACACACCACTAGTGTTGTGTTCAAAGTTCCCTCTCCTCTTGAGCAAGCAATGTAACTGCTTATATAACTTGCATAGGTGTGATGTTCATTTCATAAAATGACATTCATTACTTCAAACTGGATTTCCTGCTACAGCTGCAGCAACTTGAACCAGATTGTACTAGGTAAACCATGCTCTGTGTTATTAATTTAAGAGTATATTGTTTTTTTTTCAATTACAAAAAGGAGATCATTTTGTAATAGGAGTTTCTTCAAGTGACTTCATTACTAAATATTGAGGGAAGTAACAATGCAAATTCGATTCATTATCAGAACTTGATTTTCTTTGTTGCCATATTATGTATCTTTTTCTAGCATCCTCTTTGCTCCCTTGGAGCCCTATCATGGGAGACATTTGAGGGGTATCCCATTCAGGGATACAAAAATGGTATACTCAGATTTATAGTTTATATGTAGTAATCAATAATTTCTTTCATTTATCTACCCCTTGTGAAGTTGAACATGTTTTAATTTTTGATGATACATTTTAGTTATAACTTTGCCTTCCAGTACCAATTTGATTAAACTTGGTTGGTGTGTACATGATTTTTATTTTGGAGTATGTTGTGAAGTTGGAGGGTGAATTTGTACTAGGGTTTGACATGACTACCCGACTGATCAGATCGGACCTCTCTGACCACCCATCTAGCCCAAGTAAAGGCTAAAGTAGTGTGTTGGATTTCAGAAGTATTCTACCAAACGCCAAGGTCCTCAACTACCAGGATTCATCCTCAGGCTTCCCGGATTGCCACCCATGGCACACAGGTAATGGACCTCTGCAAAGGTACAGTCAGCATATTCTGAAGCCCCAGCCAACAGAAGAGAGCTGAAGCAACAGAAATGTGGTTTTACAGAAAGATGCTAAGAATACCATTAACTGAACATGTGAATCATGACAAAGTTTTAGAGAAAACAGAAAGAAAAAGAAAACAGATATTGGGACAGTTTCTTTTGCCTGTTCCATAGATTTGAACTCACAGTAGTCCTTCTCTTAGAGTGCTTCCATGAAAATCTTTGATATTTAACCCTTACTTTTTTAGGGTAGGAGAAGAGATGGATTCCTGCTTTTCTCAAGGGCATTCATACAAAGTGAACATAAAAGACAAAGTAGAAATCTGAACTTGCCTCATCAATCTCACTTTCCACAACAATATCAGTTATGCTAGCCATACATCTAACCTTTCACAATATATGACCGGGCTGTTTCAATATATCCTCTTATTAAATTAGTATTGAAATAATATGAGATACATAAACTACTAAAATTAAAAAATTAAAAAACCGTAAAATCCACTTTCTATAACAACACAGTAAATAAAAATCAAGCATTCGGATTGCTTAATGAGAAGAGTGTTTTTTTTCTTTTGCAAATGTAGATTTTATTCTTGCGAAATAATATTATTTTTCTGATGAAGCCAAATAATTAGCTAAACTTGTTATGGTTAAAAATTTTCCTATCTCTAGATTGGTAACTAAAATTACAAGCATCTTATATTACCACCTGTCATTATAACTCATTCACTTCTATTATCTCGGCAGTGATTCAAAAATAATTTACATTGTGACAGTAATAATTCAATTTGGACCTAAGAATAAATTTAGACAACTGCACAAGGTTCAAAATTTCTAATGAAAGAAATAGTTGGCAATTTCTGATTATGACTGACTAGAACAGTTAAATAGTCTCTTCAAATGTGAAATCTCTGAGAAAATTAGGAATTAAAAACACATAGAAAATGAAACACATATAAACATACTCCCAGTGTGGACAGAAATTGCATCAATATGATTGTGACAATAACAGTCTAAGCTATATATAAACACATAAAAAAGGAGCTAGATTCCTGTTGTGATAATTTGATAGACTAATCATTGCTATTAGACTGCAAAATATTTGAAATATTGCATGAAAACTTTGCAGTTTAATTCTCTAACAGAAATTAATCAAGTTGACTTTGAGGAGCTAAGATCTGGATAACTGCTATAGCACAAAGAGCTTCATCTGAAAGCACATGAACAGATATACTTCATCATAAATAGCCCAAAAGTAGTGATGGTAAGTTGGTAAGAATTATTTTTCATTCTGTATAACTTATAAAACTCTTTTAGTATAACATGCAGTGTGCCAGGAATATTTTAGAGCAGAAGAAAAGAAACTGGAATAATATCAGAAAAAACAAACAAATGTTAAAACTCCATACTAATTTACCAGTGTTACTGGAAGATAAATGGCATAAAAAGGAACACATTAAAAAGAACATCACCTCAGTATATACTCTGCCCCATAAGAGAATATTTTCCAGGAATATTGATGATGGGCTGAAATGACTAATGACAAAATCTTTTTGAAAGTAAAGAGAATCATTTATCTTTCTTTCCTCTGAAATTAAAAACATCTGTATTAAAACATCTATGGAGGCTACAGCAAAAAGCTCCAATGTAGAATACCATCCAGAGGAATAGAGATTAGCTGATAGAAATTCAAAAAGATAATACAAAAGAGCAAGAACAGTTCTAATCAATTTTGTTGCTTAAAAATATTTTTTGATATGTTCATTAAAAGAATAATTTCAAGTAACTATCCACATATTGATTCAAAACATTCAATTTTCTTTAGTACTTCAAACATTAAATAACAATGTCAGTGGAGAATTGCACACACACACACAGGTCAAATAATTCTACATGCTCTTGTTATACAGAAAAGTTTATGGTTTTCTTTAACATATTTATAAGCAAAGTCATGGTATCAATTTGCTATTGAGAAGAATAAAAAAAAAACCATAACAATGAATTTTAAAATATACCCATTACCCTAGTAAAAATTTAGGAAAAAAAGAAGATATGCTGACATTATAAGATATAATGCTAATTTAAAGTTGTTTATATTTGAAGATCAAAGTTAAGCAAAAGAATAGAATAGAATAAAAAATAACATAACTATTACAGGACAAATCAATGATTCAGTTGAAAATAAAAATGTCTAAAGCATTTTTCTATTTTGCGAATTAAATTTTTGACTGCTTTTTTGCATGTACCTCTAGTAGATTGTTCAAATTCAAATGATAAATGTTTTAGATAATTACTTTTTAATTCAAATATTTAAAATAGTATCAATAGAGAAACAATTTACTGTGACTTTAGATAAATAAAGAATCTACTGTTTTATTTAATGTACAGGAAATAGACTAAAATATTTAAAAATAAAGTAAATTTTCTAGTGCTTACTCATTTTATACTTACTAATTGAAGAGTAGTTAAATGTTTCTTCCACCACAAATACTTTTGAAATGCTGGCCCCATTGCTGCAATCCCATAATAAGCATACATAGCAAAGTGGATAAAAGCATTTATCATAGCATGGAATGTGCCAAATCCACCTGAAATATATATAAAGAAATTATTTTGATATAAAAATATTTATAAATTCTGAGAGAATAGGACTTAGTATAACATACCTCATAAAAAAAAATCAGTGATAGGATCTTGGCAAGAGTTTATACTTTTATCTATAACACAGAAATATTGTTTATTCTGTACATTATTTAAAAAGTTATTTCACTATATTAGGAATGGATATCTTTACATGCCTTATAAAGATAAAAAGCTATTAAAGTTTCAGAATATTGTATAATCAAAGTTTTGGGTTTGAAGTTTAGTAGGTCTGTATTGTTTTGGGGATTTCAACTTTGGATTATTAGGCAATTTGTGAGGCTAGATGGACTGTCTTTGACTTAGGACCATCTTAAAGTGTGATTGTAATAGCAGTAATTTACTATGATGGCTTAATGATAGCTACATTTAAGTGGTACTTAATCTTTGTTTCAATAACTTTAACAAAAGGTCTGAAGACTTGTCACAACATGGCCCATATTGCTAATTATCTTTCTAATGAGTAAAAATTCACTACATCATAGTTGAGACGGTTTCATCTTGTGAATGTTGTTTTTCATGTTCCTTCCTGCTTTTTGTTAAGGTTCTTTATTTATGTAGATTATTTTGGTTAAATGTTTTACATCATGGGAAACAAAAGGATGTTTTCAACTTATCACTCCTTTTCTATGAGTGAGTGATGGAAAGTTCTTGGATCATGTTTGGTCATTTTGTCAGATTTTGGATGGTTATTTGAGCTGAGGAGTTTTCCATACACCCTTCACATTATAGTTTTTTTTAGCTAATCTTTTTATTTAACTGATCAGCCACTATTAACTCATTGTTATCATCTTAGGTCAAATTAATCTGAGATAATGCTTATATATAATCTGCTCACTATCTCAAACAAGGCCCAACAAGCTTTTCAGAAAACCCTTCTCGTATCATGTTAAAATAAGTTCCTTGATCTATCTTGAAGAAGAAAGCATACCTGAAAATATTTTAAATGTGTTCAAGTTTTAAAAAAAAAAATCAATACTTTTCAAAAAAATTATTTTTGAATACTTTTATTGATTAATATTTATAGCAGTCTATACATTTTTAGTTGAAAATTCTTTACACATTTTCAAGCTTTAAAAAATAGTAAAAGTTTGCAAAAATAATACCTGGTACATATTTAACACCAAACCACCACATACATGGTAAAGCACCATGGTGAAATACATGTAGGAATGATACATTGCTAAACTTCTTTCGTAAGATGAAAAATGCCTGCAAAAAAAAAAAAAAAAAAAAAAAATCAATCAAAAAGCCATAATTTTTGTTTTTCATAAGTCATTTCAATAGTAAAAATAAACCACTTAAAATTAAAATTTTAATATTAAATAATTAGTTTCATCATTGCTGTTAATTAAAAATTAATGTATGAGCAATAACCACTATTAATGTTTTCATTTGAGTCTTAAATTAATCAACAATACCGAACAAAGATATTTGGGAATTTAATTCAACGCCCTAAGTCATTTTTGCAACTGTTTTTAAAGATATTTTTAATTGGCAAAGTGATTGATTGATTGATTGATTGATTGATTATTTAACCAGCATATCGACCTTCGTTGGGCCATTCAATGCTGAAAAAGTTTTTTTCCAAAAAGTATAGTTGGTAATATTATTTTTCAAAAACGTATATCTGGTAATAATATTTTTCCAAAAACGTAGAGCTGGTAATAATATTTTTTCAAAAACGTAGAGCTGGTAATAATATTTTTCAAAAACATAGAGCTGGTAGTAATATTTTTTCAAAAACGTAGAGCTGGTAATAATATTTTTCCAAAAACGTAGAGCTGGTAATAATGTTTTTTACAAAAACGTAGAGCTGGTAATGTTTTTTCAAAAACGTATAGCTGGTAATAATATTTTTCAAAAACGTATAGCTGGTAATAATATTTTTCAAAAACGTAGAGCTGGTAATAATACTTTTCAAAAACATAGAGCTGGTAATAATATTTTTTCATTTTCATTCTGGTTTTTCAAAAACGTATAGCTGGTAATAACACTTTTCCAAAATCGTAGAGCTGGTAATAATATTTTTCAAAAACGTAGAGCTAGTAATAATATTTTTCAAAAACGTAGAACTGGTAATAATATTTTTCCAAAAACGTAGAGCTGGTAATAATATTTTTCAAAAATGTAGAGCTGGTAATAATATTTTTTCATTTTCATTCTGGTTTTTCAAAAACGTATAGCTGGTAATAACACTTTTCCAAAAACGTAGAGCTGGTAATAATATCTCTTCAAAAACGTAGAGCTGGTAATAATATTTTTCCACAAACGTAGAGCTGGCAATAATATTTTTTCAAAACCGTAGAGCTGGTAATAATATTTTTCAAAAACGTAGAGCTGGTAATAATATTTTTTCAAAAACGTAGAGCTGGTAATAATGTTTTTTCAAAAATGTAGAGCTGGTAAAAATGTTTTTTTCAAAAACGTATAGCTGGTAATAATATTTTTCAAAAACGTAGAGCTGGTAATAATATTTTTTCATTTTCATTCTGGTCTTTTGTGATCTTTATAAAAAAGCAATTATTTTGTTGATAAAATTTAATTTAATTGCTTAGCTACTCAAATAAAGTTCAAATATGCGGATGTAGTTTGTCGTCATACCCAGGACACGGATGTAGTTTGTCGTCATACCCCGGACGCGGATGTAGTTTGTCGTCATACCCCGGACGCGGATGTAGTTTGTCATCATACCCAGGACGCGGATGTAGTTTGTCGTCATACCCAGGACGCGGATGTAGTTTGTTGTCATATCCAGGACGCGGATGTAGTTTGTCGTCATACCCAGGACGCGGATGTAGTTTGTCATCATACCCAGGACGCGGATGTAGTTTGTCGTCATACCCAGGACATGGAGACAGGGAAGTTCACTATTTGCCCATAGCTGGGACCCCAACAGGTGCTACCACCGCGGGTCTGGGTGGACCTGGGAACACCAGCAATTAAGAGGTGGTTCCACGCTTCCTCAAAACCTCTTGATCAGAGGCCTTGCTGTTGGATGCAGTTTAACGTCGTACCCAGGACGCAATTGGCAAAGTAAATTTTCAATTTTCATACTTCATATGTGCTAATTTGTTTATATATTTAACACAAGTGAATGATCCTTATTTACTAATAATTTAATATTTTTAAAACTTTATGCTAAAGAAAAGGAAGATATAATTTTCACTTTTGGAGTATTGGCATTCCTAATTTTAACATCTATGTTTTTCATGTCTATTTTTCTAAAGTTTATTTGCTTATATTTTTTTAAAATTGACTTTATCTGTCGAATTTATCTATCACTAATAGTTAGTCTAATCGGTTTGATAAGGTCAGTTGGCAGCTGATCTCAAAAATGACCTACAATCTGTTGTTAACTGGGGCAAGGAATGGCATGTTAATTTGAATGCATACAAACTGAAACTGCTCTTTATTATTCATCTGAGAGACCTCTTTTTTCTTTCAATCAGCCTGGTTGATGCTAACCACCAGGAGAGTAACTTGTTGCACATTCTTGGGCTAACATTCTCTGCTGACATCAAGTGGAAAGATTATATTGAATCAATTGTTAGCTGTCTAAGAAAGTTGCTTCAGTGTTTCGTGCTGTTAGGAAAGTTGGCTCACTGTGTCAAGTTAGATAATTTCTCTCCAGAATCTGTCTAGTGCTCCAGTTATGTACTTAGAAATTCTTTTTCTTATTCAATAACTCCTTGTGTTTTAGTGGCTTTATTGCCTTGCTTGGAGTGAAATGATTAAAAATTCACTGGACAATTAAAATTAATATAATAATAATAAATAGTGTAGGGATATAGAAATTATTATACTGAATTATTATAATATCAGAACATTATATTAATATATTTGCTAATTTGTTTATAGACTGAAATTATTTATAAATTGGCATGAATGACTTGCTTTGTTTACTTAAGCATCAATGTAACATTTTTTTTTTAATCATTTCACCCCAGGCAAGAAAATAAAGCCACTAAGACACAAAGAGTTACAGAGTGTTAGATAATATAAATTATAAATAATATAAGAAAAAAAAGCACTATTAAAGAGAGAGAACAATTAAAGAATGGTTACATCTAGTCATTTCAACTTTAAAATGATGAGACCTTGCTGCCAATCTAGTACTGCACTTAAATTCATAAAGTCTAGGTACCATAGAGGAACGTTATGTTATGGCAGTAGGAAAGTGACTGAAACTTAGATGCCAGGTCAAGACCAATAATGTTGCAGATTCTTTGGATTTTATCAAGAATTTCTAAATATATACCAGGAGCAACAAACCAGATGTGGCAGTAATACTCAAAGCAAGGACAAATGGTAGACTTATAAATAGGTAAGATAGATTCTGGTGAGAAAAATTATCTAGCTTGACACAGTAAACCAACTTTCCAAGCTGCAGACATAGCAATTGATTCAATATAGTTTTTTCACTTCATATCAGCAGAAAATGTTATCCCGAGAAGTCACTCTGAGTCACTCTCATGGAGGTTAGCATCAGTCATGCTGATGGAAGGTAAACAAAGGTTTTTGTCAGATGTTTCATTTTGGAGGCACTAAAATTAACAAGCCACTCCTTGTCCCATTTAACAAAAGATTGTAGGTTATTTTTAAGATCAACTGCCAATTTGAAATTATTGAACCAATTAGATTTACTATTAAGATAGGAATAAATAATTATGTCATCAGTATAGAGCCAAGAACTGATGACATCAAGAAGGTCATTTAAGTAAATTAGGAATAACAAGTCGAGCAATAATCATTAATACATCAGCAGTTGACCTAGAGAAGCGAAAACCATATTGCTTATCTGAAAGAAGGCCCTGCGAGGTGAGATGCTTAACCAATTCAGAGTTATTTAGAGCCTTTAGTACTTTGCCCAAAAGAGGTAGAAGGATAATCAGCAGATAAAAGGATCACATAGTTCACTTGAGTTCTTAAACACTGGAACTACAGAAGATTGATTGATTGGTTGGTTGGTTGGTTGGTTATTTTACTGGCATATCAACTACTACGAGTCATTAATGCCAAAACATTTAGTTGAATTTATTCAGTGGCACAACAATCTATATGGGCTACCCAATACTGAAATCCAAACATTTTGTACACAATTTTATGGCTCCAACTACAGATATTTTGTGCACAATTTTATACTTTCAGGGTAAACATGTTTTTTTAGATATATAATTTATAGATAATAAAATGTATTGTGCGTTCTTCTACAAATGCTGGAAGTAGCCTACTTCTTTCAGGGAGCCTATTATTTGAGAAACAGGTACATTTTTGAAAAGCATCATAAGGTTTTGTACATCATAGTATTTGTTGCACATTTTCTTGTATTCTTTGCAACCTATTAGGATGTGCTTAACAGTGAGCAATTGATCACAAGAGGTGTACTGAGATGTATGTCCAATTTGGACTCTGCTTAGCATTATGTCCTGTCTTCGATCTATTTTCCAGTTCAACTGTTGACTGATGTTCATACAGTTTGCTATTTGGAAACATATCCCAAATTGTTTGCCATTTTCTTTTAATGTATTGTGTGATCTTATTTTTGTAATCTATATATGGAAGTCTAATGTTTGTTATTGTCATTTTAGTTGTCTCCTTTGCCCGGACATAGCTTTTTGATTTCCTTTAATGCCTACATGGCTAAGATGCCAGGCCAAGTCGGTTTTTTATCAAACAGTGACATGTTTCTAATATTTCATGTATGTAAGGGTGGTTTGTTTTTTTCATTGTTTTTCCTTAATTGCTTAATGGCTGGATAGGGAGTCTGAAAATATTATGAATTTTCTGTTTGAGTTTTTGATCATTTCAAGTGCCATTTTATGGCTTGTATATATGGATGCATGGTTTAGCAGTCTAATTTGTTTGTGGACTTGTCTGTTGGTGACTGTCCAGGATTTTTTATCCATCTCTATAGAATACTTTGTAGTCGTATTTTGACTTCTGTAGTTGTGTTTGTTATGTCGGAATGTATTTTTTAAAAATTTAATTTTGTTTCAGACCTGTTAAATTGTCTGCATGTGTGAGTATAAGTATACATGTATATGTGTATATATACATATGTATCGTGTGTCGTCTGGTTTACTTTGGGTTTTTGGTAACTAGTGTGACTCTAATGTAATTCCTTGATAAAAGCCAAGAAAGAGAAAAAAAAAGTAGGAAACTTTGTTTTTTAATCACGAAGTCACCATTTTCAAGGTTTTAAAAAAGTGTTTGTGATCCTGGCACCTCATTAAACTCCACCAACCTATCAAGTGACTTTGTCTTTGTTTGGACCCCACCTCCCACCTCACTAAGTAATCCAACCAATTGCATTTGGTTTCTGAAATCAAGACTTATTTAGAGTCTGCCACTTTTCAATAAATGACCATGATTCAAGCTTAGCAAGATTAATATGAAATTCCAATTGTAAGTAATAATAAATCCATTTTCCATGATGTTGTTTGGAAGTATTTTTTTTATTTTGTTTCAGACCTGTTAGCTTAATGTGTTAGTTTCAATAGCATATTGCTTCAATAGCGAGTAATCAGCCTATACTAAGTTACAACTTAATTATTTTATTCTATTCTCCCACCTTATCAATCTTCTGCCTCCTTACTAACTCCTTTTACTCGTAAACAGATTATTGAGGGGGGGGTCTTTTTTTTTCTTTAATTAAATATATATATATATATATATATATGTATGTATGTATTTGGTATGTATTCCACAGTTGGAATGTTGGCAACTAAACCGGCTACCCCACTCCATGTTCTTGTGAGTGAGGCAGCTTGTTAGCAAGCCAGTAGGATGAAAAATAAAACCTAACAAAGAGTGGAAGAATCTCAATGAGTCAATGGCCAGCTAACTAGAGGCAGTGTCTCCATAAACCACTGTGGAGAAGGCAATGGAGAACCACTCCACTATTAATCCTAAGAAATATCATGGCAAATAACACACACATTACGAAACCAAACAACGTGAAGGGAGTTAAGTCTATGGGAATTAACTCCTCACCCAGTAAGGACTGACATGTGCAACAGGTGTCACCTGACTGTCATTCACCGACTGCTAGCACAAATGGTGTAAAGGGGAAAAAATTCCTTGGAATCTATCCCTCGCCTGAAAAGCGACTAAATAAATAAATAAAAAAATAACTCTCAGGACATGGAACATTCGGACGTTGAACAACTGTGGCCAGGAGATTTGGTTTGGTTTATTTGGCTGTTATGGCCTTTAAATGACCTTTTGGGTCATTTAAAGCCAAGTACTGTTTTTACATAAATTTGAAAATAAAGTTTATTAGATAGCAAAATTTTAAATGTTAAAATGATTTCAAGAATTTAGTGTATGCACACAGTTAAAGATTTAACTATAAATATATAATTTAAATATAAATATAGTTTTGTTCATGAAAAATATGAATATAAATATACAAGTAATAGCATTAAATATATATATTTTTGAAAACAACGTCAATAGGTAGCGTTTTTTCTTTTCTTTGTACACGGTTAAAAAAAATTCAAATTTATACATATAAATATATATAGAAATACTTGTATAAAACAGTTAAAATTTTGTAAAATTTCTTTTATATTTTATAGTATATATTTGTGAAGACAAATATATACTATAAAAATTCCATAATGAATTCTCAAGAAATCCATAATGTTGTTTGCTGGCTGCCGAAAGAGTTCAGCCAGGCTCCCTACCTGATAACACCTCCTTTTAACTTGTGACAACCTTTCACATTCCAAGAGGATATGTTTAATTGTGATTACTTTATCACATGTACATTTTGGCTGTTCCTCTTCCTTAAGTATAAATATGTGAGTCAACCATGAGTGACCAATGTGCAATCAGGTCAAAACTACTTCCTCTTTTCGGTTTTTAAGTTCTGTTGCCCACTCTTCCAGGTTGAACTTTATTTGGAACAGTTTGTTCTAAGGGTTGTTTTTCCACAATTGTTGTCATTTTTCTTTGATGTATTTATTAATGATAATTTTTGCGTCACTGTAAGGAGTTTTGATGTTGGGATCTATTACTATTCCTGCAGCTGATTTGTCTGCTGAGTCTGCTCTATCACCTCCTTTAATTCAAATGTGACTTGGAATCCAGCAAAATATAATTTCTTAGGTTTTGTGCATAGCATGTATCTTGTTGAGGAGTTTTTTTTTCCAGTTTTTCCTATTTAGTGAGATCTCTACATATAATGAATGTGAGAATATCATGAATATATTATATTTGCTTGTAGCTATATGATTCAATGCCAGATCTATTGTGTAAGCTTTTGCACTAAAAATGGATGCTTCCTTTGGTAAGTGTTTTTAAATGTACTTTGGTAGAGTACTGTAGCACAGCCTGTTTTTCTCCATCTTTAGAGCTATCAATGAATATGCTTATATGATTTGAATAATTTTTTACTGATTTTCAAGAATTTTTCAAGGTATATGATATCATAGATATATGATTTTAGTTTTTGGAAGCTCACTCAGTTTCATTATAATATTGGGTTGTTTGATGGTCCAAGTTCAGTTCTGTGTATTCTCTCGTGAGGAATAGGATTTTCATTAAGATCCTCCATTCGGATTCTGAAGGTCTTTATTGGATTCTTTTTTTGGTTGAAAAGTTGTTTACATTTTGGGTTAAGAGTACTGTTATATTCTAGGTTAGAAGGGCAAGATTTTAATTTGAGGTAATCCACATAAAGACTTTGAGAAGGTAGAGAAGGCTCCCAGTGCAAGTCTGATGCCTTCATGATGTATTGTGTCTAATGGTTTTAGATATGTCCCTATAGCAGATCCATAGATCATACAGCCATAATCAAGCTTGGGACAGATTATGGTCCTGTATAGCTTCATTAAAGTTCTTTTGTTAGCTCCCCAATATTTATGGGTTACCACACGGAGTAGATGTAGTGCTTTGTTACACTTTGCTTTAAGGTTTCTTACATGAGAGCTTTTTATCATATATGATGCCCAAAAACTTATGCTCTTTTACTACTGGTATTTCTGACCCTTCTAGTTTTAGTACAGGGTCATTGTAAAGTTTTCCAATTTTACAAAAGTGAATGCATTTAGTTTTCGTCAGTAAAAATCAGAATCCATATGATGTTGCCTGTTTACTTAATTTGTTTAAGCATTGTTGTAATTGTCCCTCTGCTATGTGGGATGTATTTCGATTGGTAGTATATAATGAAGTTGTCCATGTAGAGTGAGCCCTCAGCCCTAGATTTCAGGCAGTTGACAATATTGTTGATTTTGATGCTGAAAAGCATCACCGACAATATACTTCCTTGAGGTACTGCCTCCTCTAGCATTTGGGGGTTGGAGAGTGTTGATCCTATATGAACTTTAAAGTTTCTTTCTGATAAAATTTGCTTTATAAAAATTAGGTAGTCTACCTCTCAGCCCAATTTTGTGTAAATCTCATGGCACCATACTTCCACGTGGTATCATATGCTTTTTCTAAATCAAAGAATGTGGCTATCAGGTGTTCTTTTCTTATGTTAGCCTCTTTTATATGAATTTCCAAACTTATCAAGTGATCTACTGTGTTTTTTCCTTTCAGAAACCACATTGTTATTGGGATATAAGATTGTGATTTTCTAGGAACCAGATCAGTCTCCTATTGATCATTCATTCCATTGTTTTGCACATACAACATGTCAGAGATATAGGCCTATAATTTTATGGACTCGTATTATTTGGTTTGGGAATAAGAATCACTGTCGATAGTTTCCAAATTTTGAGAAACTCCATTCATCCAAATATTATTGAATATTTTTAGCAGGTACTGTAATGATTCTTGAGGGAGTTGTTTGATGAATTCATAATGTATTCCATCAAGTCCTTACAGTTGTGTTTTGGGACCTTTCAATGGACTCCATCAATTGTGAGAGTGAAGAGTTTGTTATAGCAATCTGTGTTGTTTGAAGAAAAGTTCAATTTTTGTTTCTCTTCCTTTTTTATGTTTCGGAATCTTTGGTTTCCACTTGTTTTGGAGTTTTCTGTCAGTGTTTCAGCTAATATGTTAGCTATTTTCTCCTTACTTGTTACGTTATTATTATTTATTTCAAGATGTTTTATCGGGTCTGATGTCCACGCGAGTATAAATAGAACCCGCTCGGTTGCGGTAGGAACTCTTCAGTAGACAGCAAACCTGGCGACGAAGACGAGATAATTTGACAAGCTTCGAATTAACAGCAAAGGGAAAAATGTACTCGAATTCAACAACATGAGTAAAACCTCGATTTAACAAAACATTACCCCCTCAACAGCAAAGAAAAATACTCAAATTCAACAACAACACGAGTAAAACTTTGAATTAACAGCAAAGGAAAAAAGTACTTGAATTCAACAACAACGCGAGTAACAAACTTCGAAAATAACAAATTATTTCGAAAGAAATGGCTCTCTCTATGCCAACAATAGAGCCACTAGACTGGGAAGACTCCAACCAGGAGCAAGCATGGAGAGAATGGAGTGAACATATCGAAGACGCATTTACAATGTTTGATATAACAGATGATAAACGACAACTATCACTCTTTCGATTTTATGGGGGAAAGAAACTGAAAGATATCCTCAAAACCTTAACACCAGAGAAACCACCAGGCCAAATAGAGCCTACATACAAAACAATAAAAATAGCACTGGATGAATATTTCATCCAGAAAACAAATAAAGTCTTTGAAAGACATAAATTCAGGATGCTTAGTCAAGAAAACAGGGAGTCAACACATGATTATGTCACCCGTCTATGCATACAAGGAGTAAAATGCAACTTTGGTGAATACAACATGGATAAAGCTATAGTGGACCAATTAATAGAAAAATGCTCGTCAAGCAAATTATGCCGTGCGTATTTGAAAGAAACTGATTTAACAGTAGAAGAAGCACTTCAAAGAGCATTCATATGTGAATCCACTGAAACACAAGCTAAACAAATAGAAGAGAATGAAAGAGAGCACTCAGATATCCACAAAATTACAACCAATTACAAGCAACAACAACAATGAGATAACAGTGGGTATAGGAAACTATCCATGGACAACAACCCATTAAAAACAGTTACAAAATGCTACGGGTGTGATGGCTCCGACCACACACACACAGTCAAACAAAATGCCCAGCATTTGGGAAAAAATGTAACTACTGTGGAGTAATAAATCACTTCGAAAAAACATGCTTAAAAAAAAAAAGGAATAGTGGTAAAAGGAAAACGAAGATGTCAGACAACCACAATTACGTCCAACCAGTATCGACGAATCCAAATAATTCAGACAGCCAGGCATTCGTTTTTCAGGTGAAACCTATTCATTCAGCAGATAGCGAAATTGTCCATATTGACAATGTACCTGTCGGAATATTAATAGATTCTGGAGCAGACATCAACCTTATCGATGGCAAAATGTTCAAAGAAATCCTTAAAGTACAGCCAAACTTAACATTAAAAGAAACAAATTGTAAACCAAAAGCCTATGGGAATATTCCAATACCACTAAGAGGAGAATTTTTTGCAACGCTGACGAATGGTCCCAGAAGAAAAGCCCACAAAGTATTCACTACAAAGGCATATCAAGGTGGTAACATATTAAGTAAGCGGGCCAGCATTGAATTAGGGTTTATCACCACTCCACAGGTGAAATCGATTACAACAAAAAATATCCCAAAATCAACAAAAGAAATTCTAGATCAACACCTACCCTCGTTGGAAGGATTAGGAAGAATGAAAAATTTCCAACTTAAAATTAGAATAGACAACAACGTTATACCTGTTGCACAACCGCCAAGACGGACACCATTTCATATCCAACAAGCAGTAGAGGAAAAAAATCAAGGAAATGCTAGAAAATGATATCATCGAAAGAGTGGAAGGACCCACTCCGTGGGTCTCACCATTAGTAGCAGTACCGAAACCAAATGGAGAAATTAGAATATGTGCCGATTTACGCGTGGCAAATAAAGCAGTGAAACGCACCCGCTATCAAATACCAACAGTTGAACAGTTACTGAGTGAAATTGGCAATGCAAACGTTTTCTCAAAAATCGACCTAAACTCTTATTACCACCAAATAGAACTGGATCCTGAATCTAGAGACATCACTATCTTTTCATGCAACTCCGGAATCTACCGATATAAGGTACTGGTTATGGGCATTACATCCGCAGCCAAAGAAGGGCAACGATTGCTTCAACAAATCCTTCAGAAAATCCCTAACTGCTGCAATGGGCCAGACGACATTCTAATCTGGGGCAAAGACACAAGAGAACCACAGAACCCTAGATATGGTATTAGGCACATTGAAAGAAAACAACCTCACAATTGCAGAGCACAAAAGTATATTCCATAGTGAAGAAATCGAATTCCATGGTTTTATAGTGTCCAATACAGGGATCAGACTGACTCGAAAATAAAAGCAATCAGAAATTTCAAAAACCCTGAAAACGTCCAGGATATACGTAGTTTCTTAGGTCTAATCAATTACCTCGCAAACTTTATTCCATGACTAGCAACACTCAGCAAACCATTAAAAAAGTTAATGCGAGCAAAGATGGAATGGCGGTGGACGGAAGAAGAAGAATCTTGTTTTCTCATGCTGAAGAATGCAGTCATTCAGAGCAAATCGCTCATGCACTTTGATCCAAAACTGCAAACATCTGTTATAGTAGATGCCAGTCCTGTGGGACTAGGAGCAATACTTTGGCAAAACAAACAAGGGATACTCATCCCCATCAGTTATGCATCCAGAACTTTAACCGAAGACGAACGTCGGTACTGTCAATTAGAAAAAGAAGCCCTAGCAATTGTATGGGCTTGCGAAAAATTCCACTTTTACCTTTATGGAAAGAACTTTCTTATAATGCCCGACCATCAAGTATTAACAACTATCTTCAATCCTAAAGGTAACCCCTCCATACGAATTTTTGGGTGGTTTTACATCTACAACAATATGATTATACAATAAAACACATTAACGGTAAAGATAACCCGGCGGACATACTCTCTCAGCAACCTATGGAGTATCAAAAAATAGTCTCACCCGAAGAAGAGATTGCCGAAGGATTTATCAACACGGTTGTAATTAACAGCATTCCAAAATCAATCATCTTATCAGAAATAATAGAGGAATCTCAGAGGGATACAACCGTCACAGCAGTGAAAAAGGCAATACAACAAAATGACCGAACCAATAAGTTAACGGAACCCTTTAAACATGTGAGGAATGAACTGACAACAAAACAAGGCATAGTTATACGCGGAGCCAGAATCATCATACCCCAAAACCTACAGAAATGAATCCTGAAATTGGCGCACGAGACACATATGGAGATAATGAAAACAAAAGCCCTGCTTAGAACTAAGGTATGGTGGCCCAATATAGACAAAGACAGAGGCTGCCATAAGCCGATGTATCCCCTGCACAACATTAGACCCAAAGGGAAACCACTGTCCGGTGCATATGGCTGAAATGAAAGGCCCCTGGGAAATACTCCACATAGGCATCTGTGGGCCTTTCCCTAGCGGGGATTATGTAATCAGAATAATCAATGCGGGATCAAGATGGCCTGAGGCATTTGTTACCAAATCCACCAGGGCTGATACAATCATATCGACAATCCAAAGGTGTTTCTATATACATGGCGATTATCGTTTCAGATAATGGACCCCAGTTCATATTCTCAGAGTTTAAGCGCTTCTGCAAAGAATGGGGTATCCAGCACCGAAAGGTAACCCCTTATCCCCAAGCTAATGGAGAGATAGAGCAGTTCTTCACAACCATGTTGAAAGCCATTTGGGCGATGAACACAGAAGGAAAGGACTGGAGAAAACATCTAGGAAAATTCCTAATGTATTACCAAAATAGTCCACATGCCATGACAGGAGAAACTCCAGCTAAGCTACTCATGGGTAAGGAAGTAAACATCAACATACCAGGATTACAAAAGAGGCCTGAAAACCAAGCTTGGAGAACAGCACAGCAAAAGAACAAAAAAGGAAAAGACAGATTGAAAGATCGCACAGATCAGAAAAATAAAGCTAAACAATCTAACATGGAACCCGGAAATTGTCATACTACTTAAAGTAAACACAAGCTAACGCCAGTTTGCCACCCAACACCATGGAGAGTAAAAGAACGCAGAGGCGTATCTGCAATTATAACGCGAGGTGACAAACTTATTTTACGACACACATCACAAATGAAAAGAATCCCCGAAGACAGGACTTACCAACAACCATGGGATGACGAATTTCCTTTCAATGACGACGTTGGGGAGCAGAAAAATATAGAACATGAAAGAGAAAGCGAGGACGAGGAGAAGGAAGAAACAGATATCCCTATAGCCCTAAGACGAACAAAATGCCGTATAAGAAAACCCCGAAGGTATGCAGGCAGCAGTTCGGAAGAAGAGGAAAACAATCTGAATACAAAGGAGGGAGCAGATGTGATGTCCGCATGAGTATAAATAGAACCCGCTCTTTAGTAGACAGCAAATTGTTTCTTGCTGGAGAAATTTTTTTAATCATTTCCCAAATTTTTTTGGTGTGAGAGTGGCTATTGAGGCTGTTACATACTTTTCCCTGAATTGTTTTTTGGCTTCTTTAATTGTTTTTCATGCCTTTGCTCCAAGATGTTTGAATTCAATGAAGTTGAATGTAGTGGATTCTTTGTTGAACATAGATAGGCTGCTTGCCCTCGTCTGCTTATGTCCTGACAATTTTTGCTAAACCAGGGTTGTTTCTATTAGCTACTCTTTGCCTTTGTGGTATACATTCTGTTGCTATGGTTAGAAGAGTTTCTGTAAAATGTTTTAAGCTTTTGTTATTGGAATCCTGAATTAGCCTTTTCTTGCATTCATTTTAATATCTTTCCCAGTCTGCTTTCTTCAATACCCATTGAGATGGGCTGTCTTCATTTAGCTTAGAGTTCTCCAACACAATTGGCATGTATCCAGATATAACTTCCATGTGTAATCTATGTGAATCGTGGAGTAACACATGGCAGAATAGTGACCAGTTGATGGATTCAAATTTGTTTGGGATCCATCATTATGTAAACATAGGTTGTTTGTATTGATCACTTTTTCTATTATTCTGCCCTTCTGGTTCGTTTCTCTACTTCCCCATATGGTGTTGTAACTGTTTAGCTCTCCCAATATTATGAAGGGATTAGGTAGTTGGCCGATGAGTTTGGTTAGCTCACTTTCATCGACAGTATTATCAGGTGGAATGTAGAGTGAGCATATATTTATTTCTCTATATACAGTTGCTTTAACAGCTATTGCTTGTAGTTTAGTATTTAATTTTATTTCACTTTGGGGTATGTTGTTTTTGACAAAAATGGGTGTACCTCCAAAAGCCCTCAGTCCAGTAGTGTGAGTGTGATTGTATAGTTGGTAGTTTTTAATTTTAGTAGTGTTGTCTTTGAAGAAGGTCTCTTGGAAACATATAGCTGGATTTATATTGTTTAGTAGCAGAAGGAGATTGTTATAATTTGCTTTTAATACTCGTATATTCCATTGGAGTATTTTATTTCCCATAGAAGTGTTGTTTTACTGTTTTAGCTTTTGCTTATAATTCTTTTTCATTACTTACATCCATTTTTTTCCAATACCACTAATATATATTTGTTGTGTGTTAAACTATTTTGGACTTGAGTTTCTTTGTTTTTTTTAATTATTCTTGTTTTCTGGGAGAGGTTTCTCTCAAGTTTATCTTTGCAACATTTGATGGGCAAATGGGAGATCTTTGTGATTTTGTTTTTGTTACAGTTTCTGCGTGGATTTAATTTTATCTGAAGTTATCTGTGCAGCAGTTTGAGAGCTTATTGTTGCCTGGATTTGTGGACTTTTAGTGTTTTGAGTCAAGTGTTGTTTTTAAGCTCTTCTTCGAATCTTGGCCAGTCGTCCGGACCCAGTCGCAATAGTTCTCGAATGAGAGTTTTATATTGATCAGATTGCCCGCTGTTGCTGATCAGGCTCACTCTTTGTGTCACTGTGAATTATATTTTTTCTTTCATATACATATCAACTATCCTTCTTGCCTCTGTGAAGGATATGCATTGCTTACATTTCACCTCCAAAATTTCTCTCTCTTTTTTAAACATATTGCAAAACTTTGAGTTAAATGTCAAGATGTATGCGTGTGTTTTTATCTGTTCACCATCCTTTTTTAATAATTATTCTTCGGTAATCTGTGACTCTC
This sequence comes from Acanthosepion esculentum, assembly GCA_964036315.1. Classification (NCBI taxonomy): domain Eukaryota; kingdom Metazoa; phylum Mollusca; class Cephalopoda; order Sepiida; family Sepiidae; genus Acanthosepion; species Acanthosepion esculentum. Next base: position 94,883,198 of record OZ038476.1, read on the forward strand.
TGGTTTCTCAAGGTTGATTTTATTTCCTCGGGTGTAGCCAGGGAAAGTTCTCTATATCTAACTACTCCCTTTGAGATGTTCAGCTTTTCATGCGGATAGAACTTGCATTTTGTAGTCTGAAAGCTTTTAAGTTTCAGTATGTTATTGGCATGTCTTTTAGTGTTCACCTCTATGAATAGATTGCCATTTCATAGCTTCTTGACACATCTAGGGCCTGCTCTACTAGATATCACCTTTTCAATTAGAAATGGAGACAACTTTCTTAAGGATGTTTCCTCTAAGGATTCCACCACTATAAATTTAGAAAATTCTGTTTCTGAATCAGATTCTGAAAGATATTTTTTGTTTGAAAAAGCCATGATTGGTCTTTATTTTTCACTTGCCCTGTGCTCCACCATGCACCACAAAGTCCAACTTAAGGGGGAAACCCATTTGCCTTGATTGAGATGGGGATACATGAGTATGAGTTAGGAGTAAGCCTTTGTCAATTTCTGGTTTTAAGTGTTGTGCAATTTAGTAGTGGTGGAAGTCCTATCCTCTCAACACAATTGACCTTCAGCCCCTGGCTTTTATAACATATAAAATAAAAAGGGTTGGGAATGTTCTGCAAGTACAGATAGAAGAGTATAGTTGGGTGAAACTATGGAAACTGAAGATGCCTAAGGCAGCACCCAAATTGCAATATAACAAACACCTGAGTGACCCGTACCTGAAGGAAAAATATATGGTCAGTGTGAAAAGAAGAACGAGGAACACAATGGAAATGGAAACTCGAAATGGGATGCACTAAGAAAAGCTTTAGTGTCATCAGTAAACGATATCATCCTAAAGGAGAATGGATAAAGAATAAAAAATGAATGGATCACTGATGAGATTCTCAACATGATGCAAAGAAGACAGAAAACTCTGCCAAGATACGGGACAGAATACAGAAAACTACAGAAATAAGGACCAAATTCAGGCTGGCTAAAGAAGAGTGGCTAAACAAAAAATGTGCAGAAATAGAGAGATTGAGTGCCACCAACAGGACAGAAGACATGCTCATTAACAGGCTGCATAAAACACTCATATTAGATTCTTCAATGCTGGAACGAATATATTGGAGAACTTTTCTATGACAAAAGAGAACAACTGGCAATACACAGAATTACCAACGGGCACGAAATTCTAAAAACCAAAGTAGAAGCTGCACTGGCAAAATTGAACAAAGACAAGGTTGCAAGTCCAAACAGAATTGTAACAGAGATGCTGACAGCCTTAGATGATTTTGTCATAGACAGGATTACAGAAATAATAAATTAAATCTACAACAGAGGGGATATACCGGAAGATCTCAGCAGATGTATTTTCATAGCACCGCTTAAAAAACCAGTTGCAAAACAAATGTGAACTCTACTGAACAGTCTAATGGGCCACATGACAACACTCATCATCTGTGTAACACTATTTAGGTTGCTGGTAATTAATAATAATAACAAACACTTGGAATATAAATGAAAATAAGATGTTGATGAATAGACTAAAATGAAAAGGGTTAAAAAATATCAAGAACAATAGATTGATAGCAACTGGTTCCCAGTGAACCAAGATTAATACAATGAAGCAGGTGACCAGCTGAAAGCAATGCTTGATTTGCGTGAACAGGCCAAGTGTTGACAATCTTCGGCAAACAATGCCTGAGAGATCAACATAAGGAGAATTAGGTTAAATACCAGCTCCAAATGAAGTCATTTTACAGAGATGTCAGGATGGGAAACAATAAATTGAACACCTGCAAAATGCTGACCTTTGGCTGAACAAAGTGTCACCATAATGTGAGTTGCAAAATCTTCACTGGGAAAGTATCTCTTGAGTCAAAGGTGAGAAAGCCAACCAATTGTTGTGTCAATACACTTATGAGATAACATTTGGAACCATAATTTTTTTTTAATTAGTCTTCGACTGAATGCTGGAGGTGATAGGTGCAGAAGAGTGATCAAGGAAGGAGGAGGAGCTGTTTGTACCCACTGAAGGGTAGCAGGCACAGACAAGACATGAAGGATATTGAAGGAGCTGCCCACACCCACTGGAAAGCACTGATGGGAGATGGTAATAAGAGAAAGTAGAAGTAATCAGGTGGAGTGATGTCATGAGAGAAGGAGAATTCCTCTAAATTGTTAAGTAATTTAATTTCTCAGGACCAAAAAACAATGGACTCTTGTCGGAAATCAGCAAATTCACCAAAACCCAACCTACATCTTGCCCTGCACCAGTTTCTAGTTGAAGTCCATAAATATGAATGTGTGAAAGCAATTCAGACAGTTGAGAGCTGAGAAGGGAAGTAGTGGAGGTTGCTGAGAGATTTCACAACTCCTGTCGAACTCAAGAACCTCTAACTTCAATGTTGAACCAACCAAATCAGTAAAACAAATTTCGCTAACTCCATAAGCCAAAACTTACCAGCTTATCCAAGTGTTGCATCTGATTTAGGAACAGGTTGGATTGAGAAATACCTGTATGCGAATACAATCACTAACAAGCCATTGTACGCAGTATTCGATATAAAAATAGTAATTATTTTTTATATATATTTTGAGTGCTGTTTTTTCTCCAATTTCATTGTACAACTTTGCTCAACTTGGACCAGCCCAATATGAAGATACCTGTGACAAATCAATCTTGGCCTCCTTATAATCAATCAATCACAACGTGGGGTAAGGTAAGTCAGGATCGAAGAGATCACTCCATTGATCAAACCAGGAGTCGACGAAAAGGTTACATTTGTTGCTGTGAATCAGGATTGACCCTGAATTTTACATCTGTATTCTGATGAATAGAGTGCACAGCAGAATCAAGACAAGAATAGAATGGGTTCATTAAAGGAAATTACAAAAACTCCTACAGAAGGTAGCAAAGGAGATCAAGAAGAAGGGACTAAGCATAAACTACAAGACAGAATGCATAGTCATCAGCAAAAAGATGAGCCCAAAATGCGATTTACAGGCTGGGGACACTAAAATCGAACAGGTGTGGAAATTTAAATATCGGGGAAGTGTTCTGACAGAGGATGGTAAGTGTGATGCTAAGATCTAAAGACATATTGGGATGGCCAAAGATGCATTCCAAAAGCTAGGCTAGAGTATTATGAGACAGGAGGATTTCATTGTTAACAAAGAAAAGAGTACTGAACTGCGACATGATATCTATCCTCCTTTATGGCAGTGAATGTTGGACGATCTCCTCAAAAGTGAAGAAGAGACTCTAGGAGACAGAGGTATAGTTCTACAGAAGCATGCTAAGGATACCATGGACTGAACATGTGAGAAATGATGTTTTGGAGAGGATGCAAACAAAGAGAGAACTAATACTTAACATCAGGAAGAGGCAGCTGGAATTTCTGGGACATGTAATGAGAAAGGAAGGCTTGGAAAATCTGATACTCGCAGGGTGGATAGTGGGAAAGAAGGACAAGGGAAAGCAACATGTGACATACTTAGCAGGCTTAAGCAAAGGGATGGCAAAACAGGGTTTGAGAGAAGTAGCAAAAAGACAAAACTTATTGAGAAGTACAAGGGATAGGAGGAAGTGGAGAGTCATGATCACCTACGTCCTGAAGGGACACAGCACATAAAAGAAGTCAGTGTTAGGTCTATGTTAGGTTCATAGATTACTCATGAAGCTATTTTATTTATTGCAAATGGTGTTATGTTATCGGGGATTTTGTTCACTACTTGTTTTAGTGTTTGTTTGCTCCGAAGTCCAAATGAGGGAAAAGCTGTTGATCTGTTATTGTAGAATTGAATATATTGAGAATTATATGATTTTGGTATGTTAGGTTGTTTGGGTTGGATTGTAGTTTTAGTGTGTATTGTTGGAATAATTTTTTCCATCTCAGGGACAAAGGTAGTTTGTTGGCTTCTATATACAGACTTTGCATAGGTGAAATGCAGAAGGCACCTAAACTTAGTCTTAGACTTTGATTTCTTATGGCCTGTAGTCTTTTTAGGTAGGATTTGCATGTGGTACAGTAGATAATGTATTCATAGTCTAATTTCAGTCAGATATGAAATCTATACCTTTTACCCCAATCCAATTTTTATATTGGCATTTTTGACTTAGGTGATTGATGTGCACTTTAAATTTAAGCTTATTTTCTAATATGACTCCTATATATTCTGTTTGTTGGATGATAGAAATTATAAACTCGTTTATTTTTAATTGTGGGTCAAGGTAGTATGCTAGTTTTTGGAAACCATATTTATTGGTTCATTTTTCTATCTTATTTGGAGATATATGTCTTTCAATGGATGACATGTTTCATGATGAGTATGTAACTGAGAGATCATCTACATACAGGAACTTTCTAATACTTGAATTGATGGTTTTTACAATGCTGCTGATTTTGAGAATGAATAAGGTAACAAACAAGATACTACCTTGAAGTACTCCTGCTTTCTGTTTGTGTGGGTCTAATTTTTTATTTCCATTTTGTATTCTGAAGATTATGTGTGCTAGAAAGTTTTTGATGAATAAGGCCATTCTTCCTCTTATTCCTATCTTGTCTTTTAAGATTCCATATTTTCATGTAGTATCATAGGCTTTTTTAAAGATCAAAAAAGATAAATACTACATGGTGACCTTGATCAAGGCATCACAGATGAAGGATTCAAGCCATATTAGTTGATTGTTTGGTGCCTTGGTTATTCCAAAACCCACTTTGATATCTAGATAAGTGATCATGTTTTTCCAGATACCACGTTAGTCACACATTTACCATTCTCTCTTGCATATGCAGTTTGTTAGTGCAATGGGTCAGTAGTTTGTTGGGTTAGAATGGTCTTTGCTGGGTTTAGAAATTGGGATGATGATAAACTCAACCCATGATTTGGGGATTTTGTCTGTGCACCATATATCATTAAAATCCGTAGGAGTTCTCAGAGAGATGTTTCTGGTAGATTTTTTAAAAATTGATAATGGATTTCATCTAGACCAGTTGCAGTGTTTTATGGAGTGTTTTTAACTCTGTGATAGTAAAGGGAATGTTGTATTTGTTATTTGAGGTGAATATTAGTTTTTCTTTTTCCATGTTTTTTGTATTTTTTACATTTGGGGGATAATGATCTGTTGAGGATTTCCTTTGGAATTCTGTTGCTATCAGATTAGCTATTTCTTTTTTTCCTGTGTATTTGTCTCCATTTGGTTTGGTTAAGTGGTATTTTTTCCACTTATTTTCTCATGTTTTATTGGTGTTTGTTTTTAGTTTAGAGATGTACTTTCTCCAAGTTTCTCTTTTGACTTTTTAATTATATAAAGTGTTTTTGCTTGAGCTTGTTGGTAGTTGCAGATTGGTTGTGGTTGGGTTATGTAGGAATAATTTGAGCATTTTATTCCTGGTTTTGGCTGCTTCTCTTGTTTCTTATGTGAATCAGGGTTTTGAGTTGGTATTTTGATGGAGGATTTGGGTATTGTTTATTTTGCTATCTGTATTACTATGTTTGTAAAAAAGGTTATTAGATCTGGTTCATTGAGTATTTTGTAATTCATTTATTAATTATGTTTTTTCCTTTTTATTTTATGTCAGGTTATTTCTTTGATTTTCATTTAGATTTGGCAGTGTTTTGGGGATTTCTGTATAATTTTGTATAGAGAAAGAGGTTTCTATAAGTTTTCTTACTTCTGGGAATGTAATGTTTTGAGTTATTTTTTGTTGTTATTTCTTTTTTCCCACGTGTTGCATTCATTAGCATCAGCGCTGTGAACTCCACTGCAGTTGCTACATTTTGGCTGATTTTTTACAATTTATTTCATCATAGTTTGGTTCTATTTCCCCACATCTTGCACATGTTTGTTTTATGGCCATATCTTTGACATGTGTGATATCTCAAATTTTGCATATATTTATCTACATTGACAATTAAATTTTAATTTCAGTTGGTGGTGTGGGTGTGTTAAAAGTTAATATATATGTTTGCATTTATTATCTGATCAGAATCTGTCTCCAAGTAGTGTCTTTTCATTTGGGTTTTTCTTTCTAGGTTCATATAAAGAAATTATATTTCAATGACTGTGCTCTCCGCCCACCATGAAGCCCTACAAGGGAAATATCAAGGGGAAAGCCTATTCACCTTGGTAGATCTGGACTACATAGTATAATTGTTTAACTTCCTAAGTTTCAGTTCCCAAATCAACTTCTTGTTCAGGAATAGTTTGAAGCAATAGTTTCTTCGTAAGATGATTACCCTACAGCCACCACCTTCCAATCCAGCTTTTTTCAGAGTTTGCAGGAATTTGAATCAAGGCTTGGTGTGACCAGCCAGTTGATTGGATTAGGCCTATCTGACCACCCAAATAGCCTAGGTAAGGGCCAAAGTGATGTGTTGTGGTTCATGAGTTAAAACAACCCTCTTCCTGAAACCCTCAATCACCAGGATCTCATCCCCAGACATCATGGGCCACCCCCCATGGCAAACATGTGGCCCCATTGGCTTTGGGATTACCCCTCTGCAGGGGTGCAATCAGCTTATTCTGAAGCCCCTGCCAACATGGAAAGGAACTACAGAAGTGAATTTCCAACAAGCAAGAAGCAGCAAGGTATTTATTGTAGTGATTAGAAATAACAGGATCCAGTTCAGGAGCATATTTTTAGCACTGCTAAGAAACCAGGAGCAAATAAATGTGAAGAAAATGGAAGAACGTGCTAACCATCAATTGTGATTCTCCGCAAGAGAAAAGCCCAAGATGTGAGCCATTGATTGGAGATTTCAAAATCGAACAAATACAGAAATTTAAATATCTGGAAAGTGTTTTAACAGAGGGCAGAAAATGTAGCACCAACATCTGAGGGAGAAAGATACTTTCTGAAAATTAAACAAGTATTAATAAGAAGAGAAATTTCATTAGAAACAAAGAAAGCTCTTCTGAACATCTATGTAATACCAATCCTCTTATAATACATAAAATCAGAAAGAGACAGTTGAAATTTCTGGGAAACACAATGAGTAAATAAGGCCTGGTAAATTTGACACTCACAGGCAAGAGGGACAGTGGAATGCAGCAAGTAACATACCTTGTGAGGATGTCAGAACAAAGAGGAGAAGTGATAGTTAAAAGTCAAACATAGATAAGAGCTATAAAGTATAAGGAATTGTGAAGAGCTATGATTCCCCATCTTCTATGTGCTGTGTCCTAAAATTTAGACCTGTATCTTTAATAGTTTTAAAATCAGAGTATCTTGAAATTTCTAAATAGTTTAGTTTGGTTGTTTTGTTTAACGGCATTAGTGGTCATTTTATGCCGAAAATGATTTTGAGTGACTTTCATTTGGTTTTCAAAAATGTATTGCTGGAAACATTTGGTTTTCAAAAATGCATTGCTGGAAACATTTGGTTTTCAAAAATGCATTGCTGGAAACATTTGGTTTTCAAAAATGCATTGCTGGAAACATTTGGTTTTCAAAAATGCATTGCTGGAAACATTTGGTTTTCAAAAATGCATTGCTGGAAACATTTGATTTTCAAAAATGCACTGCTGGAAACATTTGGTTTTCAAAAATGCATTGCTGGAAACATTTGATTTTCAAAAATGCACTGCTGGAAACATTTGGTTTTCAAAAATGCATTGCTGGAAACATTTGGTTTTCAAAAATGCATTGCTGGAAACATTTGGTTTTCAAAAATGCATTGCTGGAAACATTTGGTTTTCAAAAATGCACTGCTGGAAACATTTGGTTTTCAAAAATGCATTGCTGGAAACATTTGGTTTTCAAAAATGCATTGCTGGAAACATTTGATTTTCAAAAATGCACTGCTGGAAACATTTGGTTTTCAAAAATGCATTGCTGGAAACATTTGATTTTCAAAAATGCACTGCTGGAAACATTTGGTTTTCAAAAATGCATTGCTGGAAACATTTGGTTTTCAAAAATGCATTGCTGGAAACATTTGGTTTTCAAAAATGCATTGCTGGAAACATTTGGTTTTCAAAAATGCATTGCTGGAAACATTTGGTTTTCAAAAATGCATTGCTGGAAACATTTGGTTTTCAAAAATGTATTGTTCGAAAATGTATAGCTGGTAATACTATTTTTCAAAAAACATATAGCTGACAACCTTATTTTTTCAAAAACAGTCTTTCTGTTGGACATAATTTATCGCCGTACCCAGTATGCATATGCAGTTTATCGTCATACCCATGGACGCGGATGCAGTTTACCATCATACCCATGGACGGATTTCTAAATAAGGCCTTCAACATAATTCAGATATTTGTAATTCCAAAGATGTTGCACATACAGATTTGAAACTTGGTGACAATAGTTAATATTTACAGTAGATTACAAAAATATATTTTTATAAGGACTGGAAAATGTCTGAGATGACAAAAGACAATGTCCACTTTGAGAGCTTCTCATTGTTAGATACAGTATCTAAATTATTAGGTTGTCACACATGAAATGACGCATTTTTTGGTTGGATGTTGATTCGGTCATGTAACAAAGTAACTTCCTTAGTATAAAAAAAATCTTGACTTATTCCTGACTCTTTTTCTTTCCAGATAATTTTCGTTCAATATATTGTTACTCATAAGCCCAATGAAAATGATTACAATGAAACAATGTTGAGTAATCTTAGTGTACAAGTATAAACTGGAAAAAAGGACTATTTTTGCATTGAATCATTAAATGCAATGAGAAATGGATACTCTTTGACCTCAGTAAAGGCCAGTGGTTAGATGCAAGTGAATCACCAAAACAATACTCGAAACGTTCACTGCACCCTAAAAAGTTAATGGTTACTGCGTGGTGGTCTTTCAAAGGGTTTATTCCTTATTCTTTCTTGCCTCAAGGGAAAACAATAACAACCTCACATTGTGGAAAAATTGAGTGTATACACGAAAAATTGAAAAAGAACAAACCAGTTAGTTTAAGAAAGTTTTTATATTTTTACCACATAATCTTACTTGTCTGAAGATCATATAACAGAAGTTGTTTTGTGGACAAGGTTAAGTCTAAGCTTAAAACATTTTTAGATCAATTTGCCATGCTGAAATCATGGTTTTGTTGATTTTGGCATCTTATAAATTTACTAAATATGATGCTGAAAATTGGTACTCCTATTTTTTTTTATGTAAACTATTTTTTCATTTTTACTTTGTTCCAAATAGTTTAGAGGCCCTCAAAAAAAATTTTCCACAAGTTTATCGATAAAATCTTTAACTGAACAAAGAAACTAATCTAAAAGTATTAATATATATCCCAAAATGCCTTGTGAAAATGTGTCAAAATAGTTCATTTTCATCCATTTTAACTGCTATTTCATTTATTTTCAAGGCTATTTTAAGAAAATTAGCATGTAAACAAAATTTAATCTTTTAATTTCATAAAGATGCAGTTCTTTCTTGTATGTGATGATTCATTTTTATTCCACATTTCTTTAAGTTATATCACTATTTTAATGAAGGTTGGCATTTTTTCCACATTTTCAAAGTTGACAATTTTCATGGTGTTGTTTTTAAACTTGTCTTGTGTCTCCTTACACATACCATAGTTCCGTTTTAAAGAAAAAAGAATGCTCATCAATTTGGTGGATGTAAAATAGGGTTTGAAGTTATTTTTCACAGAAAATTTTAGGCCATAAAATACCATAGAAATTCAACATTTAACTCATTTTTAATAATCAGATTGTTTCATATTTCTGTGCCCATGCAACTTGAGGTGCACGTGAATCAGAAAGAGGGTATACTGCTTTCATTTTGTGTGAAACTGTTGGATCCAGCACACTGAAATTTGTATTGCTAACAGTGAATAAGTATCACCAGCTAAACCCCATTTTAAATCAGACTTGTTGATCAATATTAAACAGTTTAAATCTTTTTCTTATATTTTATTTAATTATGCACTTTAAAACTATATAAAATACTTATTCATTATATTTTGTCCAAATTGTCATGCTCAGATCTTGGCTGTTGTTTTTATGCATTTAAAAAAAATAAAATTCAGCAGAATACACATAAAATCTTTAGAAAATATATAAACTGAATATATTCTTAGTTCTTTAAATTTCATATTTGTCCTTAAAAAATAAAATTTTAAAAATGTTCACTTTTCCTTTTAATGGTCATTCATTTCATATACATTTGAGGCTTGCAATATTTTCTCTTAATTTGGGGATTAAATTGAAAATTTTTTTACATTTTCTTTTATAAAATGAAATGTAATTTTGCCCTGTCATAGATGATTTTCTATAGGATAGGCAATCTGACTAACACAAAAATACCACGTTATAAAATAGTTTGAGCAAAGACCAATCTGTATTTTCTCTGAAAGTAATTTGTCATTCAAAATAATGGAATTTTCTTTTGAAAAATATTAAAATATAATAGTTTTTTTGTGTAGTGAAGACTAAACAGTTAAGAAATAAACACTGAGTATCACACAAACTGATTTTTTCCTGTAAAGAAAAAAATAATTCATAATTCCAATCCTAAATAACACAGCAATATATAAATAACTTAAGTGAGACCCAAGTACATTTTCTTTTCACTTAATATTTATATATTTCTGGCTACTACAAATTCTCTATAATGGTTGTTATGCCTTAGAAATATAATGTTGTTGCAATGGACGGGCAATGATATATTGAAAGAATTAGAAATGACAAATAGCCACTTCTCATTTAAGTAACTTGATATTAAGTGAGATCTGTGTGAACATAGAACGTGGAACTAGTATAGTCTACCCCAGTGAGCAAAATAAAGGGTTCAGTTCGACATTACAACCACCTGAAGAAGGCCGGAGCATACAACGGCCGAAACGTTGTAATAAATATGGCGACAAAGATGAGGACAATAGTCTGAATAATTTAAATAATGTAATTCATTGATACTAGTCTAATCTAATTTTAAAAAATATATTAAACTAAAGAAGTTCCCTTACAAAAATCAACAATAAGCATACTTACTGTATCTGAGAACTCTATGAATCTGGATATAAAGAATAACCAAGATACTTTTGCCATCTAAAAAAAAAATATATAAAAAAATATATAAAAAAATATAACATTTCTTCAATACAAAAATCACTTTTCACATATATTTTCAAATATTGTACATCATCTTAGGTATATAGATATCTAAATAGCTAAATTTATATATGTACTGACATGTAGTATTGCTTTAAACAGCAAAAATGCAACTTGTACACTGGAAGAATTTAAGCTGCAAAACTGAAGTGGTCAAAGATTAAACAGTATAAAATAGTACTTCTATATGCTATGTCTGTTCAGGACATGAGCCACCATGGTTCTTCACAACTTCCAATAGCCTTTACTAACATTTTTCTTTTTGCCATCAACCCACACCCCATTTCACCATCTCTTTACACAAGTTCAACAGGAAGGTAGTCCAATGCCTTCTACTGTCCCATTTGTCTTTTATATGTTCTGTGAGTATCAAATTATCCAAGCCTTCATTCCTCATTATGCGTCCAAGAAATTTTAGCTCTTTTTTATTGTTAAGTTTGTTTTGTTTTATGACACATCAACCTCAATGAGTCATTTAATATCGACAAAGTTTTAGAATAAGTTCATAGAAATAAAATAATCTTCCTTGTAGAATAAATTTGGTACAGGAGTAAATATTGTAGGTGCATATAGTTGGAATATCATTGTTCAGTTACTCATATTCTTGCATACAATATCACTTCTTAGAAAATGTAATATTTTGGATGGTTTTGTTTTGTTGAAAAGGTCTTTCAAATTCTTCTCTTGGTAATGTTTTGCTCAAGCTAGGTCAAAGTCTACACAGTCCAGCAATATGTTTTACCATAAATCTGTCTTAGCATGTTGGGGCTTCTGCACCCTCTAGTAAATGGTGAATGTTGATGTAGGTGTGGCCAATGTGAAGGCGTGTCACCACTGCCTGTTCTCTTCTATTGTTATTGTATTTTATGTTCCATTCTCCAGTGGTGGGTTTAATGTTCAGAAATTTGTTATTAGTGAGGATATCATTGTTCAGTTACTCACAATAAATGGCAAATTTAAAAAATAGTAAATAAATCACAATTATTCATTTACTCACAAATAAATGGGTTTTGCCATTTATTTGTGATCATTTTATTGATAATAGTCCTATAATCAGTGTGTGGTATTTTCATGTTTGTTATTTTTGTCTTTCATTGCTCTCTTTGCTTCTGAGTCTGCCAAAGTGAATCAGTATCCAACAAAAGGTTATTTCTTTTTTTTTTTTTGGACAATTGATGAATTCTATCTGATAGAATGATTAAAGGGTCACTCGCTTTTTTAATTTTTCAATGAATTAGCATAAAGAGTCTGAGAAAATTATGAATTTATTGTAAGGGTTTGTGGTTATTATGTAAAGTGCTAGATTAATAGCAATTGTTTCAGCATTATATATTGAGGCTATGTTTGTAATTCTTTTCTGTGTGTCTATATTTCTGAGATGAGGTATTATGTACATTATTTACATTATTCGGACTATTGTCCTCATCTTTGTCACCATATTTATTACAATGTTTCAGACACTGTACACTCCGGCCTTCTTCAGGTGGTTGGAATGTCGAACTGAACCCTTTATTTCACTCACTGGGGTAGACTGTTCCACGTGCCATGTTTAATGGATGTCATCAATTATCACCTGTTAATTTCCCTCTGAAACTGGGTATTGAACTCACACTCTTTGGGTACTGTCATTGGATCTAACCAATGCCTTTATCCACTGTGCCATGTGTCCTTGAGGACATCTGTGTATGAATTTCTGGGTATTATAAACCTAATGACTTCAGCAAGCATTTTTTTACCAGTGCTCATATTGCAATTTTTGCTGTTATCATACGTTTTTACCAGAGCTCATATTGCAGCTTTGTTGTTGTTATCACTTTTCTCTGGCACTCCTTATTACTGGTTCCCATATTGTATTCATTTCTATGCTTGGTCGGCTCAGAAGATCTTTGTGGCCTAGCATATGTGCTGATTTCTTAAGTTTATGAATTTTCCAATGGTGTTTCTTGTCTATGATCTCAACCTGATCCCACAGAGGGTGGTGATCTCCCTTCTCTCTCCATATGTGGTCAGCCATGCCTGATTTTTCCACTTCCCCTCATGTTACAGCTTTCTGGTGTTCTTGAAGCCTTACCAAGGGGGCGGCCTGTCTCCCCTTTATATTTCTTTTCACAGCTGCACGGGATAGCGTACACACAGTCTTTAGTCACGTTTTCCTCTATGGGGGGGTCTTACTCGGGAGAGATATCTGCGAAGTGTCATCAAGCTTTTGAAGGTTGTCCTGATGTTATATGGACCGCGGATCCTTTGTATTTTTCTATGATAACCCCTTCACATAAGGCAGGCAGACTGTTTTCTGAGTGTTGTTGTCCTTCTCTTGTACCTGCCTATCCCAGTTTTTTGGGGCTGCTGCCATGTACCCAGGGTAGTTGTTACATTGTAGGGTACTACTTATACTGACCAATTCTTTATCTAATGTCTCTAGGTTGCCACTTATGACTTTTGCTCAGTGTTGTAAGCAGTGGACGATCCCTTTCTTTACGCTGTATGGATGGTGGGAGTTGAAATTGAGGTACTGTCCGGTGAATGTCAGTTTACGGTATACGGATGTCTTGAACCCATGCTCTGTTCGAGATATTAGAACATCCAGGAATGGGAGTGTGTTGTTACTCTCTTTCTCCATTGTGAACTGTATTGAAGATCTTATTGAGTTCACATGGTCTAGTAGAACCTGAACATCTTCCTGGTGTGGCCAGAGTATGAAGGTGTCATCTACGTACCTTAACGATATAGTTGGGTTTAGAGATATAAATTCTAATGCCATTTCCTCAAAGTATTCCATGTATATATTCACCATTGCTGGTGATAATGGCGATCACATTGCTAAGCCCTCATCCTGTCGATATATGTGTGATCCCATTCCGAAGTGTGTTGTTTGTGAACTGAAAGTCAACATCTCCATCAGATTATCTATTGGAATACTGGTTCGTTCTTCTAGGGATGAGTCAGAGGCCAATCTGTCTCTGACTACTGAGAGTGCCTCCTCTGTGGGTACCTTGGTGAACAAACTCACCACGTCCAAGCTCACTATCTGGTTGGATAGGATTGGAGCATCTTTGATTATTTCCACGAAGTGGGCGGAGTTTCGGACATATGAAGGAGACTTTCTGATCAATGGGTCAATTATATCTACAAGGAAGCGACTCAGAGGGTGGCACACCGAGCCTTGGCAACTAACATTCGGCATGAGCGGAATACCGTTTTTGTGAATCGTAGGGAGACCGTATATGTGAGGTAGCGATAACTGCCTATACGTCTTAGGTGTGAAGTGATCCTTGTTCTTGCTTAGTATCTGTGACAGTTTGCATTCCGTTTTCATTGTAGGATCCTTTTTTACTTTGCTGTAGCTACCATTGCTAATGAGGTCTTCCAGCTTTCTTGTATAATCTGATTTGCCCATCACTACAGTCGCATTGCCTTTGTCAGCCGGTAGTATGATAATGTTTTCATTCCTCTGTAGTGATCCAATCGCCAGCCTCTCCAGTTTTGTTATGTTAGACCTGGGTGGCATATGGAGAGAGAAGGGAGATCACCGCACTCCGTGGGATCAGGTTGAGATCATAGACAAGGGACACCATTGGAAAATTCGTAAACTTAAGGAATCAACACATATGCTAGGCCACAAAGATCTTCTGAGCTGACCAAGCATAGAAATGAATACAATATGGGAACCAGTAATAAGGAGTGCCAGAGAAAAGCGATAATAACAACAAAGTTGCAATATGAGCTCTGGTAAAAAATGTATGGATAACAGAAAAAGTTGCAATATGAGCAATGGTAAAAATGGTTGCTGAAGACATTAGGTTTATAATACCCAGAAATTCATACACAGATGTCCTCAAGGACACATGGCACAGTGGATAAAGGCGTTAGTTCAATCCAGTGACAGGACCCAAAGAGTGTGAGTTCAATACCCGGTTAAGGCAGTGGAGAACTTTCAACAGGAGATAACTGATAACTGGCATCCATTAAAACATGGAACTAGAACAGTCTACTCCAGTGAGCGAAATAAAGGGTTCAGTTCAACATTCCAACCACCTGAAGAAGGCCAGAGCATACAACGGCTGAAACGTTGTAATAAATATGGTGACAAAGATGAGTACAATAGTCCGAATAATGTAAATAATGTAATTCTTTTCTGTTGTTTATTATCTTTTAGGATGGCACATCTGACTTTAATTTTGTTTTTTGCTTTATCTGTATTTATATGAAGGTGGTCTGGGTGTTTATTTTTTATCTTGAATATTTTGGCTTGGTAGATGATTGGGTTTGTTTCGGATTAATCCAAAACAAACCAAATTGTCTACCAAGCCAAAATATCTTGTAAGTTCTAGTATTATTTTAGGTTGGCTGATCATCCAGGGAGGTATAATTGATAAAATTGATCTATGAATTTGCGTTATGTGGTTCTCAAGTATAATCTCTTTCATACATAGATTGAACAGTTTGATAGAATTTTCACTTTGCTGGAAAAGTTCAGTGTACTATGGTTTAAAAGTATTGTTGTAATCTGGGTTTAGAGGACAGGAAGATAGTTTTAGGTAGTATTGGAGAGTGAGTTTTTCACGTCTTAGTCTTAGAGATGGTTCTTTTGCATCTGTATATAAGCTTTCAACAGGAGAGCTGTTGTATGCTCCAAGGTTTAATCTAAGACCTTGGTGGTGTATGGTATCTAGTTCTTTCAAGTATGATTTCCTGGTTGCTCCATATATGAAGCGGCTGTAGTCTAGTTTTGATCTGACTAGAGAGCGATATAGTTTTAATAATGTTTCTCTATCTGCTCCCCAGTCAGTGTGTACTATGGCTCTGATTAATTGCATGGTTTTATTACATTTGTACCTTAGGTACCTGATATGGGGAATAAAGGTGAGTTTACAGTTGAAAATGATTCCTAAGTATTTATATTCATCTACAACTGGGATTTCGGTGTGGTCAAGTTTCAGTACCAGGTCAAGGTGGAGTTTCTATTGGTTTCAAAAGTGGACACATTTTGTATTTTCTTTGGAAAATTTTAGTTGTTCTTTATAGTCCATTTGTTCAACTTATCAAGGCATAGTTAGAGCTTTCTATATGATTCATGTTTCTTGATCTATAGCAAATCCAGAAGTCATCTGTAGGGGAGAAGATGACTTACTTTATGTGGCAAAGCAAGCACGTATATACCTGGCAAGCAAAATGAGTGAAGGAAAGGAAAAAGAAATATGGCCGCCTTAACACCTTAATTTAAGAAAAACACAGTCTCGGAGACAAGAGAATTGGTGAGAGTGGTTGGCCGTACGCAAATTTGTCGCAAGATCAGCTAGGCATAAAACACCACGAATGAGAGAAAAATGACAAGATGCTCATGGTACTGTGTATACGGAGAGACTTTGTTGTTGGGAAAGTGATTACTTGGGTCAGTTTCACACATCATCCTCATACAATGCACAATCTGTTCTGCTGTTAATGTTTTTGATGATATCATTTATTTTAATGTTAAAGATTGTGAAAGATAATATGCTGCCCTGGGGCAATCCCATTTCTTGATCTTTTTCCTTAGAGAAAATATCACCAATTGAGACTCTAAATCTATCTTGGAGGAAGGTATTTATAAACACTGGCATTCTACCTTCTAGTCCAAGTTTTTTAATATGACATATTTCCATATCATTTATATGCCTTTTCAAGATCAAAAAATACTGCCACCAGATGCTCTTTTTTAATAGAAGCCTCTCTGATAAATGCTTCTAATCAGATTAGGTGGTCTATAGGGTTTCTTTGGCTTCTAAATCCAGATTGATACTCACTGATCAGTTTGTTGGTTTTCAGATACCAGTTCAACCTACCATTGATCATTCTCTCTAGAGTTTTGCAGACACAACTGGTAAGAGTAATGGGTCGGTAGCTTTTGGCATTTGAATTATCTTTTAAAGTTTTTGGTATAACTATGGTTTCTTTCCATATTTTAGGGATATTACCGTTGATCCATATGTTGTTATAAATTTGTAAGTAGGCAATTAATTGATGCCTCAGGTAATTCTTTTAAGAATTGGTAATGTATTTTGTCTGGTCTAACAGTTGTATTGAAGGCCTTGTTGAGGGATTCTTGAGTTCTCTTTTAGAGAAAGTTTGATTATAGTTTTCAGTATTTTTGCTTTGAAATTTGATTTTTACTTTATCTGCTTTTGCTTTGATCATTTGAAACTTTTTGGTTTGGTTTTTGGAGGATGAATCTTGTGAGAAAATGTCAGTTAGATGGTTTACTATCTCTTTCTTGTCAGTAATCTTCACTTTATTGTGGATGAGATGTTTAGTAGGGGATATTATTATTTTTCCCAGTTATTTTTCATATCATTTGCCATACATTTTTTGGTTTAGCATTACTGTTTATTTTAGCAATGTAATTCATCCATGTAGTTCTTTTGGATTCTTTAATGATTTTTCTGGCTTTGGCTCTAATATTTTTATATATATATATATATTTTCTCCTGTTAGATTTATTTTTTTAATTTTTTAGTGTTCCTCTGCGTAATCTCACAGCTTTCTTGCATTCCTTGTTAAACTATGGCTTATTTTGAAGAGTTGGAGCTTTTTGGTATATTTCTTTCAGCTATCTTAAGTAGTGTATTTTTAAAATTTAAGATGTCATCCTCATTGTTTTTATTGGTTTCTGAGATTAATTTGGTAAGGCATGAAGTTTTAAATCCTTCCCAGTCCAGAAGAGCTACTTTTCAGATTCCAGCTTGGAGTTCTTTTATTTAACTCGCTTGATATGTCTTCTAAAGAGAATTGAGAATTGGTCTCTCCCACATGTGTCATCGTGAATTTTCCAGTTTTAATCTAGAAACAGGTTAGGGTCACATATTGTTAAGTCTATTTTAGAATGTGTGCCTGTTGCTGGATGCAGATATGTGTTTGATTTGTTGTTGTTGTACAAGCACAGCTGATATTTATTCAGCATTGATTCTATTATTTTCCCCTTTTTTAAAGTTTTCTTGCTTCCCCATATCTCATTATGGCTATTAAAGTTCCCCATTATAATGAAGGGTCTTGGCAGTTGTTCTATTAATTTTCTAAGTTCTGATTCTTTGAGTTCTTCGTTTGGTGGTATATATAATGAACACACTATTATAGTTTTGTGGTGGGGGGTGCTGATATAGTGACTGCTTGCATATTTGTATTTAGCTTGATTTCACTGTGTGGAATATTCCATCTCAAGCCCTATCAGTGTGCTGTTTAATATAATTATATGACTGGTAATTTCTAATGTTGATTGTATTGTTGTCTTTGAGGTGAGTTTCTTGAAGGCATATGACTGCCGGACAGTAGTATGTAATAAGTAGTATCAATTCGCAAAAGTTGACTTTTGTTTCTCTAATATTTCATTGGATTATTTTATTGTCCATGGGTATTTTGTCTTTTGTTCTGTGGGACTAATTTTGAGTTTTGCTGGTTTGTGGAATTTTATTTTCGATCTCTATTATTTCAAATTCTTCAAGTTTGTTTCATGTGGTTATCGGGATGGGTTTGTATTTGTGTAGTTCTTCTAATTGGGTTTTGTTTTCTAATAGAAGTATCTTCAGTTATTTTATTCTTATTTGTGTCTTTTTCAGTATCTGGAGGTCATTCTGGTGGTCTTTACTGCCTTTCTTTTACTAAAATTGTTTGGTAGTTTTAGAGTTTTTTTTCTATGATTATTTCCATATTGTCATTGTATTTATTAGTCTGAGTTTTGTCTTGCATTGTTTGGTTTGTCTTCTGAACTAGGCTGGCATATGTTTTGTTTCCTATATAGGTTTCCACATTTTTTCTTGCTTTGGAGAAGGATACATTTTTGGTATGTTTTACATACATGATTTCTTTTCCTCTTTTAAAGGTATTGCAGGTTTTGGAATAAGCAGGGTGTTCTTCATAGGTTTTCTGCACTCATTCTCTATGTGGTTAGGGTCATGTTCACCACACTTTCTGCACACTTGGTATCCTCTGTAAATGTCTCTATGAAGACAAGGAAGTTGGTATGTAATTTTCTACCTTTTCAATAGTGTATCCAATTCTGATTTCCTTTGGTATTGTTGGTTTATCAAATGTCAAGATATATGCATTGGTTCCTATGATTTCATCATGTCTTCTAATACTTATTCTTTAGTATTCTTTTACTCCCTGACTCTGCAAAGCAGTCTCCATTTCTGGAGTTGCTAGTGAAAGATTTTGACTTCTTATAACACCTTTGGATAATTTTTCATGTGGATAGGCTTTACAGTTTAAGTTATGAAATTTCTTCATTTTCAGTAAATTCTCCACTTTTTTTTTCATTTTTTTTTATTTTTAACTTCTACTGTAGATTTCCATTCCAGAGTTTTTTTTTTTCACTTTTTCAGGGTCTGAAATTACCTTTTCTATTGAAAAAGGTGAAAGTTGGTCTCGTTGCTTTTCATCTAGAGATTAAATTATAATGAATCTTGGGAATTCAGCTGTAGTTTCTGGTTCAGACTCAGAAAGGTTTTTTTTGGGTTTTTTGGTTTGTCTTTCCATAATTTAAATAGAACTATTCACTGGTTCTGTGCTCCACCACCCACCATAGAGACCAACTTCTGTTGGGAATATACAAAGGGGGAACCTCAATTGGTTGAGGCAGGAATACGCAACCAGTATATTTGCATCAAGTACTGTTTTGAGTTGCTGCCAGTTTCAGATTTAGTACCCAAGAACTAATATTTGGTAACATGAAGCAGTGATCGAACTTTGGTTTCCTTGGCACAATTGATACTCAGCCACTGACTTCTAGCATTTAAAAGTTACAGTGGAGATGCATGTCTGATTGAAGACCGTTCAAGTTGAATAATATGGTTGGGATTAACTTTTGTTGTTAGGACATGTTGTGACCAGCCACTTAATCAGACCGGGCCTCTCCAACCCCCTGTCTAGCCAAAGTGGGGTGTTACAATTACATGACTGCTTTTACCCAGGTTATGAAATGCTCAACCACCAGGATACCATCCTCAGACATCATGGGTTGCCCCCCACAGCACACAGGTGGCCTCTTTGTGGGACCTCTACCCCCTGCAGAGATGTCGTCAGCATATCCTGAAACCCCGCTAACAGTGCCAGATGCAGTTTAATGTCTTACCCATGACAATAATTGCTAAGTGTCTTTTTTGTTTTCATTTTCCTTAAGACTTATCCATTGCATACTCTATCCATGATATTCTCAGCCTGCTTCTGTAGAACCACATTTCTATTGCTTCCCAGTTCAGTCTTTTCTATCTGCAAAAATTGTTCAGTTTTCACTGTCATATAAGAGAATTGATATTACATAACAGTTCAGCAATTTTGTTCTTTGTTTCTAACAAAATTTTCCTGTTTCATTGTACATTGTTCAGCTTTTGCTATTGCAATGTGCATCCAGATTTCAGTGTTGCATTTTCCAGCCTCTGAGAAGATGGCTCAGCTTATCGGGGTGTTTGAGCAGTGCAGCTCTGTATGGAGTATCAAACACATTGCAACTTCCCTTCAGAGGATTAGTTGAGGAGTTTAAAGTAGCGAAGACAAGAGAGGCAATCCTCTATAGGGATTCAAAAGATCCTAAAGTTGCAGAAGCAGGAATAGAGGTTCAAACTGGGAGAAAGTGGAAAGCATTGCACAAGCTCAGTACAGCAAAGCAAAGGCTGAGACAGAAAGCACTAGTAGGAAAAGTAGCAGTGGGCAGATCAAGCCTAGGTTCCAATCCACAAAGTGAGAAAAAAGGAAAGATCAGAAATACTGTCTTCAATATGAAGTGAGAGCAGGTGTGGAGGAAATTAGAGCCAGTAAAATGGTGGCCTTAGGTCAACAGGGGGCCTGGACAAAATGGGAAAACCTAGAAAAAAAGAAAAAAAAAAAAGATGGAAGATTTCCTGGATGGATCTCTGGTATACTAATTTACCCAGCCTGGCAAACCTCCACACATGAGGAAACAGTGAGTCTCCACTTTGTCCATTGTGAAAGGATCCTTCCAACACATATTGAGCAGTTTCTCCAAGGCACTAAATGACGTGTGTTACCAGTGGCACTATGATAAAGTTTTAGGAGCCATAGCAAAAATAGTCTCAAAGTGTCTTCAAACAAATCAATATGAACCGAATAAGAAGATGATGAATTTTCTCAGAGTTGGGGAAAAGGTACAGACATTACAGAAGTAGAAAACATCCCTCCTTAGCTCTACCTCGGACTGGCAAATGAGAGTAGATATAGGCAGGCAGCTAAAATTCCCAGTGAAAATAATACAGACTAAGCTTCATCCAGACATGATTATTTATTCTGAAAAGACCAAACAAGTCATCATGTTAGAATTAACAGTCCCTTGGGAAGAAAACATGGACCAAGCCCTTGAAAGGAAACTTGGGAAATATTTACTGATTGTAAAGGAATGCAAAATGTGTGGTTGGTGAGCTTAGCATGCACCGATTGAAATCGGATGCAGAGGCTTTGGTGGGCATTCACTATGTAAGATGTTGCCAAAATTAGGTGTAACAGGTTTGGAAAAAAATCAAGGCTATTTGCTCAATAATAATGGCAGCAGAAGAAGCCTCTAGATGGTTATGGCTTAAAAGCTCAAGTGACTGGCAGTCAGTAAGGAGATGAAAGGAAGTTTCTGTTGATTATTATTATTATTTTTTTTTTTGAGGGGAATGAGGGTTAGGTCTTGAGCAGGACCTAAAACTACACCTGACAATGGAGTTTCGACCAGTGGACAAAATTAGAGTACCCTGAGCAATTGTTAGCTATAGGTGATCTGTGACTATGAACTAATACCTGTTTGCCCCACTACAGGGATTATGGTTTTGTAGATGTGTATATTGGTATATGTTTGCTGCCAGTATAGGTTCTTGATTATTCTAATATCCTTCCCAAATTTATCAGTTCCAACAGATCTTTATCAAATGCCTTTGCGTAATCTATAAAACACACAGGTTCACGTCCTTCTGCATTTGTATTGCTCTTTCTGATAACATTCTGAGCATAAATGCTGTGTTTCTTGTTCCAATGTCCTATTTCCAGTCTGATTTCTCTCCTTAGTCAGCCCATTTCCAATACTCCCTATCAGTGCAGAAAAAAATGAATCAGAATTTCTTTTCCAAAGCTGTAGAAGAATTTTCACTCCTTGAATAAATTAATGCAAAATTTTGTTTAGGAATTAGCATTTTCACAATCGTGAGTTTAAGAAACTATATCTATAGATGTACAAGTATCCAAACATAAACAACAAATACATAGACTTAGAGTGTGTGTGTGGGGGACACACAAATATTCATACACATACAAATTTTTAATTTATTGTATTTCCAAATAATGAATAAACATACTTTTCATATAATTAACTGTACACACATGCATAATAACTAAATATGCCTAGAAAAAGAGAAAAAATTTTGATTTAATAGAAATAGATCCCATTTATCCATTTTAATGTGTGAAAAAAGTATTTGTAAAATACAAAAAAGAATACATAATCTTCATTTAATACTTTGTAGAATCGCCATTATTCACTTATACAGCAACCAACCTCTTCTTGTAGTTCTCAATTAATGATTTGCAAATTTTAGTTGGTATTTTGTTCCATTCTTCTTCACAGATGGTCTTCAGATCCAGGACATTTGTTAGAGCTCTTGATTAGATTTGAATTTTCAAATAACATCACAGATTCTGGATTGGGTTTAAATCTGGGGACTGACTTGGCTATTTCAGGATATTTACATTATTTTCAGCAAGCCATTTATTTGTAGATTTTGCAGTTTGCTTAGGAACATTATCTTGTTGGAAGATCCAATCAGGAGGAAGTTCAAGATTGTCAACCAAAATCATTAAACTTGCTTCTAAAATATTTTGATATACTGTAGCATTCATTCTACCATCTATTACTGATATGCTGCCAGTACCTTTTGCAGAAAAACATCCTAAACCATGATGCCGCTGCCACTAAATTTCACTGTCGGAACTGTGTTCTTTTGTTTGAAGGCATTGCCATCTTTCCTCCATACATTATTTCTAGAATTACACCCAAACAACTCAATTTTGGTTTTGTCTATCCATAATACTTTTTCCTAATATGATTTTTCCTTATCCTTATGTTCACAAATGAATTTCAACCTGGCACCTGTGTCTTTTCAATAGCAGTGAAGTTTTCCGAGAGGAGTGTGATTTTAGAGTGTTCCTATGAATTTCATTGCTTATTGTCCGTTTAGTGACACAGACTTCTGATGAAAGCAAAGATTTTGTTTAATTTGATGTATTAATTTCCTTGAAGATCTTCCGTGGAGCACCTGTTCTTTGGTTTTCAACAGTTTTGAATTTTTTTATACCTTGCAATGAATGGACTAATGGTAGTAAATTAAATATTCAGGTTGTCTAAGATTTTCTTGTAACTTTTATCTTCTTTCCAGAGTTTAACAATCAGTTCTTTTTGCAAATTTGACTACTTCTTGCCATGATGATAACCTTCTTGCACAAATATCAATTACAGAATGTTCTGTTTGTATTTTTTAGCCTAAAAATAACTACTGATAAAATTATAGGAACATTCTAGAATATTCCACTTGAATAATCTAGAGCATTAAAGCAATTTAAAAGTTTAACATCTGAAATTTGCATTGTACGAATACTTTTTTCACCCATAAAAATGGATAAATAGGATTTATTTCTATTAAATCAAATTTTTTTCTGTTTCCTATGCATATTTAGTTATGCATCTGTGTACAGTTAATTGTATGAAAAGCATTTTTATTCATTAGTTGGAAATACAATAAATTAAAAATTTGTATGTGTACAAATATTTGTTTTCCCCCACTGTAAATACTTTTACCCAGTTTCCTAGTTCAGTGTTCCAACTCTTGGAAAGTATTAAAGAATCTAAGCAAGATAGAACAGTTTCCCTACCTTCCATGTTTTCCAGATTACATAAAGGAACAGATGATTGTTTTCCAGATTTCCCTGATCTTGTTGATCAACATTTTAATGGTTTGCATGGATAAAGAAAATACAATAAAAATTAAATCAATAAAAAAGGAAAAAGAAAAACTCCAGTAAATCAATGTTATATAGAACATGTGGGGTAATACATTTGTTTCTAGACTTTTAAATTCAGAAGCCCTTATTCAAGGGTTTCAAGTCAGCTTCTTATCTTAGCCATGATCTACCTATCCAAATTATTTTAGTTAAGTGATAGTAACAAAACTTTATTACAAACTTTATTATCCTTAGTCCTTCTTGCATTCAGTTCTATTCATAATCACATTTAGAAAATTTAATATATGTTATACTACACATGGTATCTTGCTTGAAACTAGAGGAAATTACAAATTACCTCCTTCAGTTTTAAAATTAAGGACTATTACTTTTTATGTTGCGAATCTTAAGATAATGGACTCACCTATTTTACAAAAGCTTGGATTACTTTATTTTCAAGACAAGCAAGCTTTTCTTCACTTGGAAAATTGGCACAACACAATTTTTAATGTTAAGATATGCGTTCAATAAGAGAAATAACTCACATCTCCAGTTAATACCCTTGTTATAAAATGCTAGCATTACATAAACTAAAACTCCACCATTTTGAATTTAAGACAGACTACTATTGTTGAAATGTGTTTGTTTTCTTTTACTCAATAGGTTATTTAATGCCAAAAAGATTTTTACAACAATTGCACGAAGAGAATATGTATTCTTTGTAAGAAATCAGTTTGTAGATCAGGTTTTATTGACATATTTTTGTAAAGACGGTTTTATTGAGAGTCTGGATTCATTCATGTATTCTTTTTAAATATAAAGTTGGCAGAGAAATTGATCTTATTGACATTCTCGTTTTGTTTATATTTTTTGGTAGAGGCCTACAGTTTTAAGAAATATTATGTCATCCACTTTTGCTTTCTCGAAGAGCTCATACATGTTTAGACTATAGCATTTTTGCCTTGAGAGAGCAAGGTCTGAACACTAAGTTAATAATAGTGTATGCATTTCACATGCTTGGCATACTGGATGATCTTCATTGTTTAGCAAGTATGAGTGGGTTATTCTCATGAGGCCAATGCGTAAGCAGGCCAATACTATTTCTTCCTTTTGAAATTTTCTGAAAGCCGACTTCCATTCTCCTAGTTTGGGCTGAATTACAAAGAGCTTATTCTGTAGTTTATCATCCCAGCAGTGTTGCCATTCCTTTTTAATGTATTTGTTTGGTTTAGTTTGTTTTGTTTTACAGCATATCAAAATCAACCAGTTATTTAATGCTGACAAGATTTTTATTGCTGGTAATAATTTTTTTTTCAAAAATGTATTGCTGGTATTTTTACTATAAAAACCAATTTTTGTTTTGACCCCAGTTTGCAGGTTAACTATTTTCCCATAGCTGGGACCCTAACAGGTGCTACCACCCTATGTCAGAGTGGACCTGGAACAACAGCAATTACAAGGTGGTTCCACGCTCCTCAAAACCTCCTTGTTGCCGGATGTAGTTTATCATCATACCCAGGACACCTGAGAGAGGAAGAAGCATTTGCAGTGTTTTAATATTTGTAAACCTGTTTTGTTTTTAAACTAATGTTCCCTCTATACAAAGACCAAGAGCCACTCAAGGAGGTTGTTGTGTGAGTGGTAAGAGTAATAGGTTATAGGTGCAGTTTATGAAGATATGTGAAAAAGATAATGGTTAATCATAGACTTGAACAGTTTAAGATTGTAGTGGACAGGAAAACATTCTCTTAGGAGTCAGTCCTACAAAGTAGCAGTTCATGGGAAGAAGCTGTTCAAGTGGAATATGAATGGAATGAGAGTGGTTTGCCTCAGTTTATATAGTGTGGCAGGTCTTAGCTGTAAGGATAAATGTGGGTGGAACTAAAGAATGTAATTTATCAGAACATTTTCCATGGAAATAGCAATAGTGTAGAGAGAGGCTTGCAACATTTCATCTGTGGGAAAGGGATTGTAGGGTGGAAAATAATTTGTCACCACATGACCGTATAGACACCTTTGAACTCTATCAAAACTGGTCAACTCCAGTCCAGATATAGCAGCAATACTCCATATTGTCTGATCTAGCTCTTATAAAGCTATAGCATAACAGGAGAGTCAAGTACTTGAGAGAACACCTATTCATTATGATAGACAAAAATTCAGGGTCTGCTTGGTGATGACTGAACATTATTAGTTTGCTTTTGAGATATTAAATGTAACCAACCAGGCTCTGGTCATTTAGGTTTTTTTTATATGTATCCATATACTCTTCTATTATCTGTGTTGTATAAGAGTAAGTGTTGTTGCTGACACCATGATTTGAAACAAGATCGCCAGTGAGTAACATGGGTGATTCCATTATTAAGTAGATCACATGATCATAAAGGAAGTTAATAAATACAAAGTAGCGTGTTGACTAACTGTTCATTTTTCTTGCTTATCCACTATTGCTATAAGTTTACTCTCTTTACTCTACTACTATATAGATTATGATTGTCTTCTAATCATTATACTATTTGGCAATTACTACTTGAACAAGTATT
The DNA here is from genome assembly GCA_964036315.1 of Acanthosepion esculentum. Lineage (NCBI taxonomy): Eukaryota > Metazoa > Mollusca > Cephalopoda > Sepiida > Sepiidae > Acanthosepion > Acanthosepion esculentum. The sequence goes on from OZ038476.1 coordinate 94,909,755, forward strand.
ACTAGTGCGGATATTATTGCAAGGCGTTAGTACCCGCATCTACAAAGTCTCAAATATAATGAGCATTTTTGGAAGTGATAATGAGCTTTAGCTTGACATAGCAAAAGTGACAAGCAAAGCTGTCCAACATAATAAAAATCTGCATAGACATTCACAAAAGGCCAGAGTATGCTTTTTAGCAATCATTAATATCAAAATGAGGTTAGGACCGAGAAGCAAGCCTTGGGAGATGCCTGCATTGATCTCATGGGCCTTGGAGGACTAGCCATTAACAAATGCCTTCATGGACCTACCTTTTAAGAAGGACTTGATAATTGAGAAAACTCTTCCAGGGATTCCATAGCTGGAGAGCTTGTGTAGCAAACCCCGATGTTATGCTTTATCAAAGGTCTTCAATATATCTAATGTAATTGTCCTCATGATGTATTTATATTGTCAAATGCCTCACTGATTCCGTTAGCAATGACAGGATATCAGCAGTGGACTGAGTAGATTAAAATCTGTATTGTTTGACACTGAAGAGGTTGTTCCTGTTGAAGTGAGTTTGCTGATGACACTCTGATGAGCCAATATTAAGATGGAGGAGTGCTCATCTGCTTTCTTGCAAACAGGGTATACGTTTGACATCTTCCATAGACTTGGCAAGGATTTCTCCTACAGGTAGTGGTTAAACAATTTTGCCAAGTTTGGAGATAATTTGGGGACAAATATTCTTAAGGACAACTAATGGAATTTTATTTGAACTAGTAGACATCTTAGGGTCAAGACTTTTGAGGAGTCTTGAGACTTTCTAGGCTGTGATAGAGAGGGGAGTCAGGAAGGGGATGAGTATTGATATCTAATGTGAAGTTGTAAAGAGTTTCGCCTTGTTTGGTGAGGATGAGATAACATCAATGCCATTTATGATAGTAGGCAGTGACACTTTGCCACTATTGAAAATTTGGTTAGAAGTTTTCCAAAACTCATGGGGTCCAAGTCCTTTTTTAAAACTCTCGTCTAATGACTGTGAGCAGTTCTGAATGCAACAAGGATCCTAGTACATCATATCCTGTGGTAGATATTGTAATAATGGTTATGGTGAGTTATGGCTGCAGCACATTCTGGAATGAACCAGAGCTGGTTATTTGGTTTGACTGCCCTCCAGTTGATTGATCTGTATTCAGGAAGAGTCTTTCATCTGGAGTGCAATTGGTAGCTGTACACAGTAAATTCCTTATTGAATGAAGAGCCTCAGGTAACACTTCTTCTCACTGAGAAATATATCAAGTTTTTTTTCTGCTGAAATCCAGTTCTCCAAATTTTACTTGCAAATTTATTTATGGATTATAAGGAATTGTGCGACTAATTGCTATATTCACAATCATTTTTTTAATAAGCATGTTAAATATTTTACAACAGTGCTGGTATAAAGATCACTACATAGAAAGGCAAAAGGGAATCTAGAAAATTTGTTTATTATGGTAAGAATATATTTGTTCCAAGACTGAGATGGGAAAGGTCCCTTTGACTAGCTGTCCTGGACAAGACTTGAAAAACTAAGGCTTTATTTGGGAACAAATGGGACATGTGAACATCATTTTTTTAATCTTCCACAGAGAAGGGAAGATTAAGGCAGTGTATGAAATAAATCATACATGAGATTCTTGGGTGGAAAGGTTTATCATGTATAACTGCAAGTGAAACTGCATATACATGGGAGGGTATCTGCTAACACATTCTACTTGCCAGACCATTAAAAAATGTCATTTATAACATTAACGTTCAAGGTATCAGCAGGTGACATTATTTTTTTTATTCTGCTGACATACAGAGTTAAACATGGAGGCCACATTATGATGCCCATCAGGAACTGAAAGTGTCATAGAATAAAGTAATGAAACCACTTTTGTAAGGTCTTAACTTTTTCTATTGATAATATCCACATTTTAGATCTTGTGCTGCATTTTTGTCATATTTACAAAAATAAATACAAAACATGTCTAAGAAGTATTGCTCTAATTGCTTGAAAGTGCAGTTAAAAGAAATAGTATTTGAAGATAAGGAGTGATTTCACAAGTGGATTAAAGTAAGAGTGAGATTTCTTTTTATTACTGACTTTCAAGTCTAAAAAACAAGATATTTTTATTTTAAGATAAAGGCAAGACATATAGAAGAAAATATAACAGATGGAGAAAAAGACTGATTGTGCCAATGAATAGCAAAAACTGTAGGAAATGGCAGACAGAAAATAGAGAGATGATATTTTGTTGGTAAGTTGTGGCAGAGAATAACACAGCAGCTGTTTACAAACAATATATGATGGTGATAACATATATTTTGTTTTCACTCATATTCTATCAGTATAAATCTTTGTATTACTATTGTCAATGTTGGGTGCAGAGGCACTTATGCCTAATATCAGTGAACTGAACTATACCTTTTCACTTTCAATTTGAGAACTTTAACTATCAAAATAGAACACTAACTTCAAATTTGAAAATACTAAACTCTTAACCAAACGAATAGAAAATATAATAAATAATTCCATAGAAGAAAATGATTGAATCTTCATTATAAATAAAGCATGTTATTTAAAATGTCATGTCTTCCACATTTAATGCTTTTATGATTTTGCCTTAGATGTTTTCAATGAAATTGGAGCATATTGCCAGTGTCACTTTTGCAAGGGCAGCATTTATATAATTTTCTAGGGTCTGGAGCCTATACTCTTTAATGTTCAAGGTTAACCCTTCTTTCATTAAAATTTCTTGGGTATTTTCATACAATTTTCGCTTTACTTCAGCTTTGAAAATTGATCAAACATTCTCAATCAAATTGAGCATGAGGCTGTAAGTTACTAGCCTCAAAATTTGATCATCGGAAAATTCCTCATCTAAAACCGATTCAGTTTTTGAATGGTAAGATGCATTGTCAATGACAAGAACTACAAAGCCTTTTTAACAAAATCACACACCAAGTTACTTGTGTATGATCCCCACCTGACTTCACTGTAAATTAGGTCCAAGTTGCTGATACAGCCTATTACATGTATGCTGGTACCTTTTGATGCTACTGTAACTGTGTTGTGACTTGTACCTTTTCAAGATCACCTTTCACTCCTTGAAATATGGGTATTGAAGTTTGTTTCATACAGGAAGAGGATTGGCAAGTTCTGGCCTTGAAATGCAAGGGGTTCCTCCACAAACCATTTTCTCTTTTCTTTATTCTCTAATGTGTTTGCTGTTTCTGGCTTGAAACTGACACTTTTCAGAGTGTATAAAAGCATGTCTAGGTGGCAATGTAAAGTTTGCTTGGACAATTTTAAATTGATTTTAGTCAGTTGAATATATTTTTCAACCTTTATATATTAGTCAAAAAATAGATTACAAACTTTACAAGTTTTGCTTTCAGTTTATACAAATTTAAATTCATAAAATTTTGGATAAAGTATTTCATTATATTTGAAAGTCCTTAAGTAAATAATTAAGTGCTTATCAAATTAAATTCAGTTTTTAAAAATAATTTTAACTCTGAAATTTAAATATATAAAAAATACAAATTTGATTAGTTAATTTTCCTTTTTTTGTTTTATTGAAAATAAATCATTCCATTTTCAAAGTTACTATTCTCAAATTGAAAGTGAAAGGGTATAGATCTATATCCGAGATGAGAGGAAAAGACTAGATGGAGGACAGGATGGGGGTAGACAATCATGATTGTGAATGTTATGAATCCCATTTATGTATTATTGGGGGAGCTTTTACATGATTCCAGAGCATAGTTAATTATCCATGGTGGAAAAATATAAAGATCATTACTTTACATAACACAGATACTGTGAATATACTTTTTGTTATATGAATCCATTGAAATAAATATTTTACTGAAATATTTAATGCCAAATACTGAGTGATATATTCTATTATGTGAATTATTTTGAAAGGCACAGGTTCAAGTAATTTTATGAGAATATATAAACAATTAAAATAAAACATGAGAGTACATGCATTAATCAGAAATTTTCAAGTGACAGAATATATATTTGCACACATGAAAATAAGTGAGTGTTTTTTGAAATGTTACATACAGGGGCCAACAATTCATTTTTTTAATCATTTCACCCCAAGCAAGTCAATAATGCCATTAGAAGAATACAGGGAGTGAAAGAGAATGAGAAGACTGAGAATAGGGAGGATTGAGGGGAAAAAATGACAGGGTTCAAAAAGGTAGAAGATGGCAATTGATGTTGCATTTAAATTTTTGAAGATTGTAGTTATCAGGGAACCAAGAAAACAGAAGGGAATTCCACAGGTGGGAAGTGTGTGAAAAGAAACTGCTGGGGCAAAAGTGGAAGCTGCATTTAACTATTTCACCAGTAAAACGGTGGGACCTAGTTGTCAATCTAATACCACACTTAAATTCATGTAATCAGGATACCAGGTAAAAAAAGCTCATCAGAGCAACTGCCATGAAAATATCTGTAGAAAAGACAGAGGGAAGCCACATCATGTTCATGAGAATATGACTAAAGTTGAGATGCCTGATCAGGATCAATTACATTACAGATCCTTCTTTGGATTTTGTCAAAAATCTAGGTGTACAGCAGGAGCACCAGACCAGGTATGGCAAGAATATTCAATGTATGAATGAATGGTAGATCTATAAATGTGCAAAATGGATTCTGACAAGAATAATTTTCTGGCACGATACAATGAACCAACTTTCCTTGCAGTAGATGCAGCAATTGATTTGATATAATCACTCAACTTCATGTCAGTGGAAAACATGAGGCCAAGAAGGCATAGTGTGCTGCTCTCCTGGAGTTTAGTATCAGTCATACTGATGGCAGGCAGAAAAAGGTTCTCTGTGGTGATTAAATGGAAACAGTTTTGTTTTAGAGGCGTTAACATTTACAATCCATTACTTGTCCCAGTTAACCACTGATTGGAGGTCCTTTTCAAGAGCAGTTGCCAGGTTTACTTTGTCAGATATGCTACTGAGACAGGAGTAAATGCTAGTGTCATTTGCATAAGTACCAAGTTGGGAACTAATATTGATTTTCTATTCAGTTCCCTTTTCCCACCAATGTAAGTTTTCCTCTAGTGAAAAGTGTCTGTTAGATCATTTTTCAAGCATACTGAAGTAACATTATTTTTACCAGAGGAATATAAATCCAACCTTGAGTTTCATTTTTATAGTTAATATACTTAAATTAATTTCAGATTGATATTATTCATTTTAAAATGTTTTGACTGATCAATTCACACAAAATCATGTCTCACAGAGGACCACCACCCCCTACTTATGATTTCAATAGAAGATATGATCTATTCAAAACCGAGTTAGAATTATGGGGATAAGTCATATCATCCCCCACCAACAAGCAAGGGATAACTATAGTACTGGAGAAAATAAATAAAACAGAATTAAAGTGTACAAAGTTTAAATAAACTGATTTCTTTATTAGCAGAAGATGAATTAGAATTTGAATAATGAATGTATAGCACAAAATACGGTGAATTTCAAAAGCAAATGTGATAAAATGAAAAATAAAGGAATTACACTCCTTAGCTTTCAAGTTATGATAAAGAGCTGGCATATCTAAGCAATTCATAACAGGCATTGATTACAATGATAAAAATTCTTTATACAAAAATGCAGAGAAAGCTTTTTTGAAAAGAAGGTGCAGTGTGTTGCTCTCCATGAGTCTAGTGTCAACCATGCTGATGGCAGGCAGCAAAATTTCTCTATGGTTGTTAAATTAGAGCAGTTTTGTTTTGGAGGTATTCAAATTTATGAGCCATTTCCTACCCCAGTGAACCACAGATTGGAAGTCCTTTTCAAAAGCAGCAGCCAGGTTAACTTTGTCAGCTCTGATGGATTTGCTATTGAGACAAGAGTAAATGGTAGTGTCATCAGCATAAATGCCTAGTTGTGAACTGAAGACATCAGGAAGATCATTGTGTGAAAGGATCTGGAAGTGGGCCCATTCAAAATGACCTTCATTTCATGATTTGATAGGAACGACTGGATTAAATCAAACAATCGTCCACATACAACATGCCAAACCCTGTCAAACGCCTTTGAGATATCTAGAGCCACAGCTCGAGCTTTGTTGCTATTATGAAGAGCTTAATATACATATTTAGAGATGGCACATCAGCAGTAGACCTGGCAAAATGGAAGCCATATTGTTTCTCAGAAAGTAGGTCATGAGAGGTAAGATGCTTAACCACTTCAGCATTGATCAAAGTCTCGAATACTTTGCCAAAAAGCAGTAGAAGACAAATAGGGCAATAGAGGGGTCAGAAGGTTCTCCAGAGGAGGACTTCCAACAAGCAGGAAATCAGGAAGCAGCAAAGCAATAATTGTAGAGTTTGGAGAGAAATGGAGCCAGTTCAGGAACACATTTCTTTAGGATGGCGGCTGTGATCCCGTCATCTCCGTTTGCTTTATGAGAGTCTAATTTAGAAATAATATCCAAAACCAGTGATGGGGTTATGCACATATCACTCAGTAGAGTCTCTGTTCCAAGAGGGAAATCAGGTGTGGGTACTCCAAACGAGTCAAGTGTTGAGTTGGAAGAGAATTTTTTAATAAAGCATTCAAACTTATCTGCTGTAGATATCAAGACTATTGATCAATTGATTGAATAAAAAAGACTCTTGCAGAGCTACCAATAATCTCTAGAACTGAACTTGCGAGATACTATATGTTGTTTCATTCTATCAGCAAACAGTAAGTTAGCTATTTTGAGGACACAACGAGCGGAGGCAAAGATATGTCTATTGATTTCAGATGTGTTGCTCTAGTACAGTTGGAAGTAGTAGCAAGCATGCAGGCGAGAACAAAGGAGATGATAAATGCAGTTTAACCTGGTATTTCTTTGCTGGAATGAAAGCATCAGTGCCAGCTTTCACCCAGGAGGAGACTGCAGATGCACATTTATGAACAGTACAATCTGCATTCCAAGGGACATCACAAAGGAAGTCAGAACGAGTCCCAATCCACTCGTTGATAACAGAAAGATATTCTGTTGGTAGGAGGTTTTTGTTTGGTAGGGGAGCGGAAAGAGATGTTTACAGACACTACCAAATTATCAGTTACTAAGAGTACAGAGCTGCATAGTACAACATGAATCTGAGATAGAGATAAAAAAAGAGATCGAGAAGAGAAGCGTGTCTGTCAGAGTAACTGAGGAAACACAGGAAGTCCACCACTTGCGTGAAAGATTGAGCCGGATGCAAATCCGCAACAACTGACAAACTTCCTGAACAAATACACTATTCTCTTGGTGCGCCTGGTGTAAAATTGCAACAACTGATAAACTTCCTCAATGTTCTCAATAATCTCTTCTTGCACCTCTGCTTTCTCCTTTACATGATTCTCCTCCAACGTTGCAAAAGAGACTCTTTTTTTGTATCTCTGCCAGTGACGAGTGTTCAGCGTTTTTATGTCCTTTTCTGCCTTCCTTCATTTGCATGCGTGAATTCACTTTCCATGGTTTTACGCGACCACCCGCGAGAGGATACATGACCATTCGCAATATAAGCTTGCTGGGGGCAGCCATGTTTTTTCCAGTCAAAAAAATAAACCTTGCACGCGGAACATCTACGCTGCCGTTTGCGATCAGGTGGGTGATTATTTTCATTCCAATTTTCACTACAGTGATTATGAAGTTAAGGATTTGCATGCCAGCAGAGTCAGTGACAGAGTATTTAAGCCACATGGCATGGTGACTAAGCCTACCATGCATTAGCATGGTAGGCTTAGTCACCAAACACAAATATATTTACAAATGCAATTCTGATTATTTGAGTCGACAATATGATAATTGCTTCAAAATGTAAAGCTACTCTATTAAAAATGAAAAATTCCTTAAATATAAGGTTTAAAATGACCGACTATCATGGTTTCTTGGTATACAGTTCGAATTAAAGGATAACACTATGACAATGAATCAATCCAGATACATCGACAAACTCATCAAAATTCGACATGTGAAATTGTAAAACGTGGACTACTCCATGTGAAATGAATTTAAACACAATTATGAATAATGAAGATGGTATAGCAGCGTGTGAGAAAGAATACAGAATGTTGATAGGAAGTCTTATTTACGTCATGACATCAACAAGGCCAGACATCTGCTATACGGTTACTAAGTTGTCTCAAAACTTAAATAAACCAAGGACTGTGCATTTAACAAGAGCTAAGCAAGTATTACGTGATTTAAAGGGAACTAAGAATCAGTACCTAGTATTTCAACAATCAAAAACCCACTACAACTGGAAGGATTTTGTGATGCTGATTGGGCAAATTTACCAGATCATAAGAGTATCACAGGATATTGCTTTAGATTGGCAAAAGATAATCCAATAATACATCAAAGATCAAAGCATATTGATATTAAATATCAATTTGTTACAGGTACAAAAGAAAACAGTACAAATTGAATATGTTTAATTGGAAAATAACGTGTCGGATTTATTTACGAAGCCAATTACAAAATTGAAATTACGGGCTTTCATTCCTCTTATATTTGGTACTGTCTTATAGTCCTGGATAAGACATAAAACTGCATCCATTAGTTATTGTTCTATATTGGGGTATAAACATGAATAGTCCTACCTTTAGCCCGCTGACCTGGAGTGATAGTGTCTGTTTTAATGGGTCCCAGCTATGGGTAAAATAACATTTTCTACCTTTTTTGTTGTGATCACGGCCTAAATTTATAATATTGTTGTTAATGTTTATTAACCTAAAGTACTTAACAGTGAACAAATGATATAACTAATTTTTGTGGATATAAATTTTTCATTTAAAAAAAAAAAATCATTTTATGAATATTAAGAAGAGAAAAAAATAATTATTTGATGAATGCTAAAAAAAAAAAGAAATAAAAAAAAGAAAAAAATTCCTTTTATTAATACTAAAGTATTTGTTCCATATAAATATTGACCTTACTAATAGTTTGAAAGAAGATTCCATAACGTACCCAAAATAGAGGGGGTGTTGGGTTATTTTGTGTACATATGTGTACTAGTGAGCAAACCAAAATGAGCTGACTCATTTTATAGTCCACCCATAGAAGGTTAACCAATCAGAAGACTTGAAATATTCAATCCGATGTGTATAAAGGCATCCATTTTGATTTTTTCTTGTCGGAATATCCACTGCTAACCTGTCAGATGAAAAGACCTGCAGAACTACGTTTTCCTACTCTCTCTGAATATCCATTGCCAACCTCTGATATGGAAGACCTTAAGAATTCTTGAATAGCTGCTACTAGACATTGTTGCTGTTACATTGAACAAATTACTTCCTATGTCGGATTGCTACATTCAAACTACATTAAACATTTATTACAGAGATAGCTGAGCTGAGTTGAGAAAAACAGAGACACATTTAAGAGTAGTGTGGAGATTCAAGAGAGAGTTCCCTAGCCAGCAGGAGATGTTCACAGACATACGACTCCATTCCAGAAAGGATCCATTTGGAGATTAGAGCAGCAGTTTTGGGGGCAGCATGTTTGAAGAAGGTTGAGAGAGGAGTGTCAGTCATATAGGACTGAAAGCTGTTAAAGTCTGCTTACTCATAGTGAAAAACCATTTAATTTGATGTGCCAATGATGGCTAAAACTTCTGCTGAGCATTTGTCAGGGCAGTATGTTAGAAAAAGGTTGAGGAGGTTTGCTTGCTGTCCCGTCACATCCAGGGCACGAGTGGGTTCTCTGGAGAGAGAGAGTCAGCTCCTCCTACAGCAATATTTCTAGTAGTAATATCAAAGTTAAAGAACAAGAAGCTTTTTGTAACGGAGAATCAGGTCAATTCGACAAGAAACCCAGAGTTGGTTGTGTGTGGTGCAATAAGCACCAAGAGTTACATCCTCTTCCACAACTGGCTGTTGAGAGAGGACATTCTACTTACAGTTGGCAGTGCTGACAAAATCTTCATACAAACAATGCTGGGCAGGTATTAGCCAATAGTCATCATAGGTCTGGGAGCAAGAGAGCTATATAACACCAGCTTTTTCTTAGTCATGAGAGAGTGTACTCGACATGCACAGATGCAGAAAACTAAACAAGATGTACACACTGTTTTAACCAGAAGTGCTGGCAGAGGAAATTTCCCTGCATATGGTAAAACTGGAGGAGTAATGGAAATAGCAGAAGAGTTCATGCTAGGTGGCATACAATACAATTGGAGCCAGTAACAGATGTGGTATGGAGAGCCAATTAATATCAAATCTGCATTTCTTCAGACAATGAAATAGAAAAATATGTTTATGTACAACCATGAAAATAAGTTGGAGATATATCTTTGTGGTGTTTAAATAAGTACCTATATGGCCCTAATGAGGCTTCCAGGCAGATTTACTTCACTGTAAAGAAAGAGCTGGCTGAAAATTTAGATCAGATCTAGCTCGATCTCTTTTCTTCATACAAAATAACATAGGCAATCTCAATGGAATTTTTGTCATTCATAGATAATTTCATGCTTGCAAGATTGGTTGTGAAATCTTTCAAAAACAACTCAAGAAACATTGATAATGTTTAATTGGGGGAATGTTAGAGAATAATGACTTTACCAATGTAGGATATAAAAATCAAACAATGTAAAGCTGGCATTATATTCAATCAAACTGACTATATCCAACATATTGATATATTATAAAGTTCCAAGTTCAAGATCTACAAAGAGAACTGACAAGGAAAACACTTCTCAGATCAATGGTTGGTTCTCTCAACTGGGCTGTGCATGAACTAAGACTTTATGCTGCTTTTGAAATGATAAATGTTAGTGCAAAAGGCAACAAGAAAGAAAGAGTTTCCAAAACAGTAAAAAAAAATTAAGAATAAACTTATTTTTCCAGTCTTGGTAGACTTGAATACTGGATAATAACTGTACAAAGGATGCAGCCGTTGCCAAATTTTGCAATTGATCTTGGTTCATCAATGAGCTACATTATATTTGTATTTGGAGAGTATACAAGATGCTGTCCTATAGTAGGGAGAGTATGCAACATTGCCTGAGTAGTGCGTCCAACACACTGCTAAGACAATGGCTTTACAGGAAGCAGTGGAAGAAGCAACCTGTGTCAAGCAAATACTAACATGTTTCCTGGACACATATTTCCAGTCTAATATAACTCTGACAACAAATGTCTAGTGAAGAAGCAAGGAGTGAAGAGAGATCCAGCAACATAGCTTCATTAAAACAAGCAATCACAATGACATCACAGTGTTTTGTGTAGAATCCAAGAGTCAGCTAGCAAATGCAATGACAAAGAGTAGAGACGGCTCTGCTAATCTACTGACCATTCTTCATGAAGAAAGCATGCTGGATGCTTATCATTTCTAAAATATCTATTAGTCTGTATATAAATGTATATAGACCTTTTTGACCATTGTTTTGTATTATGGTTATATGGATGTACAGAAAAAAGGAGGAATATTGATTGTCTGTATGAAGGAAAGGAATTTTTGCATGCAGATAAAAATAAATGTGTTGTACGAAGATATACAATAGTTATATTCACAACAGTCACTATCAAGAACAAGAAGAGAAAGAGAGGAATGTCAGGGTTGGGTGCAGATACACTCATTACATCTGAACTCAGTGACCTGACCTAGTTCTACATCTGTCATGAGGGCGACATGAGAGGACAAGACCAGAAAGAGGATGGAACACTGTGGGGAGTATCATTGTTGAGTGTTATGCATCCCATTTGTATATTATTAGGTGAGTTTTTATAAAAATAACTTACCCGAATTGCTTGGGGAGCATCAGAATAATCAACAGGTTGACATCCCAAGCTATAAGTTCCAGACAACCAACCAGCCAGATTAAACTGTAAAAATAAATAAATAAATTAAATAAATAAATTTCAGTTGAAAAATGAAATAACTAAAATGCCAAAGCATTGTGTAGCAAATATTTTCAATAACTTTTTAATTCTTCTTAGCTTATAACATTGTTAGATTCTATGTGCCATGTCTTTCAGTACTTGGGCTGTCGTGGCTCTCCACAATTTCTTATGCTTTATAACTATTCCGCCATTCTCAACTATTGGGGAGGGAATGATGATATCTGATTTGAACCCACCCCTACCACAACTCGGTGGTCTTTGAAAATGGAGAAGCTTCTTATTAAAGCCAGCCACAACCTTTCACTAAATGACCATTTGATTAGAGTATAGCAGGAATTTAACATGAAGTCCCATCTATAAGTAGAAAGAAGCACTTTTTCCACAATGCTGGATAATCACATATTTTTTTAGTACAGAGCAATGGAACTTACACTAAGTTAAAACTTACTTATAAAAAAAAAAAAAAAAAATGTTTTTGTTTTCTCTACCCCCCCCCTCCCGCGCGTTTTTCAGTAAGTATTCCAGTCGAAATGTCAGTGACTAAACCAAATATCCCATTCTAAGTTACAAGTGAGGTGGTTTGTTTTCAAGCCAGGGGATTGAAAAACAAGACATAACAAAGGGTAGAGGAACTCTCTAAGTCAATGACCAGCTAACTAGAGGTGGTGTCTCCATAAACCACTGTGGAGAAGGCAATGGGAAACCACTCCACTACCTATCCCAAGACAAATCATGGCTAACAACTCAGGTCATATGAACCCTAACGGCATGAAGGGGTTAAGTCTATGGGAATTAGCTCCTCATTTAGTAAGGACCGACATGTGCAACAGGTGTCACCTGACTGTCATCCAGCAACTGCTAGCATAAACGGCGTAAAAGGGATAAAATTCCTCAGAACTGATCCCTCACCTGGAAAGGAATGACATGAGTGACAAGTGACTGTTATTCTGCACCTGCTCGCATCAAACACAGATTAACTCTCGGGACACGGAATGTCCGAACATTAAACAACTGCGAACAGTTTGATAATGTTAAACAAGGGATGAACAGACTTACCATCAACATTCTAGGTGTATGTGAAACCAGATGGCCAAACAATGGTGATTTTGTCAGTGACAAACAGAGGATAATTTATGCAGGTGGTGAGAAGAACAACAAAAGAGTAGGACTAATACTAAATAGTACATTTCAGAAATGCATTCTAGGATACCACCAACTTTCCGAAAGAATTCTGGTAGTGAAGTTGAAAGGGAAGCTGTTCAACGTGGCTGTTATAGTAGTTTATGCAAAAATGGTACAAAGCAAGGAGAAAAACATCGAATCTTTCTACTCCATGCTGGACAGTGCCAAGACTTTATGCAAATCACAGGAAATCATCATTATTATGAGAGACCTAAATGTCATAGTAGGCAGGGAAAGGGTAGGGGATATAGCAGGAAGATTTGGACTAGGAACCTGCAATGAACATGGAGAAAAATGGATCCAATGGTGCACAGCCAATGACCAAGTAATAGCCAACACATTGTTCCAAGATTATCCGAGATGACTATGAACATGGAGGAGTTCAAGAGGATAAACTAAAAACCAAATTGATTATATAACCATCAACAAAAGATTCAGGAATGCAATAATTCACTACAAAACCTACCCAAGTGCCAACTGTGGAAGTGATCATCAACCTCTTATATGTAAACTAAGAGTGAGACTGCGGAAGAAGCCTAATATGGCACCCCAACTGCAATACAAGCTCCTGGGTGATCCTAACCTAAAAGAAAAACATATGGACAATGTGAAGGCACGCAATGGAAACTCAAAATAGATTGAACTAAGAGACGCTTTAGTGACATCAGCAAACGATATCATCCCAAAGGAGACAGGATGAAGAAGGAGAAACGAATGGATGACTGATGAGATTCTCGACATGATGGAAAGGAGACAGAAAACCCTGCCAAGACATGGGACAGAGTACAGAAAATTACACAATGAAATAAGGACCAAATGCAGGCAAGCTTAAGAATAATGACTAAATGAAAAATGTCTAGAAATAGAAAGATTGAGTACTACCAACAAAAGAGACATGCACAAACAAATAAGACAACTAACAAGACAGAAGACATGCTCATCAACAAGCTGCCTAAAATCAAAGGATGGAGCACTTATATTAGAGAAGGAAAAAATTCTTCAACACTGGAGCGAGTATATTGGAGAACTCTTCCACAACAAAAGGGAACAGCCAGCAATACACACAACTACTGACAGACCTGGAATTCTGAAAACTGAAGCAAAAGCCACACTGGCCAAATTGAACAGAAACAAGACAGCTGGGCCAGACGAAATTGTGGCGGAAATGCTGACAGCCTTAGATGACTTTGGCATAGACAAGATCACTGAAATAACAAATGAAATCTACAACAGTGGGGATATACTGGAAGACCTCAGCAGATCTATCTTCATAGCTATGCCTAAGAAACCAGGCGCAAATAAATGCGAACTCCACCAAACAATAAGCCTAATGAGCCACATGACAAAACTCATCATCCATATTCTGTTGAATAGAATGTGCAGCAGAATCAGGCCAGAGATAAGACAAGAACAGTGAGGGTTCATTAAAGACACCAGAACCAAGTATGCGATATTCATGCTCAGAATGCTATCAGAAAGAGCAATACAGATGCAGAAGGATGTGTTCCTATGTTTCATAGACTATGCAAAGGCCTTTGACAATGTACGTCACAAGGATCTGATGGAACTGCTCAGCAACTTTGATATATTCGGGAGGGATATCAGAATAATCAAGATCCTATACTGGCAGCAAACAGCATGCATATGCATAGGGAACAAGTTCAGTGAATATACGAAAATAGAAAGGGGTGTAAGGCAAGGATGCGTCTTCTCACCCAACTTGTTCAACCTATACAGTGAGGCAATTCTGAGAGAATTGGAAACCCTACCAGGATTTAGCATTGGCGACCACAACCTTAACAACATAAGATACGCAGATACACAGTACCGATAGCAGACACAGAAGAGAAATTACAAAATCTCTTACGGAAGGTAGCAACAGAGAGTGAGAAGAAAGGACTAAGCATAAACTACAAGAAGACAGAATGCATGGTCATCAGTAAGAGGAAGAGCCTGAAATGCGATTTGCAGGCCGGGAACACTAAAATCAAGCAGATGCAGAAGTTTAACTATCTGGGAAGCATCTTGACAGGATGGTAAGTGCGACACTGAGATCCGTAGATGTATTGGGATGGCCAAGGACACATTCCAAAAGGTGAGCAGAGTATTGCGAGACAGGAGGATTTCTTTGGTAACAAAGAAAAGAATACTGAGCTGTTATGTGACATCTGTTCTTCTTTATGGCAGCAAATGTTGGATGATTTCCTCAAAGATGAAAAAGAAACTCGAGGCAACAGAGATGTGGTTCTACAGAAGGATGCTAAGTATATCATGGACTGAGCATGTGAGCAACAATGAGGTCTTAGAGAGGTTACAAACAAGGAGAAGGCTTATACTTAACATCAGAAAGAGGCAGCTCGTTTCTGGGACACATAATGAGGGAGGAGGGCCTGGAGAATCTGATACTCACAAGTCAAATAGAGGGAAAGAGATACAAGGGAAAGCAGCGCGTGACATACCTGACGAGCTTGAGCAGGCAGATGACAGAACGTGGTCTGGGGGAGGAAGCACAGGGAAGGAGCTTGTTGAGAGCTGCAAGGGATAGAGGGAGGTGGAGAGCCATGATTGTCTACGTCCTGAAAAGACATGGCACATAAAAAGAAAAGAAAGTTTGCCTTTTTGCTATTTCGACCTCATCCCTATTTTACCAACAATTTACACAAGTTTCATATGTATGGTATTTGCTGATTCCAAGTATAACAGTCCTTTTTCCATTATCCCTAAAACTTCCTCCTTTCATATACTGTCACTAGTATTTTCAGCATTCGTCTATAGAGCCACATTTGTTATCTCAAGTTTCTTCTTCATCTGTGAGGAAACTGTCCGTCATTCACTGCCATATAGGAGGATTGAAATTACATATCAGTTCAACACTTTCTTTTTTTGTTTCTAATAAAATTTTCCTGCTTTTTAATACTTTGTTTAGCTTTTGGAAAACATCTTTTACTATTCCAATGCACGTTTGGATTTCAGTATCACATTTTTTCTGTTAAAAACACTTCTCAGATATTTAAACTTCTCTATTTGCTTTATTTGATTTCTCCAATTCATAGCTCACATCTTGAGCTGTTCTTGCTGTCTACTACCTTGTCTAGGAGTTACTGCTGCTTTTTTTGTGTCTATCTTATATTGTTAATATTGTACATACCAATCATAAATCTTGGTAAGGTTAATTTGTTCTCTTAGGATTACCTCACTGTATAGGTTAAATAAATCAAGTAAGAAGACACATCTTTTCTATTTTTGTATATTTACTGAACTGATTTTCTATCAGTGTGCAGGTGGCTTGCTCCCAGTACAAGTTCTAGATTATTCTAATATTCCCAAATAAATCAAACTTAGTAGTTTAAACAATTCTTTGTATACATCCTTCTGTATTTTCTCACACTTCTTACTTGTGGAACTCTCTTCCAATTTCTTGATTCTCTGTCTCTACAATTTTCAAAAATTTAAGTGCAGCATCAACCGCCAAAACCCTATTTCTTTATTGTAGTTACCTCCACAAAAATGCGATACCTAACATTTAAAATGAATTTTTTAATAATGAAAAATCTTTCTTGAAGCTTTTATTCTAGTTTTAATTTCAAGCTGATAGTATTTTGTTTATTGTATATTAAATTTAATTTATGCTGTATTTCAAATCTAATTTAAATTGATTGGAAAGAGTTTTTGTTTTGAAATTTCTAAAATTTTTAAATTTGTCACCATTTTTAGCAAACTGTTATAAAACTGTCAATCTCTTTATTAAAAATTCTTAAAAAAAATTTTTTTTCTGAAACTTATTTGTAGAATATTAGCAGATTTAAAACGAATATTATTTACTTTAAGTTAATATTGCAGAAATGAATTTTTTAACAACGGTAGCTCGTGTATTTATGTTGACAGCTTTTTAATGGCCTCATGACAGCTCAATGACATAGATTTTTATCTAATTTTGTGCCTTTCAAGTACTCAGTAATCTTAAAATTTTAAAATATTTTCTGTAGCCTAATATTTTATTGAATTTTGGCTCTAAATTTACTGTACCAGTATGAAGTGTGGTTAAAAGCAAAAAAAGAACGATAGTTTTGAAAATGTAAGTTTCCTTCAGGATTCAAAACTTGATTTGTTAATTTGAACGAAGGAAAATATGTTAACAGGTACGAAATGAGTGTACATGCAATTAGTCATTGGAGTTTGTTTGGTTATCTAAATCTTTGGGTAACAAATATGCTCCTATCGAGAATTTAGGTTAAAAGGTTAGTGGACAGTGTTGAGAACAGAATAGAACTACAGATACTTCACTCAGCTCGAACCAGAATAACTTGCTTGCTAATTTTAGGCTGTTCCTCTCATGAATGAACTTATGATAATTCGGGAAGTTTGACAACACTAATTTTTTTTTTCTTCTTTCTCATGGATCCAAAAGGAAACTCATACTACAGAATTTAATTGTTAATATTTTTTTAAACTTTCTCCAAACATTTTATTAACTTATGAACTTATGAACTTTTTAAAAGATTGTTGCTATAATGCCTAGCTTAAGGAAAAGAAAACTTCAGATTTTCCTTTATTCCGTCTTTTTATCATCAAATCCAGTGTTGTGTCATTGTTTATTGATTTCAACATCTGAGGAAACCAGAGATGACATTTGTAGATGATCCATTCAAATTTACCACAACACAATGTTGTTACTTTTAGTAGCAAATTGTGACACACAACATACTTAATTCCTTGTGATCCAGCAGATCCAACTTCAGCATTGAGAAGATCACTTTGGCCAAGGATCAAGAGACAGTTCTGCCTTATGCCAGTAACCAGATTGCAGTTGGTGAAGTGACAAGCTGATATTTTGAGACATGACCAAGTCTATATTTGAGACCAGGTCAGCTTAAGGTCACATTACTATAGTTATCACTCTCATTTTCTGATAATGTTGTGTAGAGGCAAGTGTATCAGCATGTTTATACACATACAGAAATAGATACTTTCACTAATTTGGTATATGTAATGTTTAAAATGAATTTTTAAAAATAAAGTTTTCTTGAAGCTTTCATTTTAGTTTTAATTGAAAGCTAAAGGATTTAAAATTTACTATTTCCAGTCAGCAAAATACTCTGTGATGTATTTCAAACAGAAATTATATTGATCTGAACAGATTTTTTTCAGTAAAATCGATAAATATCAGCCATTTTGACAGATTTGTAAGCAAAAGTTAATTTTCACTTTTATAAATCTTACAAAAATAAAATATATATTTCTGAAATGTTATTTGTGGAAAATTAGTAAATTTAAAGTTAAATTAATCTGATTTGAAACAAATATTACTTACTTTTAACATAAAATGTTGTATTGTTATAAAGTAAAACTATATTTTATAATCATATTGTAAAGCTGATGACTGAATATTTTTAAAAGAATTTCAATTTATTTTTGTATTAAGTGCATTTCATAACCACAGGATCTTGTTTTTCTGACATGTTAATTGATTTATTGACAGCTGATTGACCACCAAATGTGTTCATAGTTAAGTATAGGGGAACAGACAAAGTTTATAAAGAGGAACAACCCTTAAAACATGTGACCTTTTATTTATAGATTTATCAGTTCAGAAATTTTGCATGTATATTCACATATAAAAATAAAATGAAATCCTTTATAAAAATATTCACTTGTCAGCTTTACAATATATGATTATAAAATATAGTTTTACTTTATAACAATATTTCCTAAGAGTTATCACACTGAAACTGAATTTTAAAGAATTTAAAAACTTTATAAATTATTCAATTTAAAAAATTTTTTCTTCAGACAATATTGTCTTTAATATATATTATTTATAAAAGCAGTTAAAAGGCTTCTCTAATTAAATGATGTCTTAGTTTTATTGTTTTTTATTTTTCAATTCAGAAGAGACTTTTGGTAAGATGGGAGTTCAATTTTGCAAAAAAAAAAAAAAAAAAAAAAAAAAAAAAAAAAAAAGATTTTTGATCGAAATTTTTCAAAAGAATTTTTTAACTAATATTGTCACTAGAAATTATCACGTTGAATTTCTCAAGTTTTCATAAAAGACTGAAAAAAAATTTTAAAAATATTTTTACCAAGATTTTCAAAAATAATTTCATTCGTTTGTGAATAAGTCCTGAAAATTTCATTAAAATCTGACATTTGATTTTGCAAGAATTTCCAAATTAATGTATCTGTCACCACAAAAAAGAGACTAAAATTTGCTATACTAACAGTTAGTATAAACTGCTCATGCAAGAAAAAGTTTTTTTAATCAAGCTTTTGAATTTTAAATATAAAAAAAAATACTTTGATCTTTCCTATTAATAATAACAAAGATTTTGACAATAAAACTTTGTTTTCATTACATTTCAAGCATTTTTTCATCACAGTATGCTAATTTTTTAGCAATTTTGTGGAGGTATTGGCCTTTCCTCACTTATCCCCAAAACTAAAGTGTTCTCATTCTCTTTCACTCCTTGTTAAGCCCTGTGTTCTAGTAGGACAGGTTGATTATAAAACCATGGTATTGTACTCTATATGAAAGTTGGGGTTTGAAATGATAAATAATGACAAAACATTTTTTCAAAATACTTTTTTGAGAAAATAAGTTTCAAAGTTTAAGGTTCAAAATTGGAGTTTTGTAATTTCATTCTGATGATGAATGAAAGATCAGTTGTTTTGGCAATTCTCTTTTCCTTTCTAGATATTTTTTGCAGAGTTTGGGGAATTTTTGTAGTTAATATCAGATAGCATATACATCTTTCAAAATGTCCATCATTTCAGGTGTAACTGGTAAATTAACCAAAAGATGCAATACCTTTAAGTGAAGTATGATTGCTACTGTTGATGTTTAACAAAAAACGATTTAATCCTAATGATACCTATGTGTGGTACTAAGGTCAAAAACAGTGTCCTGAGCATAATGTTAAATTGCAACCAAGTGTTTGTCCTGGGCATATGACCTTAAACTGCAGCTAAGCATACTCTTTGGCATGACATTAAACTGCACCAGCATTCTGTGTATGATGCTAATCTGCAACAGTATACTCGTCCTAGGCATGACATTAAACTGCAGCTAAGCAGAGTCCTGGGTATGACATTAAATTGCACCAGTGACACGGGTATGACTTCTAACTGCTCTGGTAGTAACATAAACTAAGCATCATTTTGGGCTTTTGTATGCCAAGGCCTCAGAAATCAGAGAATTTTATGCTGGTTTTGGTAATGTCTCCTCAATTCTCGGCCCACAAAATCATAGAACATTGGACCCTGAATATGTAATAAGTTTGTTATAAGTATAATTGTAAACTGACATTTTAATGTATCTATTCCCTTCTCTGGCAAGATAGGTTAGATTACTTAAATTGAAAACTTACTTGTTATCAGTGAGATCACTTTTATAAAAATTCACAAAATGTACTTGCTTGTTAAAAGCAAGTTTAAAATCTTTTTATTAAATTTGATCATAAGATTCTGTACACCAGCCTCCAGAATCATAGTATTTCAGACTGGTATTGTCTCCTTATTTTAAGTCCTTGAGGTCAAAGAACTCTTGGCCTTGAATATGTGTTTAATTAGATTTGCTCTTTTAAAATAAATATAGTAGTAAAATTAGATTATTATTTCTATATTTTTCCCCAGGTTGGATTGGTTAGATTTATTCATGGAAAATTAAACCTTATGCCTTTTGTAAGACTTTTCTAAAATAAATGTATTTCCAAATTAATGGGTTTTAATTAGATTAATTCATCCATACCTTACTCCATGTAAGCATATTTGGAGGTGGAAAAATGGGATTTTGTTTCTGCCACAAACTGAAGTTTATTGCATCTTTCTTTGAGGGGAAAAGTATTAGAATTTGATTTGAGAACCACTACTACAATGTTTTCCAACTTCAGGTTTTAACCTCTTTTCCAATCTTTGCCCCAACTTTCATCCCTGCTTCCAAAACCGGCTCCCAAAGCCATGATTCTTATCAGAGATAAGAATATATTTTCTGACGAATGAAAAAGCTGGAAAATATAAAAAGAAATTTGACCATCCCTGCCTTGACAATGGTGACATAAAGTTGGGGGTAACACAACTTGTCAGACCCTTCCAAAACCAGCTCCCAAACCTTTAATTCTTATCAGAAAAAAAAAAAAATTTTCTGACAAATGAGAGGGCTGGGAAAGTGTACAGCAATTTTGGAGGGAAAATCGATAAATACAGAGAATACGTGCCTCTTTGGCAGTGTGTATTTGACATCTCTAATAACATCAGGTCAGTGACAGTAACACCAATCATCTTCGGAACCTGTTTCAAGGAAGAAATCTACATCTAAAGACAGAACGTCGGCCCACTACTAAAACTACTTGAGATCTGCTTCCTAGGATCTTGAAATTCTTGTTGTTGGCCACTACTACAAGCTCAACTACAAACTATGGATATTCCGATTGTTTTCCCCTTAATAAGAGTTCTGAGGAAATCTTATGTGAGTGTTAACCCCTTAAGAACAATTTACTTGCTTAAAGAACTTTTAGGCACTCAGAGAAATATTTTGAGAAAGCCCTTACATGAACACTTTTTGCCCTTTAAGTTAAAGGAATTTTCTTTTTTCTTTCTCACATATTTTGTATACATCTCTTTATCTTTTTTGTGCATGCAAATAAACATTTTCTTCTATTGTTACACTCCGAGCAGGAGTTTGAGTCTTTATGCTTCCATCTAAAAGAGAGAATTAAGAGAATTGTCTGCTGTAAATTTCCAAGCAATTGTTGCTTTTATCAATTCTGCCACCTTTAACCATAATCCTTTCATGTGGGAAAAGCGGGATAAATTTACCACACTTATATTAACTTATGAAAGAAACATCAGAAAAGAAATGTGAAAAGACCAGGAAAAAAAAAACAGTCATTAGTTTATTTTTATGTAGAATACAAAATAGAGAATACATTGAATTATTATGTAGTTAAATTGTGGTCAGCAATGAAAATCGATTCCTTTGGTTCTCATATAGAATTTAGGCTTTATTAATTCTCAGAACAAAACAAAAAAAAAAAACACACACACCCCAAAATACCTCAGAAAACAAAGAAATTTTAAAATCAACAGTAAATAAAATAATATATTTAACACTTTCACTGCTACTCATTTGCCCAGTGCTGCCCCCATCCGGCCAGCCATTTTAAAAGAAAATGCCAAATTTCAACCTACATATTTTATTACACAGAAAACTGGCACCAGTGTTTTACAGCATTCCATTTTCATGGATATACCTGGGAATGACTTACCAGATCAGTAATGGGTATACACATGATATTTTTTGAAGCATTGTCCTTTGGAGTGGGACTTCACACTTTTTGCAGAAATACCTTGTTTCTGAGTGTTTTCCAGCTTCTTTGCAGACTCTACATGGCTTGGAAGGGTACCTTTTCTTATTAGTTGGTGGAATTTCTACCAAGTCATGAGCTTTCATTCCACCAACTAGGCGATTGGCAGGATCAATTTTAGGTGCCCTTAGACATACCACAGCTTGAGGAGCTTCCCCTTCATTTTCAGAGTAAGAGGAATGATGGTCGGGGGCAGCAGCCTCGGCCTGACCAAATTCTGCAAGAATGTCATTGATCAGTTCCATCCTGAAATCCAGCAATGCAAGTTTTTTCTGTGGATTTGCCTTGTTGTACGGAATGTGGGAGTTCACAATGCACAATTCAAACAAATATAGCACAAATTTCTTGCTCCACTTGATGGTTTTGCACGTACTAGGATAATATTTTGCCATCTGATCCAGTTTGTCAACACCTGACATATGTTTGTTGTAGTCCAGCACACATGCAGGTTTTTGAATTGGCTGATTGTTCTTGTCCTGAGTACCAGAATCTTCCATCCTAGAGTCATGGAGAGTAGAGATCATTTTCACTGGGCGTTTGTCCTTCCACACGAGCACTAACACATCTCCATCCCTACGAAATGTCACCTGTCCCCGCTTGTAGAGCTGATCTTCATCATTGTTGGGGAGAGCACTATTGTCACTGAAGTAAGAAACTTCAGAATCAGAAGAAATTTATCCCTAGCCCTAGTCTCTGAATAAAACGGAGTCGCCACTTTCCGATCAGTGCTCCAGTACACCTGAATTTCAGGCTTTTTCACTATTCCTGTGTTGAACAGTAGGCCCAAGAACAGCCAAAAGTTTTCCGTTGTCAAGTCCTTCCACCGGCGACAGCGAGAATAGTGTTTCAGATTGGTGTGTTCTTGGAAATATTGTTGAGCATATCTATTTGTTTCTTGCACAATAATGTTTACAAGGTCATCTGTGAGAAACATTTTCAACCACTGAAGGCAACACCCTGGATCATTGGGCTGCATATTTATGCCTGGAGTGCCAGTGAACTGATGCACATGGGGGAAGTCTGTCAATATTTGTCCAGTCTCCCACCCGATTTTGATTTCTCCTGCCCTGATTTCGTCTATCATGGGCTGGAGCCGGCTGTGGAGCATTACCCGGATCAGCTGGCCCAAGCCTATGCACAGCGGATGCTGCAGGCATTGCAACAGGCCCACCAGGTGCTGCAGGCATTGCATTATTTACTACACCAGCCGTGCCTACACCTATGGGCTGACCATCACCTTGGCCATGATGAACATTCACGTCAACATCACCGTGATCGCTCAAATCATCGCTAATATTTCCGTCAGTTTCACTTTCACGACCATTACCATCCTCCCGCACGTACTCGGGATCATCAGAATCAGAATTTTCACTAAATCGAACTGATTCAGAGTCATCGTCATGCTAGCTGCATTTTTGTCAGGAATATTTTCAAATTAGATACGAAACTATCATGACGTAGAGAAAAATCGAGACTGACTAATAATTTGCATGATAGAACAGTTAGAATTTCCCGTATTTTACGATAGATGGCGCAACGGGACATTCATACCAGCGGTATGCAAAAAACGTAGGTTTCCGTACTTGGCCAGCTGGAGCCAGATAAGAAAAACGAAGATCTCCGTAGTTAGCAGCGGAAGGGTTAACATTGCGTTTATGAATCTTGTACCAGAACTTTCTTTCAATGGGTATTATTATTTAAGTTATAAACATTTTGTTTGCAATTGTGTGTAAAGTTAATTAGTTCTTTTGTATTTTTATAAAACAAACTTATTATTTGAAAAAGAAAGTAAACATTTTTTTAATTTAGGTAATTTTGTATTTTTGAAGTAACTAGTATTTATTTAAAAGTAAAATGTTGTGTTCTTTGTTTATTTCTATGGAAGAAACTATATTTCCATTTTTTTAGGTAAGTAATGTCAAAAATGCAGTAGGCATTTTATAACATTGTAACTACCTCTACCCACTCCCACACTTCTGGTAGGAGGCTATAGAGGAGGTGGTGGACATTGCATTTGCACCTAATGACAAGTCATGGTGGTGAGGAGACAGTCTCCACTTCACTCCTCAACTTATCTGGCAGAACTTACAGGTGCTAGGCCCCAGTCAGGAGTCACCTGGAGGTGACAGTGGTTCAGGGTACCCTCATTCTGTCCCTTAGCCTTTGGCTCCACTGACAGTTGCAGTTTTCAGTCTTACCCAGAATCAACATTTTTAGGCAGGAAGCAGACTTGGCCTACCCTGTTGCTTTTTTTGAGGTACACAGAATACCAATTTTGGCTTCTAGGAGAGACCACCTCGATTCTGACACACTCAAAATGTAACTATTCATCACAGCCTATCATATCCAACTCCCTCTGTGGGGCGTTACAAGTAGGGCACAGTGAAATAGTAGTTTCCCCACCAGAAGAAGAGCAAGCTAGTTCCACGTCCCTGCTGCTGTCTTGAGAAAGAAGGATGGAAAGATCAGCTCCAAACTCATCTTGGTTGTCTGATGGAAAGCTCTATAGGATACAGATACTTTAAGGAATAGATCTGTTCAAGACCATCCCACTCCCTGACATGTGCCGATCTCACCACACCACTGTCTCCTGGAATGACATCCAAGTTTGTTCTCAGGATCCAAAAGGGTCAAGGTTTGTGTGGGCTCTTAATAAGGATCACATCATCCCTTTGATGGCAGTTTTGGAAAGGCAACTAAGATCTTCCAGGGTACCTCTCTCTAAAGTGGAGGAGATACTCATTATACCACAGATCACGGAACACTTGAAGCCATTGGTTTTTGTGCTCCATTATCTCAATTAACTTTCTTCAGCTGGGTGGAGCTGAGTCAGAAAGATCACCCCTCCCCAACTGCAATGGCTCTTATTGTGTCTCAAGAACATGAAGGTGATTGCATCTAATTCCTTTTCAGCAGACTCCTGGTATGTTAGGGGTGGTTGTTCACTGCCCTCTTAATGTCAGAGATGATTGTCAGAAGGGAGAAATAATCTGCTTTGCCTCTACCAATAACTTTGTAGAGGCATGTCTTCAATGTTTGAATGCTTCTTTCCCACATTCCCGAGAAAAAAATGGGAATTATGTCTTGCTTCATGTTGCAAGAGCCAAATTTATCTCGATATTCCTGGAGGAGAGAGGCTGCAAAACAGTCTTCTGCTGCCCAGGAAGGTCTTAGCATTATTGCTGTAAAGAGCATTGGGGATACCATACAGGTCCTGGAAAACAGACAAAACACTCATGTCTGGTACCACCTCGATGTATACTACCCTGACACTCAAGTAAATAGAAGCCAATACATTTTCCTTTCCGTGGTTCCTTCCTTCACCCAAACATGTCCTGTGAAATTGACTCCTGTGTTCCTAAAGGGTACTTCAAACTCTCCACAAGGAACCGGTAGGCTGGCCACATTGGGTGACAGCATGGGTCTGGTATTAAATCTGCACCGGCACATGATGCTAGAGCCTTTTTGACTGCCTTGTCTGCCCTGAGGAACCCAGTAACCATTGTGCTTCAACTAGGCCAGAGTCAAGCCACCCACAGATGAGAATAGCTAGAATGGCAATTCATGACAATACGCTTGGTGATAAGGTGGTTCTTTCTCAGTAAAAGGGGTTTTTAACAGTACATCCAAAATGTGAAGAACTACTGATTAGGCTAAAAGAGCAGATCAACCCCCCACCTGGTCCAGGAAAAGGTCAAGAACATAGTCTAGGCAGGGAATTGACATCCCAAGATCATCCAGGAGGAATCCAAGCTCCTCGGCAAATTCCACTCATTGTAGTTTTCATTAAGTAAAGAGTTGCTCTCCTGTCACACTTCTCTTGTCTCCATAGTCTACTGATGAACTTAAGCACCAAGGATATGACTGTCAACAAACAGGAGAATGCAGAAAACCATTGAAAGGACATTCCTCCTCCAGGACTACCAAAAAGTTTGCCAAAGATTAGGCAATCTGGTGGCTCTGCCTATTGAGGCAGGGTAAGTTGTGAGTTGGCCAAGGAAGGATCCCATGGTGCAACCAAGACGGACCATGATACCAAAATTCCAAGTTAAACATAAACTACTTCAGTGTTAATCCTCTGGTGATCAGGTTAGTGAGGTTTTGCATTGTGGCAACATATTTTAAGTGAGGTTTAAGTTTATACTTCAAGTCCAATCTACTGATCATTTGCAGGATGTCCTTGAGTCTATTTCTTGCAAAAATGTTCTTACTGGTCAAGGACTGTGACAGAACCCAAGAAAACATGACTTGAGCATCCATGGCCACTTACAAATTGGAAGGGTGAAATTCCTTGCAGTTGTCTAAGATTGTTGGTAGACACTTGAGTGTAAGGAAAACTGCCATCAACTCAAGGTGGGAAGAGTTTTCTCTTCAAGGGTACAACCATAGCTTTAGCAAAGACCAAGGAAGATCAGTGGTCCTGAGGCAGTCACCCATAAGCCTCTGTTGATGCATCACAGAACAGGTATAGGCTGGCTGCCATCAAGGACCTGTTGGGCAAAATAGATAGTGCTCAACCCGGAGAGATCACCCATGAAACTTCTCCATGACAACTGGGACTCTTGAGGGACCTGAAAACACTTTTTCCACAACACCCCAACCAGAACTCTACTCTGGTCACTGGTAGACAGAGAGACAATGGGTCAAACACCTTGGCTGCTTCAGAAAGGATCTACCTCTAGATTAATACATCAGGATTGCCTTTGTCAGATGCAATGGGCAACTTTTCTGAGAGAGGATTATATCTGTACCCCAGTATCTTCTCCCACTCATCATCATGAGTGCTCAAAGTACCATCTCTGCTCATCTCATTAGCAGAGTAGGTGGCCTTGTTTAGTGAGACCAAGTTACCAGTTTTCAAGCTACAATTAAACATTTGCTTGATCTTAGTAGTGGCCACTAGGTCTGTTTTAAATATGGAACAATGGGGTATCCAGATATAATCCCTAAAATCCCAAGAGACCCAAATATCTCCTCAATGATCTCTTCTTGTTGGAAGAAGATTTCCAGGTAATCTTGATACAGCCCCTTCTTTCTAGACTTCAAACCATACAGTCCAAGATGCACAAGGCAACTGCGTGGTTAATAGGTATGTGGGCCAGCTTGTCTACATGTCAGGATAACTGCACATAATACTTCCTGTCCTTCAAAGTTACAGACCTGTGGAAGTGCGGTATCTGCTCCTGGTCGTAACCGGAAAACTCCTCTCAGTCTGGGATTCCCAACAACTCAACACTGAACATCTGCTCCAAACCCCTCTGCACCTCATTATGAGGAAAGAAATCTGCAAGAGCATCCATGTAGGTAGGCTCAGAATCCAGGACAAAATATACGTGAGAAGAATTTACTTAGGGTGTTTGATCAAGTACTGTATTTCTACACCTAGCAAGGGAACTGTCAGCCTCCTTGAAAATGTCCAACAGTAGGTTAAAATTGGTCAAATAAACAGCCAGGTCTAATGTATTGGCCACCAGAACAGAAGTAAACTAGTAAATTCACTTCCCTTAATAAGGTATCATTTTATAACATCAATGGTGTCCTGCAATAAGTAAAACAAGATGGCTATCCTCCTTCCAGACAGCAGGATCATCTCCCCTTTCAACTCCATCGGGAACTCGAGGAAGAGGAGTTTAGCCATCAGGCAGTCCCCAGCCAAATCATCCTTGGAAAAGCCACAAGAAAAAGAGCTTTCCAGCTTGTCCCAGAGTGAAGATGTTCTAGAAATTAAATTTCCCAGGTCCAAATATGATCTATATATTTTTTAAAGATAATAGTCTATAATATCCTGAAAAATTTGGTCAATAATTTCATAAACATCCAAATACTCCATTTTCAAGCTCATGAGAGTGAGTAATTTTCACTGATGCAACCCAGTTTTTAAATTGTGATAGAAAATTGTGAAAACACATACTCATCTCCGACTGCTGTGATCTGCACTTGTGGGAGCCTTACAGTAAATGAAGATGGGCTTCTTTTTGGGACTAACTCAAGAGAACACAGAGGGCTGATCCAGGTAGGAACTAGTCTCTGGTGGAAGTAGGGAGGAATCCAGTTCCTAGTGCACTGCCAACTGGAGGGCCAGCCAGTCAAATTCAGTCTCCTCTTTCTTCATCAGATGGAGATTTGGGTTAACAGCTGATCCCAGGTGTCTGGTATGGTGAACAGCCCAGTGGAATCAATGAAAACTTTTGGTTTATATATATTATATATATATATATATATAAATAAATAAATAAATAAAACAAAAATCATGATAAATGGCATTTTCCTTGCAAAATGTCAAAAAAAGAAAGGAAAAAAAAAAGAAATTGACCTGAAGAGTGACCCTAAGCTGAGGTGTCCATGAATCAAGGTTGCAAAGGAAAATGATGCCTTTGTAACCTACTGTGTCTGGTAACAGTAGGTAAGCTGACATACAATTAATAGAATAGGAATTTCTTGAGGGAAAGTCAATCATAGATTTTTTGCCTGGAAAATTGGATCTCTAATTCAAGCAAGATGGCTAACTTTATCCATCAAGTTATTTATGGATCAGAGATGCTTATCCACCAGAACTCTATGATAACTTGTAGAACCATACAAAAATTTATAATATGCAGTTAGTTCGCTTGAAATTAAAAGAAATAAATTTCATAACCAGCAACTGATTCAGAGAATAAAGCAACAGTTAACTGAAATAAAGAATGTTGCATTAAAAAATTTACAGCACAAAAATATTTTTGTTTCAGAAGTAGTGAGACACCACAGAACAGTTGAAAAAAAAAATGACATTCAACTATGAAGCAACATGGAGTTTATGAAACTGTACTTGCAGAAGGTTTTTCCAATAATGAACAGCAAGAATGGAACAACATGAAAAAATAAATCTGACAAACTTACCTGCAAGGTGTGGAAAGAACAGTTAAATTAACTACTGAAGCTTCACAAATTGTATAGGGACAAGAAGCAAGGCACATGCACATTACAAAATCATTGTCATCAAATAAAACCTTCATTTATTTCAAAGGGATATTATAATGAACAATTTAGCTATATTATGATGTAATATGTTATACAGTGCAGTAGCTTTAGTGTGATTTTCAATAAACAATTTAAATTTAAATTTTATAATTTATGCCCAAGCATGTGGATTTGATGGTATCTCTGCAACTGTCCTTAAGAAATGTGCTCTGGAACTAGCTGCTGTTCTTTCTAAACTCTACAATAAATTCTTTGCTGCTTCTTGCTTTCCTGTCTGTTGAAAATCCTTTTCTGTAATTCCAGTGTTTAAGAACTCAAACTTTTAATCATTTGAGATAACCCTTTTTCCCTTCTATCAGCATGGTTGATGCTAATCTCCATAAGAATGACTCATTACAACTTGGGCTAACTTCTCCCACTGATATGAAATGGAAGGAGTACAGTGAATCAATTGCTAAGTCTGCAGCTAGGAAAGTTGGTTCACTGTGTTGAGCTAGGCAATTTTCTTCACCAGAATCTATCTTACATATTTATAAGACTACCATTCGTCCTTGCTTTGAATATTGTCACATCTGGTCTGATGCTCTTGCTATATATTTAAAGATTCTTGACAAAATCCAATCAAGAATCTAGCATCAGTCACATTCCCATAACATAACTTCTCCATGCTTTTTCTATAAATAATTTCATAGTAATTGTTCTGGTGAACCTTTGTTTATAGTGCTTAGACTTTATAAATTTAAGCACAATACTAGATTGGTGACAGATGAAATTGCAAGATGTGACCATGTTCTAGGCTAACAGTTTTTTCTCTCGCACTTCTCACTTATGGAATTTTCTTTCAGGTTCTTGTTTTCCAATCAACTGATCTTTAAAAATATAAATGCAATGTCAATTGTTATCTTCTGTCTTCTTAAATTCCCTCTCCTTAATAATGTTTTCTTTTTCTCATATTCTTTCATATTTGGTAACCTCTTTCATCTTAATGGCTTTATTGCCTTGCTTGGGTTGAAATGATTAAAAAAACAAAACAGTGTAAACTGTTTTATAACTTCAGTTTAAAGCATCAACTTATTAATTAACAAGAGGTTGATACTGTTCCTTCCATCAAATCATATGGATTAAAAGTAGATCAATCAAATAAGAATGCTACTTCAGTCAACTGATTGCACAAAAAGCAAGAAAGTATTGAATAAACTTCAAAAACATTTCTAAGAGTTCTATAACCATGTAAAAAACGTTGGTACTGGGAAATTTTGAATTAACTTAGTACTTCCTCTTCATCATCCAATGTAAATATGTTGGCATACTTAATGTTTCTTTTCATGGCACTACTTAAATAGACTTATCCATCTGTAAAAAATAGTTCTATTTCCATGGAAAATTTGGTGGGAAAATAATTTTTGAAGATCAGCATTCTTTAGACCTTCCTTAGGCTGTGACACTTATCAGAATCAAAAAATAATTTTTATTGATTTAGAAGTGGGTGCCCGGTTTATAATATTGTTAGTGTCAAATCAATCCCTGATTTTTACAGAATTATTGGCCTTAAACTAAGTGACTTAGCTGTTATTTACAAATGAGCTAACAGCATTGATATCAGCATATCCCTTTAATTTTCTGAATTTTTTAACTTTGGAAGCACATGCACAAACATTTGAGTTTACCAATAATGGAGAATAAATGGATACATAATTTTATTTATATACATGTAGATTTTTGTTCTTTCAATTAAAAATGTATATATTGGTTTTTTCATTATTTAAAATAAGTCTTTTTGTAACAGCTCTCAATAAAAGCTTGTTTTCATATGCAAGAGCTAAGGCCAATAACTCCGTAGAAGTCAGTGATCGATTTAACACCTTATCAATATTATAAAATCAATAGCTTTTGATTCTGACAAGTGTCAGAACTCAAGGAATGTCTAAAGAATGCTAATCCATAAAAATTATTTCCCAAAAAGATTTTCCCAATTTTTTATGAGTGAACCAATTAAGTAGTGATCATTTTTTTTTCATAATTAAAAATAGAATATACATCCCTTTTTCATAAAAAAAAACGAAAAACAAAACCAAAAAACGTAAAATCAAAATAATTACAAACATTTAAAATAAATAAATAAAATATAATTTGAAAAACTTGAATATATACACTAAGATTACTTTAAAATTCAAACTGAGAGTTCAGGAGAATAAAAAGAAATTGTCAATAAGTTTCTAATGCTGCTATTAATATGAAAATTAGAAAGAATGAGAATTTATTTTATGTATTATAAAATATAATTTTCAAATGATAAAAAAAATGGTGTAAAAATCATTTTCAATTTATTGCATGTAGAATATTCTAAATCCATTGCTATTTCATTTTAAACTGAAACAATCAATAATTAATTGAAAAAGAAGTTAATCCTACTTACCTCAACAAACATATAACCAGATAAAAGCATCATAGAAATATTGTAGACAACTAAAATCTTCCGAATTTCAAAAGGTTTTCTTTTAGCCATCATACCAATACCAACTTTTACAGACATCACATACAAAACACACATCATGAAAGATGGCCAAGGTGAAGCCATCATAGGCCAACTGGCTACTCGTGGGTCTGAAAGAGCAAATTTAACAAATTTAAACAATAATTCATTTAAATATCACAGAAAAACTTAGTAACAAATTTACTTAAAAGATAGCTTGAGTACAAAAAATGTATAAGCTGCAGTGTTCTATAAATTTTAACTTTTATATATTGATATAATAAAATCAGTTAATTTTTAAAATTTCACATATCTCTTTTCTTTGTATAAAACAATATCAAGAATATCCCACTCCAGTTAAACAAATATGTAATTCACTATTTACACATTTAAAACAAATCCATCATTTACATATATAAATATATTCATATATTATAAAAAGTTTAATCTCATTAACATTTAATTTATAACCGAGTACAAGTCAATTAGATTTAGTAAATAGGTTAAAAAAATTAAGCTATCAATATTTTCTGTCATTTTTCACAAATGTGATAGTACATTCAAACATACAAAGAGTTAAAAATGCAACCAAATTACAAGTGAATAGATAAATATAATAAAACTTAACATAAACCATAAATATAATTGAACTTACATAATACATCCCCAAAACAACCTTACAAAAATACAAATCAAACACTACTGCATTTCTTTTAAACTCTTATATCCACTACAATAAGAATAATTATTTACCTATCAAACACATTTCAATTCAGCATATTCATTAGCTTTTGGCCTTAGAAACATTAAAAAAAAAATCAAAAATATATTGAAATAATATCCTGATAAAGGCCACTTTATAATAAAAATCAACTTTTTATTAAAGTTAGATATTTTATACTGAAATGTGTATACTCTATAGCAACCAAGGTGAGGATGCTAGTCTTAATGATGATGATCAGAAATACCATAAATTATGCTCAATGTCAACATTTCCTTCACATTCAACTTTTTCAAGATGTATTTTTCTGTTTGGCTTCCTTTACTACAAAAGCCTAACAGATGACCAAAAACTATTTGTAAATATAATTTTAAGCAAATCCCCAAATGAAAATGTCTAAGATTCTTTTTACAAATTGCCGAATTTTATTTTCATACAGTCCAAGAGAGATAACTCTTCTGTTCTTAAATGGGTGAACATCCAACATGACTTTATAATATTTTATTTTTTTTTATAAAAGTCGTAATTTAATATTTTAGAAAAATATTTTTTAATATTCTTTTAATTAATATTACGAAATCAGTTAAAGTGCGTGTGATTTTAAATAAAGTGTTTACCTTATTAGAGAAAAAAGAAAAAAAACACTCAGGTCGTACTGACATTGAAACTTTAACTACAAAATGGCAACTTTTCATGTTTTTTCCTTTTTAAAAAGGGAAAAAATATTCTAAAATAATTTGTAGAAGTTTTTCAAAGAAAATCCAAATAATTTATTAAAATATTTGAAAATTTACTTAAAATCTTTATTTCATCTTGAAAATGTTATCAAATACAAAATTATCACAGAATTTGGGCTTTCTTGTGAGAAAAGTGTGGTCCAAAATTGTACATACAATTAGAGAAGAGAATATATGCTCCTAAAAATTAAACTAAAAAAATCGAAAATCTAGAAACCATGATGACACTACAAAGTTGGGCATAGATAAATATATAGACAAGGAAAAAAGAGCACTTCACTCTCTAGGATGAGGTTCAAATAATAATGCAACATTCAATAAGTCCCTAAGATAAATAAAGTTGCTAACATGAGTGACCAGAGGTTACTTTCAACAAGCTAGTAAAATGTTCAAATTTATGCAGATACCTATCTTGGTATGCTTAAAATGGATGGTGCTGAATGATTTTTACCATTAATGAAAATAAATAAAAGCATATACTTTGTCTTAATTTTTCTTGTTTAACTTGTTGGAAAGAAAATAGATCAATTTTATTTGCCTTTACCTTCAGAAAAAGTACAACTCATCTTGGTTGTTATACTCACAATGTTTCAGTCACTGTACCTTCTAGCCTTCTTCAGTTTCTTGTTATATTCTGTAACCATCTTGGAAATTTGAATCAAACACTATTCAATTCACAGAATTAAATTGTTCTCATTATTGTAGAACAATTATGTTGTCAAAAATAAGCACTCAGTTGTGGAACAAGCTGAGAAAAGATTATTTCTGTATTGACAGAAAATGTGGCACAAGGCCGAAGTGGGGAATGGGGTAAAGGTCGGTCTTCTGTCTTAACTTTTAAACTTAGCTAGCCACAAACGCTGACCCAATCATACTAACAATATTTCTTGCACCAAAACAACACATTCTTACTTACGTTTCTTACCTCACCCACCATAATACCTCAATGACTATGAAAATACTAACTAGACCCCATATGCACAATTTATCGTTTGTGGGGGGGAGGGGAATAAAATAACAATTTTAAAATTTTAAAAATTAACCCCAATGAGTAATTACAATATGAGACAAATAACTATTTACAAGAAACTAAAAAAATCATGTTAGTAATAAACACTCCACAATCACTAAATGTGGCAGAAACATCAGCTAACCAGACGAAATTAATGCGGGACTATAATAAATTAAAAATAATCATTCATCCCAAGCATTCACACAGACATGCACTCATTCAGACACAACAACAGATACGAAAAATCACACCCAAAACGAAAAACGCCCCACATCCACCAGAGAACTGACGTCACTGACCACCTTCCGAGGGAGGGGATGGGGAATTAAACTTAAAGAAAAATAGGGACAGAAATAAAAGGGGCCAATGAGCATACATACCCTAGCTAAGGTTACTGGAAAATGAAACTAAAGAATCAAAAACAAAACCTAAGCTAACCTAATTTTGGGATGGGTTGCCCATGTTCAACCCAGCTGATGCTTAAAGTACAAGATCAGTTGGGAAGAGGTAAATTTCTCGCCTCCCTTCTGACGTGTCGTCCAAATCACGACTCTCATAACACCTAGCATGCACAAGAACATATAGTGTTCAGCCCCCGTCAACGGCGGAGCCACATTGCTACAAACAGAAGCGGCCTCAAAGACAAAGAACTTTCCAGACAGCATGCAAACCATGAGGCCTTCAACATACTTGCACAGCGGTGCTACCACCGTGCAATGAAAAAAGGCGTGACCAATGGTCTCGACTTCCCCACTACAGCGTCGGCAGTTTGGATATTTCTGCAAGCCCGCCAAGCAAAGTTTTTTGGCAACCCAGAGGGCCACACACATCACAAGCCAGGTGAGTGATGCCTCATTGTTATTCAACCCAGACGCCCAAGGCCATATCGAGCAAGCCTCCTGCTTTGTAAGACCGAGCTCCTCAATCAAATCATCACGAACGGCCCCCCCTAACTAACACCTGATATAATGCCTTACGAGACGTCTGGACATTGGAGAGGCCAACCAACGCCTGTAAGAGGAGTTTCAGGGCACGACGGCATTCACGATAGAAGGAGCACTTGACTTTGGGTAAACGGTGAGCCTCCTCCTCGGCCGAGTGCACACTTCTCAGGGATGGGAAACTCTTACGGGCGTCTTCCTTCCAGAAGGCGCCCACCTCATCTGGTTCATGACACATTCGATCCAGGAATCCAATGTGAAGCATATATTGACGAATCTCAATGCTAGGCATACCTAGACCGCATTCAGATGGATGAAGGCAACAGATCTCCCAAGAGACTCTGGCGGCCTTGCCTCCCCACAAGAAGGAGAACAAGAGCTGCACTAACGCCAGTAAAGTGTCAGACGGAAGTGGAAGCACAGAGAGTCGGTAAAGGAGAATCGGGTAGGTGTGTGAAACATCTGCCCTCACCTTTCAGGAATGATTCCTCCGAGACCACAAATTAATTGCGATCTCGGCCTTCCCTTGCACCTCCAACCAATTCATATCCAACTGGAGATCAGGACCAAACCAGACGCCGAGTATCTTGAGCGGCCCATTCGTCCAGAGGTAAGGTCCGGGAAGAGAAACTCCCTTTCACACACCCAACCGCAAGCCAACTGGGACTCTTTATCTAAGGGAATGGAGTGGTATCCATCAACAGCATCCAACACTGTTTTCTTTTGCTTTAATTCAATAGCCAATTCTTGAACCTATCAATGTTTTGTTCTGTTGCGGGAAAAGGGAGTTTTTGGGGGCGCGTCGGAAGTTGTTCCTCGACTTTGCTGTGTTTGGGGCTCTCATCTGATTTTTTATGTGTGCTTGTCGAGGGCATGTATTGCTTTACTGTATGGGGTAATTTTGTAGTCATCAGGTTCGGGAAGTCTTCAGGCACTATCCCTACGTCAATGCAGGCTGCTTTGCTAAAGTATAGCCGCTGGATCTTTTTGCATATGTATAGGGCTTGTTTAGTTGTTCTTCCTTGAACGATAAATTCCCCAGGAAGCCAACCCTGACATACGAGTGTAAAGTCGCCCACAGCTCGGACGACTTTTCTGGATGGGTGAGCCCCATATTCAAAAGGTGCTTAAGTTCCCCGAGACATATGGTGGCCCCACTGTCAGGAAAGATTATCATCCTAGTGCTGTGATTTCTGGGGATATTCCTAACTTGTCTGGGATCCGGTTTTGGCGAGAATGGGACAACATATGTATCAATCTCCCATATCTGGCCTGTGTCTTTAGATGTATATGTGCCCGTCGTTTGATTGAATGTGATGTGGGCGATAAGTGTGTCCATAGCGGCTTCATTAGCCTCTGGATTTTTCCTGACCACTTGAGCCGGTTTCTTAGCCCGGCATACCCTCGATGGGTGATTGGGCTTCCCACAATTACCACATGTTTGTCCCCATGCTGGGCATTTTAGCCGGCGGGATCCAGTTTCTGAACTGCCATGCTGGTGGCTGCCACAACCTAAGCAAGCCTGGTTGCAATAGGTGCTGGTACAAAGATCCCCCTTGTTGGCTTGTGGCGTACCCTTTTGTCTGCAGTATGTTGATAGCTGAGCAGCAGCTGTATCTGAAGCGCCAGCCATTGAGGTTTGGTCTTGCAAGGCTGATTCAAATGCTTCAGCATGATGGATATTTTCCTCAAGGGATTTAAGTGCCCCAGCTTTGGCCAGTAGATCAGCCTGGAGTGCGTCATTTGCTATTCCACGGATGATCAGGTCATGCTCACACGAGAGGCATGTAAAGTTACAGTCAACGGCTACAGCTCTGAGGCGGACAAAACTTTGTATTGGTTCATCTTCATCCTGAGACCTGGTGGCAAAAGCAAGGCGATGGACAATAGGACTTGAACTCTGGGTGACCAACACTTCTACCATGTCAAATAGCTTATCTGGATCAGTGGTGAAGAAGTCAGGTTGTGTGTTGATTATGGCGTTTTGCACAGTCTCATCAGCACAATTATATAGGTGAATATTAGCTTGGGAGCTTGGCATATCTGTCATCTTGGTAAAGACATCCCAGTCAATCTCGAGATTGAGATGAAGAGGCTTGGCTACTAGTGCCTGAATGCGGGTAGTCTGGGTGGTGGCTTCTTTAGCCTGTTTGATGATGCACAGGGCTTCTCCCATTAATATGACTCCTAGCTCCTTCAGCATAGATCGATCCTGTATTTGAAGGCTCTCAATTGTCAGCTTCTCGTCCGCAAACCTTGTTGCATGAGTTCTGGCCAAGTCGGTGGATATGCCTGCTTCAATGAAAAAGTTTTCCCAATCTTCGGGTATCATAGATCCTGTTCACAGCACCATGTAGAACAATTATGTTGTCAAAAAAGCTGAAACAGAATAATCCACTTTGAGAAAGAGAGCTATTTATGGTGCCATGGAGTATCTCATTGTGCTCAAGTGGGATAGTCCATTGCTTGGGCTGTGATTGGCTGCTGGTACATGAGTGGAGGTATTTCTGTATAAATACCAGCTTGATTCATCAGTCAGTTTGCAGGGTTTGTATTGTCACTCGGGAGAAATTACATTTCGACTTGATACATCTGGAAATTTTTGGAAATTTACCTTTATTGTGTTTTGAACATCAATTTTGGTTGAGTTTGTTTTTTATTTACTGCCTTTTTACGACTGTTTTGGGGGGGAAAAAAAAGTTTTGAATTTTCTTTTCTTTTTTTTACCCTCCTCTTTTTTAATTACCCCCCCGGCCTTAATTTTTTTTGCTCTTTCTCTTTTATTCTGGTTTTCCCTTCTCTTTATTTTCTCTTTTAAATTTTCTATTTTAATTTATCTTCATTCTCTTTATTGTCGTAACTACTGTGTTTTTTGTTTGTGACTAACAATTTCTCGTTATTTCTTTAATTTCTTCCTGTTAATATCCATTAAGTTGTTCTTGTGTACTATTTTTAAATTTTTTTTCCTGTACCAAATATTGTTCTAATCTTTGTATTATCCCTTGTATTGTCTAATTTTTGCATTTAATTTCCTTTGTTTATTTGTGTGACTCGTCAAATTCTTAGCGTCTGCCATTTTGGTTTGGTAAATAGCTCCGGCTATTTTTGAAAGTTTCGTATTTTTTTTGTTTACCTTTTTCTTTGTCTAGCGTTTTTATTGTCTATTTCGTTTTTAGTGTTTTAAATACATTTGTTTTCGCCTTTAGGCAAATTTAGTGCTTTTATTTTTAGTCTGTATTTTTGTCTTGACTTTAGGTGTACCTTGTTTAATTGTTATCCTTTGTCTTTTGTATTTAATTGTAAAACCTTTTTATTTTTTCTTTGAATTTATTTTTGCTGCCTTGCTTTCGGGCGAGTTTTCCTTTTTTCTTTAACTATTTTTTCGCTACTAAGCGAACTTTACTTGTTTAGTTTCCCCCTTGCACACTCCGACTATTGGCGGACTTTTTTTTCCTACCACCCTCCCCTTTTTAAAAAAATGGAGAAGAAAAAAGTTCTACGTCATTCCTCATTAAAAAGAAAGTTATCCCTGACCTAAAAAGGTCATTTAAAAAACATTTATTTGCTATTAAGAACCCCCACCCCGATAAAGATGACACAGAGGAATATCCTGTGCTACCAGCCACTTCTCCAATTACTGACGTGGAAAATACACCCCCAAAATCTACTAAGGCCAATAATGGCCAAAGTTCCAAAATTATGGAGGCCAATAATAGCCAAAGTTCAAAAAATATGGAGACCAACAATGGTCAAAATGAAAGTACTATGGAGGCCAATAGTGCTTCACATAATGACAAGAATGTTAAATTCTGAGGTTGGGGAATCGCCCTCTTGTTGGAAGTCTCCCCTAGACGTATAATCAATGTGGCAGAATTCTTGGAGCGAGCTAAGAGTTACGCACACCTTGTGGTAGAATGTGAACTCTTAGTAGACCTCCAGGAACTCAGAAAAATTGAAAAACGAATAGTGTCAGTTTTTGTCGTCGACAAGCGTACGCGCAAAATTTGTCGATGGACGAAAAAAACAGTGATAAAATCACTGGAGTCCTTGGGGTTCAAACCCCTCAGAGTTGTTAAAGGAGCAGGGTTTTTCATGTGGGTCGTATTGTTACCCACGCTGGAAGAGTGCGTTGCGGCTTCAATCCGAGACCTGATTACGAAAGATCTGAACCTACGCACTGAATATGAAGGCCGTAGAAGGACCAGCGTCAAAATATATGAAGTCCCTCCTGTAGTTCTCGGGGAACATCTCGCGGCCTACCTGTCCCAGTACGGCGAAATACTGGGCGCTTCCTGCGATAGCCTGAGCGGGGAGTGGAGCTTTGAGATACGACTAGATGAAGCTGCCTTCTGCTCCATCCCCAACTGTCTGGAAGTAAGGAGATTGAAATTGCCGGTCATTGTGACCGTCCGTAAACCGTTATGCTGGAAGTGTGGAGTGACTGGTCACCTGTCCTCTTCCTGCCCAGAGAAGAAGGCCTCTGGAATTCAATCTCCTGTTGACCAAAATCCCCCTCTGACTGCGTCTTTACCTACCGCCTCGCCTGTAATGGGCATACCAGCTTCTGGGACCAGTAGGGATAATGCTCCGGTTGGCCAAAAAAACACATTCCCCAAAGAGCCTTCGCCCGCTGCTAGCGCAGTTGTGGAGAAAGGGGAACGGCTAGTTGCTGGTAGGGCCAGAGGGAAGCGCCAGACAGCAGGTCCTCAGTTCCCCTGAAGCCCCAAGAACCAAAGGCATGTACAGCCCCACTCCCACTGGCAACGTTAAGGGCGATGTCCCGACCTCTCAACTGACACTAAAAGAAAAACAATGGAAATATGACCCCAGTTTTGAGAAAACAAAAGATCAAGTAACTTAAAAAGAAATTAGACACACAGAAAAAGGACTTGCGCTATCTCCTTTCCATCAAGCAGTTTTCTGACATGGATGTAGAAGTCCCAGCGCCTCGAGGTGAATGTTTGTTGTGTGCAAGAGACCCAGTTTTCTTCTCATGACCGTGAGGACTTGCTGTCTAAGGGGTTCATCCTTTATTCAGCATGTTTTGATGGTCGTTCAAGGGGTGTCTCTTGGCTAGTGAGCAAGTCTTTGAAGGCTGCATGTACTCTTGAGCTTTGCAGTTCCGGCGGGCAGGCTTTGTGTGCTGGATGTTACCATAAAGGATAAGGCTTTACGACTCATTGGGGTTTATGCGCCCAATAACCATTCCGAGCGGCCTGCTTTGTTTCGGCAGATCGGGCCGTACTTGTCAGCTAGTTTTTAGTGGGGGATTGGAATGCCATCCTTGACTCCGATATAGATTGTATAGGGCACAATTGAGAAACCGGGATGTGAAACCATTTCGGAGCTTTATCAATGAGTTTGATCTTGTCGATAAGTACTGGAATGAGCACTCTTGTGAGGTAGCATGGACTTGGACAAATAGTGGCAACTCGGATCCTGGGACACTTGCGAGCTACCTCGACCGAGTCTTAGTTAGGAGAGTCAATGTAGGGCTCTTAGGGTGTCCAAGCTTCCACTATATAGTTTATATGAACCACAGGCTTGTCCAGGTCCATGTAAACTTAGATAAGACTAAGGTTAGGTTGGCTGGTACTGGAAATTAAACTGTTCACTATTTGGCGAGCAGGATTTCCGGGACCAGCTGCTTCTAATGATACAGAGGGAATTGACGGGGACGGTTGTTGGGAACGCCTGGTAGGATGAATTAAAATCCAAAATTAGAACGTTTGCTGCCGACTCCTCAACTCAATTTAGATAGATTAGCGGCGCAAACGGCTTTAGAAGATAAAGTTGATCGGGCAGTGAAATCCCGTAATAGTGAGGAAATAGTCTTAGCTAAGGCAGAGTTGTCCTCCTTGTTTATCAAGAAGGATCAAGCTCTGGTAGTTAGGGCTAGGTTAAAAAGAATGTCCTCTGAGGCGACGAATATGGCCACTCAATTGCGTGCAGAGGAAAATCAGAGTGCAGCTCAGCGACATATAGCGTGCGTCACATTGCCAGATAATCAGACCATGACTACAAACGTGGGCATATGCGAGGTCTTTCGGGATTACTTTCAGAATCTTTTCACCAGGGAGCCTGGTCTGAGCCCTGCTCGGTTTGACGCCTATTTAGCCGACTTTCCCTGCCTCGAGGCATCTGAAGCGGCTGGGTGCAAGGGTCCCATCACAGTCGGAAATCTGGGAAGCGCTGAAACAGGTTGGCCTGGATAAATCTCTGGAACTAGATGGTCTTCCCTATGAAGTTTACATGAGGCAGTCACCCGTTTTTGTTCCTTTGCTGGAGCTGATCTTCAACAACTGGATGAAGCAGGGGTCTATACCCCAACGCTTCACTAGGGATGTGATCAAGTTGATGAGTAAGGAGAAGAACGGTGGAGATGGGTTAAACACAGAGTTAAAGATTTTGGCGGAGATCTTGGCCAACTGTTTGCAGCTTGTCATCTCTAGTCTGATTGGCTCCAAACAGACTTGTGCTGTGAAGGGCAGGACTATTTAGGATAACCTGCATATGGTACGCTTGATCCTAGAACAAGTCGACAGTGAAGCCGCGCTGATCAATTTAGATCAGTGCAAGGCCTTCGATAGGGTTGACCATCGGTTTCTGGAGGTGTCCTTTCGGCGGCCGGTTTCGGAGCCGACTTTCGTTCCTGGATCCGACTTTTGTATGTGATCACCGGTGCGCTGGTGGAGGTGAACGGGGTAAGATCGAAGCCTTTCGTATTGTCTCGCTCCATTCGTCACGGTTGTCCGCTTTCGCCTTTGCTTTATGTTCTAGCGTTGGAACCATTCCTTCGCAAATTAAAGACGAATTCGATCCTGCGCGGAATTTTCCTGCCTGGGGCTACCACCTCA
Organism: Acanthosepion esculentum; assembly: GCA_964036315.1. Lineage (NCBI taxonomy): Eukaryota > Metazoa > Mollusca > Cephalopoda > Sepiida > Sepiidae > Acanthosepion > Acanthosepion esculentum. The sequence goes on from OZ038476.1 coordinate 94,951,847, forward strand.
GCCAGGTATTCTGCCTATGCTGATCACGGTTAATCTGTGGTCTCAGAGGAGGCTTTCCTTGAAGGGGAGGGCGTAAATGTTTTTCACGCATCTACCTGATTCTCCTTTACCGACTCTCTGTACTTCCACTCCCGTCTACCAGACTAATATTATTAGTAAGGCTCTTGTTCTGTTTCCTGTGGAGAGACAAAGCCGCTATGGTATCTCGTGAGATCTGTTGCCTCCATTCCTATGAGGGCGGTCTGGGTATGCCTAGCATTGAGATTCGTCAATATATGCTTCGCATCAACTTTCTAGACCGAATGTGTCGTGGATCGGATGAGGATGGTGCCTTCTGGAAGGAAGACGTCCGTAAACATTTCCCATCCCTGAGAAGTGTGCACTCGTGCCGGGAGGAGACCAGCCGTACACCCCGAACCGAATGCTCCTTCTACCGTGAATGTCGTCATGCTCTGAAACACCTCTCAACGGGCGTCGGATGGCCTCTCCAATGTCCAAGCGTTGTCTCATAGGGCATTGTATCAGGTATTAGTCAGTGGGGTCGTTCAGGATGATCTGATTGATGAGCTCGGTCTTACAAAGCAGGAGGCTCGCTCGATATGGCCTTGGGCGCCTGGGTTGAAATGCCTCAATAATGATGAGGCATCACTCACCTGGCTGGTGAATTGTGGGGCCCTCTAGGTCACCAAGAGACTTTGTTCAGCAGGCTTGGAGAGATATCCAAACTGCCGTCGCTGTACTGAAGAAGTCGAGACCATTGGTCCCCCCTTCTTTCACTGCAAGGCAGTAGTGCCGTTGTGCAAGTTTGTTGAAGGCCTCATGGTTCGCATGCTGTGGGGAAAGTTCTTTGTCCTTTAGGCCAGTTCTGTTTGTAGCAATGTGGTGCCGCAGATGACGAAGGCTGAACATTATGCGTTCTGTTGCTTACTAGGTGTTATGAGAGTCATGATTTGGATGACGCGTCAGAAGGAATTCTTTGAGGGCGAGAAGTTCACTTCTTCCCAACTGATCTTGTTCTTTAAGCATCAGCTTAAAGTCAAGATCAGGACGGAAAGGCGGCGGCTCACCTCATCAGAATTTGGCAAAAGGTGGGTGAATCTTGTGCGTATGTGTCGAGTAAAAGGGGCTGACTTGGAGTGGCACTTTGATGCCGGTTAGGCATCAGGATTTTGTTTTCCTGGTTTAAATGTAGGTAACCCATCACAGGAGTTAGGCTAGAAGTAGGTTTTTTGACTCTTTAGTCATTTTTCCTCCAGTAAACTTAGCTAGGGTGTGTTTGCTCATTGGCCCCTTTTATTTCTGCCCCACTTTTTTTTTCTTTAGTTTAACTCCCCCATCCGCTCCCTCGTTAGGTGGTTAGTGATTTCAGTTCTCTGGTAGATGCAGGGCGCCTTTCATTTTGCGTGCGTGTTTTTTGTGTCTGAATGAGTGCATGTCTGTGTGAGTGCTTGGGATGGATGAATGTTTATATATTCTCATAGTCCCACATCGATTTTGTCTAGTTAACTGATTTTTCTGCCACATTTAAGGTTTGTGGTTTTTTTAATTACTAACATGATTTTGTTTAGTTTCTTGTAAATAATTTATAACCATATTGTATATATATATCATTGGGGGTGTTTTTTTTTAGCTTGTTTTTATTCCCCTCCCTCCACAGACGATTGTACATATGGGGACTATTTAAGATTTTCATTGCAACTATGAGGTATTTTGGTGGATGTAGTAAGAAAGGTATGTATGAATGTGTTGTTTTGGTGCTAGGATTATTGTTTTGTACGATTGGGTCAGTGATTGTGGCTAGCTAAGTTATAAATTAAGACAGATGATGACCGTCTCTTTTCCCCATCTCCTTTTTTAGCCTTGTGCCACATTTGCTGTATTGTTCAGTAATAAATATTGCAGGGTTTGTATTGAGTTACAACCTGCTTTATTTTTGTCTGCCAGCTGGACGCTTACACCGGTAAGTGTTGTTATTCTACAATTATACTTCCCATGCTTACAAGATCTCACATCAGCTACTACTCTTCAGCCTATTTGCAGTATACCACAGCCAAAACATTGTGAGCATAATAACTAAGATTAATAATGATCATTTTTCCCCACTTCATGGTATGGAGGTCAAAATACTTTCTTACTATAGTTGCTCACACTCAACTTTTTATAAAACTTTGATGCAAATGTTAACTTTCACAAGATAATGCTGTTAGCCTGTTACTCCAAGAAAATAGAACTTTCAGTTATCTTGTACTATAAAAGTGCATATAAAAATATATTTAACTTTTATTTTTATGATACTGTCTACTGTATCTCTCATATATATAGGTTAAAAATGTTTTATTTGTCAGGTCACAAGAAAGCAAAAGATAGCATTAATTTGGTTGGTATTTATTAGCCTCCATATACCAAATTAAAGCTCCTTATTCAACAATAAAATGTGCTGAAAATAAGTACAGGGAATATTTTAAGATCATAAGATTAATCATTACCATTCTATATATTGTTCTAATATCATTATATATGTTAGTTTTATTATTATAGTTTAGTCAATGTTCTTTAACTTTCTTCAAATGTATATTTCATCCAGTAGTAGAGGGTTCATATTGTAGCTGCTTAGACTTAGAACTATTTCTGCAAACAGCTGTAATTTAAATTGGACAAGAAACCTGCCTACAGTAGATCAATTCATATGCTAATTTTCTCAATACATGTATGTGATACCAATTTATTTCCATTTTATGGTTTGAAAGACTGGAAAATTTCAATACAAAAGAAAATAAGAATCAAAACAAGCAGAAAAGTTGTCAATAACCAATTTCATAATACAAGTTGAAAGAATTAAAATCAAAGAAAGTTTTGCAAAAGTAATTTTTAAATATGACAGTTTATATTGATTTACATCCAATTATTTTCATAAACTTCAATGAACTGTTTCTGGAGGTAGCTGAATGTTTATATTTTTACATGATGATTTCATTAACAAATTTTTATAAAATAGGTTACAAACTAGGGTTGCTTCTCTTGAGCAGGCAGAATAAAAAAAAAGAATTATAAAGAAAACACTAATTTGTAGTCTTGAACAAAAAGAAATCACATTATCATTGCAAACTGCAATTCATGTACATATTCGCACAACTATTCTGATTACAAATTTAGCATTAAAAAATTCAGATAAGGAGTCAAAAATTATAGGCCATGTCAGACCACATACTGACAGTAATTTGTCATGTGTTGCCATGTGCACATAAAAAATAAATAAATGGACAGAACCAAGATCTCTCAGTTCTGTCCAGTGTGAACACAATTTTTATCTGAGATTACTTCTTATTGCTATAAACATTATTTTAGAGTGGGTACACATGTTTGAATTCTAACCCCAGTTTTTTATTTTTATTTAACAGTGAAATTAATAACAACCATCTTAAATTGAGAAGTCCTAAAGAAATGTACCTCTGACTTGATTTGAACCTGCATCTCTTTTTTACCTCAGGGAAACTACGTCTTAAGCTAAAGCATGCTAGTTCGGCCATGGAGCTAGACTAACAGGACAAAAAATTACCTATTAAGGAAAGTATGTTTTTCTCACTGAGATTTCTATGAGTCTATATCTGCTAGCTTCAGTTTTGTACCAAAAAAACGTAAACAGCAGTAATTTTTTTTTAAAGTATTTTTTTTTTATCTGACATTATTTTAATAATAAACATTATTTTTAGCAGGTACACATACAAAAATTTAACTTCCTACTAAATCCTAAATTTCTTTGCCAAACACAAAATCCTAGTTAGTAGGGATAGAAAAGAAAAAATGAACTCATGCTTCTCTTCTCCCTAAAGTTGAAATAGCACAAATAACAAGACTCAAGTGCTGCTTAAAATCTTAAAGGAAAAACATTCATTACAGTATAGACAAAAAAGAGGTACAAATACAAAATTTGCACAAAAATTTCCTTTTGCGTGTCTATTAAGGCAGGATAACAATTTTTGATAGATTTCAAAAAAAGGATTACTATCAAAAATAAAAAAAAGGATTACAATTTTGAAAATAACAAGAGAAAGCACATTCAGGAAGGTAGAAAAACAAAAGGTTCAATCACCTTTTTGGAAAAATGGAAAATCCTACTTTTATTCCACGAGTGTCTCTGGGATATATGGCAATATTTTTTAAATGTCTTTTTTTATATTCAGGAATATTTGTTCTTTTCATTATTTGTTCTTTCAACCACAGGAGAATTTTCACTTGTGAATGTCAAAATTCCTTCGGTTCTCTGTAGCTGGCTTGTAACTATCTGCCTTCTCTTCCAAAAGCTTTTGCCATGAAGTCCAAATACTTTCTGCTTGATGTCAAAAATGCTTTTTAGAATTATCTGCTAACCAAAGTTCTTATTTAAAAAAAAAAGAAAAAAAAAAGAGGATCACAGAATGCTCCATTCAGGTTTTCACAGGGGCTCAAGACCACATCTCTCATTGGCCAATAAATATGAAAAAATACTTTTGCAAATACAAAGTGAATCCTTAACAATTTTGGCATTTTTTAACTGCTGAGCATAAAAGATATACACATGTAAAAAATTTTTTCCCCCCCACAAACCGTCTGGCTTTCCTAAAAATATACTTCTCAAGAGAACATCTACAAAAAAAAAAAACAAACCCCTAGATGATTAAAGACTAATAGTAATAAAAATAAAATTTTTATACACATGTTTGAGTTGTTACCCCTGTTTTTAATTTTATTAAACAGTGAAATTAATAACTGGCTTAAATTGAGAATTCCTACTCAAACATGTGTACTCGCTAAAATAATGTTTATATAGTAATAAAAAAATATCTTATACACTACCCTCCAAAAGTTTAAGATCACCTAAAATTTAAAAAAAAAAAAAACTCTATAGAAAGGAAATAACTCAGTTTTTAGGTAAATTTTTATTAAATGTATAATTACATACCATATTTTTACTCTGTAACAAAACAAAAATATTAAAAATGCTAAATATGAGATTCACCAAAATATCCACCCTTCACCTTGATAACTGCTGAGCATACTCTTGACATTCTTTTGACCAACGAAAGCAAATATTCAATTGTATGTTTTGCCATTCCTCTTTTAATAATGTCCACACAGTTTCTGCACTACTTGGTTGTCGTTTTTTGACTGTGGTCCAATTTATCCCAAACTAATTCGATAGGGTTGCAGTCAGGTGATTTGGGTGGCCATTCTATGATGGTCAACTTATTTTCTTCAGTTTTCTTCTGCAAATAGTTTTAACATAGCTTAGAGTTATGTTTCGGGTCATTATCTTGCATAAGCACAAATCTATCACTGATCAGCCTGTCCCAGATGGGATGGCTGTATTGCCTGCAAAACCACCCCAGATCATCACATTTCCGCCATGATTTACAGTTGGCACAACACAAGTAGTAATCATTTGTTCACTAGTTCTTCACCTCACATACACTTGCCTCTGAGATCTGAAGATCTCAAACTTGTATTCATCAGTCCAGACGACTTGTTTCCATTGATCCAGTTTTGATGTTTTTTTTGCCTATATGAGTTGCTTATGATTATTTGCTGGTCTAAGCAGTAGTTTTCTGGCAGCACAATGGCCATTTAAACACACTGCAGTGAGTTTTCTCCTAACTGTTGATACAGGCACATTAGCTCTGTTGGCTGACCACTGTCAGTTGTTATTTTTGCCAATTTCCACATTTCTCATAGTGGAGTGAACTGCAGTGTATGAAATTTTAACTTTTTTGGCTATATCTTGGAAACTATAGCCTTCATAATGTAATGTAATGATGTAGACTCTTCTCTGGTGATAAATTACACTTCTTGCCCATATTAAGATTTTAATCTGCAAAATTGAAATTATTATTAATATTTTTAATAACTGTACCTGAGACACATAATACCAATTATGAAACATATTTAGTGGTGTTTCCTCATCTGACAATGCATAAGGAGTGCAAATAGTGACTCTGGACTCCATTGTTGCAAAATAGAGGGCTCTAAAACAATTTAGAGTCAGCCTCCTCACACTCAGTGTTGAGTAAGCAAGATACTGCAATAAAAAAATGTTATTTCATATCAAATGTACCTAAACCTTGTGCAATGTATTCATGTAATTTTACCCAAAAACTATCTATTTTTATCAAATTGAAACATAATTTTGTAAGTGACCTTAAACTTTTGGAGGGTAGTGTATATAGAACAAACCTGAAAATATTACAAGATTTAATTGATATTCAGTAACATTGATGGTTGATTAGTGTTTATACTTAAGAAATAAAACTAAAAGGAACAAATATTTTCATTTCAATAAAAATTAATTTTTTAAGAATCAAACTTTGTAGTATAGTTGAGTAAGCACAATGTGATATTAACATTTAAATAATGCTTCTGAATTAAAAAAAAAAAAAGTTTATATAAAATTAAAATACTAATTTTCTTTGAACAAACTAGGAGCAGGAATTTTTATTTTGGCTGGTTACTCAAAAGGCACTGCAATCTACATGTATGAATGTTCTATAGAAATGAAAAAGAGCGCAATCTTATTTTTCTTTCTTATTATCCATTATACAGAAAACATTTAGATATTGCCAAAATATGAACTAGGAAAAAAAACTTAAAATGAAATTTAAAATAATTTAAATGCCTCTTAGAAAAATTTGAATTTTAAAGATATCTATAAAAAAGAAAAATAATCTTATATATTTCAATAAGGTTTTAAAACATTCTCAGTCAATTTATTATCAATCCCCCATTTTACTTGAAAATGATGAAATATTCAAATATCTGTCTTAGATATTTTTTTCAAATAAAATTAACAAAATTAAGAATTAATTAACAGAATTTTGAAAAGTACTACTTTGCACTTAAAATATAGCAAAAAGCATTTGAATGCAACATGGAATATTCCACCTATGAATAAGTTTAGAGTAAACACTAACAGCTACCCACCCCCCACCCACAACACTTAAAAAAAAAAAAATCTGCTTCAAATTTAATTAACTATGGAAATCCAAAACTTTCATTTATCCTTAAAAACAATAATTTAGGAATATATTTTTTAACCTAAGCCTTAGGAGAAATAATATTTTTTATATTTATATGAATATAAAAATATTGTAAAAAAGTAATACTTTCCTTTAAATCAGTTCACCCCAGGCAAGGCAATAATGCCACTGATAGGTTTACTGAGAGTGAAAAGAAATGAGAAAAATTAATGAGGACAAAGGACAATAAAAGAACAGGTTTTGTTGGCGTGACATAGGCAAAATGGACTTGCCCTATTTTGCTTTGAGCCGAGTGAATACTAATAAGTCAGTGGTGGAACTTCTAGAAGGTAACACAACAATATGGCATCACTGATTGGATGAGCCAGAATTTATGGAAACATGGATTTGTTGTTTTGCTGCCCATGCATGGGTCAAGAAGTTAAAAGATCACAAAGTTACAGGAGGGGAGAACGAGATTACAGATCTCTTTTTGGCTTTGGCATGATGTGAAACCATCAGAAAGATCTGTCATGGTGTATCCAAGAGAATTGGAGGATTTTTACATTTTCACAAATTTAAGACATTATAAAGAGAAATTTACAGCCAAAAAAGAAGTTGGTTATCACCGAGAGGACAAAGTTTCTCATGAACAAAACAATAATGCAGCATGTACACAAGCTATTAGAGACTTCCAGATTCTGTGAGTTTGGAGAAATGACCATCAAAGATAAGTTGATACAATTGTGATTAATTGAAGGTATATGTGATGCTTCATACAAACACAAAATTTTAGAATGGTTACGATTGACTAAAATGTCCTTGGATACATCCATAGAGTTTCTGCAACAATTAGAGTTAATTGAGGAATTCAATGCATCCAAGAGTAATGCCGAAGCATACAGCACAATGAATTACCTTGTGCAATACAAAATTGCACAAGGTAATTCATTGTGCTGTATGCTTTGCTACTGTGATAAAAAGCATGAACAGAACAAGAAAAAACGTCTATCTTTAGGACAATTATGCTGGAATTATGAAAAGAAAAATAATTTCCAGTCTTTGTGTATAAAAGGAAAATAGAAAGTGTAGAAAATTTACCCCCATCTCAGGAAAATACAACTATATTTGTGATACAAAGAGAAAAGTGTCAGAAAAAATATTAAACTGAATGGTATAACTTATGCAAGTAGACACCAGGAGTGATGTCACCCTAATTCCAATAAATTTCTGGGAATGAATGGGCATACCCAAATTAAAGAAAAGTTGCTTAAATTAAAACAGTTCAATGGTTCTTTCATCAAAACATTAGGTTGTTTTCAAGAAACTTTTAAGGCCAACACATGCTTCAGAATTATTCTCATCACAGTAATGAAATGTAAAAAAAGCAATGTACTTGAGGGAATAGATGCCTTGAAAAGTGAATACAACCAAATTAATTAATAGTGTGAAGTTGGAAAGTACTGAGTGGGAATATTAGAAGTATACTAAGCATTCAGTTAAAGGAAAATAGTCACCCCTCTTACTTTGTGTTTCACAGACTGTCCATTCAAATGCTACCTATAGAAGTTGCTAAACTGAAAACAATGGTGGAGCAAGGAATTTTAAAACATGTTCTCCCTTCTTCATGTGCCATGTCCCCTCACGATGTTGGTGATCATGTCTCTCCACAATTTCCTGTTCTTTGTAGATCTTAATAAAATGTCCTTTTGTTTTTCCTAAACCCTGTTTCGACATCCATTTACTCGGCTCATTAAGTATGTTATGTGTTGTTTTCTGTCCCTCTTGCTTTCAATCTGTCCTGTGTGTATCAGATTTTCCAAAGCCTTTTTCCTCATTATGTACCCTAGAAATTTCAAACATCACTTCCTGATACTACATCTAAGTTTCCTTTTTGTTTCAATTGTCTCTAAAACTGCTCACATGTTCAGTCCATGGTATCCTCAGCATCCTTCTGTAGAAACAAATTTCTGTTGCTTCATGTCTCTTCTTCATCTTCATTCACTGCCATATAGGAGGACAGATATCACGTAACAGATCATTACTCTTCTTTGTTTCTGTTTTTTAATACTCTGCTGAGAATTTTGGAATGCATCTTTGACTATCTCAATGTGCCTTTGGATTTCAGTGTCGCACTTTCTGTCCTCTGTTAAAACACTTCTGATATTTAAATTTTTGTACTTGTTTGATTTTGGTACCTCTGATTTGCATTTTGGCCCCTTTCTTTTGCTAACAACCTGCATTCTATCCTCATGTAGCCATTGTTTAATCCTTTCTTCTCACTTTTCTTCACTAACTTCTGTAGGAGTTTTTGTAGTTTTCTTTCTGTGTCTGCTATCAACATTGTGTCATCTGCATACCTTATGTTGTGAAGATTGTGACCACCAATAATGAATCTTGGTGGGACTTCTCTCTCAGAATCAGGCCTTGCTGTATAGGCTGAATAAGACCGGTGAGAAGACATCACCTATAGTTGTTTTATGAAAAACGGATGGATATTTAAGGATATGTGGCAATTACAAAATAGGAGCAGACCACAAAGTATGCTCCAATTTGTTCACTATTCCTAACATTGAAACGATTATTCACAAGATGTCAGGAATTAAATACTTTGTTAAATTTGACCTCAAATCTGGCTATAACCAGATACAAATTGATGATAAATTTAAAGAGGTCACTACAATTAATTCTCCAATAAGCTCACTCTGATTGAAACATATATGATGTAAAACAGCAAGTGCTACTTTTCAAAGAGCCACTGATAATGTACTAACTGGTAATGTTAAGAATATGATCATCTATCAAGACAATATATGTATTGGTGCTACCAGTAGAAAAGAGCTAAAACAAAAAATGGATTCTATATTTCTGAGATAAAGTATTATGTACACTAATTACATCATTCGGACTATTGTCCTCATCTTTGTTGCCATGTTTATCATAACATTTTGGCCGTTGTACACTCCAGCCTTCTTCAGGTGGTTGGAATGCCGAACTGAACCCTTTATTTCGCTCACTGGGGTAGACTGTTCTAGTTCCAAGGGCCATGTCTAATGGATGTCAGTTATCAGTTATCTCCCATTAATTCCCCGCTCCAAGTTCTCCACCGCCTTAACCAGGTGTTGAACTTGCACTTTTTGGGTCCTGTCACTGGATCTAACTAACGCCTTTATCCACTGTGCCATGTGTCCTTGAGGACATCTGTGAATTTCTGGGTATTATAAACCTAATGTCTTCAGTAACCGTTTTTTACCAGTGCTCATATTGCAATTTTTCCTAATATAATCCACGTTTTTACCAGAGATCATATTGCAATTTTCGTTATTATTGCTTTTCTCTGGCACTCCTTATTACTGGTTTCCATATCATATTAATTTCTATGATTTGTCGTCTCAGAAGATTTTTGTGGCCTAGCATATGTGCTGATTCCTAAAGTTTACGAATATTCCAATGATGTTCTTTGTCTATGATTTCAACCTGATCCCAGAGGGCGGTGATTTCCCTTTTCTCTCCATAGAGAGCAAACATCATAAGAGGAGAGATATCTGCGAAGTGTTGTCCAGCTTTTGAAGGTTGTCTTGATGTTATATGAACCACAGATCCTTTGTATTTTCTAGGATAACCCCTTAACATAAGGTCGGTAGACTGTTTTCTGAGTGTTGTTGTCCTCCTCTTATACCCACCTATCCCAGTTTATTGGGGCTGCTACCATGTACCCAGGGTAGTTATGTTGTAGGGTACTACTTATACTGACCAATTCTTTATCTAATGTCTCTGGGTCGCCACTTATGACGTTTGCTCTCTATGGAGAGAAAAGGGAGATCACCGCCCTCTGTGAGATCAGGTTGAAATCATAGACAAAGAACTTCATTGGAAAATTCATAAACTTAAAGAATCAGCACATATGCTAGGCCACAAAAATCTCCTGAGCTGACCAAGCACAGAAGTGAATAGAATATGGAAACCAGTAATAAGGAGTGCCAGAGAAAAGCGATAACAAAAATTGCAATATGAGCGCTGGTAAAAAATGAAAGCTGAAGACATTTAGGTTTATAATACCCAGAAATTCACAGATGTGCTCAAGGACACATGGCACAGTGGATAAAGGCGTTACTTAGATCCAGTGACAGGACCCCAAAAAGTGCGAGTTCAATACCTGGTTAAGGCGGTGGAGAACTTGAAGAGGGGAATTAATGAGAGATAACTGATAACTGACATCCATTAGACATGGCATGTGGAACTAGAACAGTCTACCCCAGCAAGCGAAATAAAGGGTTCAGTTCGACATTCCAACTACCTGAAGAAGCCAGAGCATACATCGGCCAAAATGTTGTGATAAATATGGCAACAAATATGAGTTCGAATAACGTAAATAGTGTAAAAAAATAGATTGTTTTAAATTTTTTAAAAAATGCTTGGATGATCATATACAAGGATAAATGTGTGTTAATTTGCAACACAATTACACATCTTGAATATCAGATTTCCAAAGACAATTTCACCAGACATAAATTTGATAAAAGAAAATAGCAGAGGTATCTAGAGCTACAAATAAAAAAAAGAATTGGAATCTTTTTTAGAGTTAGCCAATTTTTATAGCAGATATTTGCCAATTTATAGAACTTCGAAGGTGATGACAAAGTTGAGATGGAAAACATGAATGCTTCTGATGGCATAAGTGAACATAGTAGTAAAGAAACTATAGTGGATAGTTTGTCTAAATCCAACATGAAGTTGGAAGATCAGAATGAAAATGAGTCCAGAACAAGATCCCAATGAAATAGACCAGGTACATACACACAGATATATACAAGAACTCATACTATTGTTTGAAGAAGTCACAGATCAATGAAGGGCATAATACTTCTCCATTTCCAAGAGGTGTAGTGATATAGGCAAAATGGGCTTTCCCTATTTTGCATAGAGCCAAGTAACTACTAAATAAGTCAATAGTCACTCGGTGGGGAGAGAATTTCTATGTCAGAAACTAGAAGACATCACCACAGTCCTATTCAACAAATGAAAAAATGTGAATAAAGTCTTGAAAAATCTAACTTTATTGTACAAAAGGTACATAATACAGCTGTAATAGCAACAAGTGGACAGAATGTAAATGGCTCATTTTGATCAAATGAGACCTGAAACTGATGACAAAGAAGATGGAAGAGGAGGAGGAAAGCATGGGTGCTTCTGATGGAGCAAGTGAACTTAGTAAAGAAACTATGGAAGATAGTTTGCAGAAATCCAACATGAAATTCAGAATGAAGATCTGACATGGAGTTTAGACCTAGATCTCCATTAAAAAGAACCAGGTACACAACTCAGGAGAGAGAGAGATAAGATCTTGTACTATAGTTCAGAGAAGTCACAGATCAATGAAGGGCTTCATTTCTGGGAGGTATAGTGATATAGGCAAAATGGACTTGCCCTATTTTGCATAGAGTCAAGCAACTACTAAGTCAGTTGTCATTCAGCAAAAAGGTGGAACTTCTGCATCACAGACAAGAAGGCATCACAACATTCAGGAAGACAGAAAATGGCGACTGATGTTGCATTTAAATTTTTGAAAATCATAGGTAACAAGGAAGCAAGAAACTGGAAGAGTTCCACAGGTGAGAAGTACAAGAAAAGAAACCATTACATGTAGCTATTTCAACAGTAAAACAATGAAAACTAATTGCCAATCTAGTATTACGCTTATATGTATATGGTCAACATATCAAGCAGGAAAGCTCAATGTAATTAAAATATTTATAGAAAAGACATAGGGAAGCCATGTTACGGTGGTGGGAAAATGATTGATGTTGTGATGCTAGGTCTGAACTGGTAACATTACAGACCCTTCTTTTGATTTTGTTTGAGATATAGAGCAAGCATGCCAGACCAATTATGGCAGCAATATTAAATGCATGGAGAAAAGGTAGATTTATAAATATGCAAGATGGATACTAGTGAGAAAAATTATCTAGCCCATCACTGTGAACCAACTTTCCTAGCAGCAGACCTAGCAATGGATTCAATATAATCATTCCACTTCATGTTAGGGGAAAATGTGAAACAAAGAAGGCACAATGAGTTGCTCTCCTGGAGGTAAGCATCAACCATGCTGATGGAAAACAAAAATGGTTCTCTAAGAGGACTAAAAGATAGCCATTTCATTTTGGAGGCATTCAAATTTACAAGCCATTTCTTGTCTCAGTTAACTGATCAAAGACCATTTTCAAGCTGACAAGAGTCAATAGTTGTGTTATCAGCATAAAAACTGGGTTGGGAACTGGTGACATTGAGAAGCTTGTTGAAGAAGATAAAAACAAAGTAGGGTCAAGAATAGAGCCCTTGTTGACATAAATATGAAAGGATCTAGAAGAGTGGCTGTTCAACATGACTTTCATTACATGATTTGAAAGATTGGATCAAATCAAAAATTCAGCCAAAGACACCATAGCCCTTCAGCATGTGAAGAAAACCAGCATGCCAAACTCTGTTGTGGTTAATTTAGTTTGCCAGTCGTTTGCAGTAACTGAAATGGATTAAGGTGCTTGCTTTCAAGCGACTGACCTCTTCCTTCTTCTCTCGTTCTCATTCTTCTGTCCATATGACATCACGCCAATGAAAGTTCTCTCAATCCCCCTCACAGACTCACTATTTATACCTGCATTGGGGGGGAACTAATATTTGCATACGAGATTTAATTCTCGTTCACACGAGACTTCCTATTTTATAAATTTAAGTTGGTTTGAATTCTTAGTCTTTTTCATTGTATGTCTGCATGCGAGATAGAAATTTCAGAATAATCCATTTCACTTTTAATGGCAGTCGCGATCTTTCAACAGGACCTGACCTGCCAAGCAAATTCGCTTAGCGGGAGGTGAGTCATCTTGTTCCTCACACTACCCCCTGATCTCATGATCATACAGATGACAGTTTGGGGGCAGGGTGAATGCCTTCGACGAACACTCTTTTGTAGAGGTGGAGGGGATGCTTCCGGCGGCAGTACTGCCATATCTATGTCCTGCGGGTCCTTGGCATTTTCGGTGTCATCACGACTTTCCTCATCATCCGAATCTGTACTCTCTGATATAGGGGGCAGACTGCATTATGCAAAACATTGTTGTCTCCAAATCACTATCAGACGACGTATCTTCACTGTGACACTCTTCATCTGAGGTGGTTAACTCATGTTGCGGGCAAGGGTTTTCACATGGTGTGGGAAATCATTGACCCAGACTGTTTGGGAGCTAACAAATCCATCAACGTATCTTCTGCTAAATCTAGTGGTACAACATCCATTTGGAGGCTTAACCCATACAAGATCACCAATTTTATATGGTTCTTTGGTATTCTTCAGAATATTTAGCATTACTTGATCTATCCCCTTTATCCACTGTCTGTATGTATATATCCCATTGGCTGACACAGTTGATGATGCTGCATCATCTTTGGGCATGATGTTGTACCAATATACAGACTCTTGAATGGAGCACCATGTTCTGGCTACTATCCTTTTAACAGTATGGTGCGATGACACTGATCCATTATCCCATTACCCTCTGGAGTGTATGCGCCTTTGTACCTTACTTGCACTCCCCGTTCAACCGCAAAGTCCTGAAAATCTCGGCTACAGAAAGTTGGGACATTGTCTGTCAATATTTCAACAGGGGGACCACATTCATAGAATATAGCTCTTAATTGTTGTATAGTCGATAATGCATCTTGTTGCACCAGTGGGCACTACACAGTGAAAAGCATTGGGCTGCAATCTGTCAAAGTTAAAAAATGATTGCCATTGTGATGTGTCACGTCCATGCGCAGTCACCACCAGTTTTTGTCTACCTCGAGCTTGCGCTTGTTCCACTGGACTGGGGCAGGGTCTACTGCACAGCATTCCTCGAACCTCATATGGCAAACCTAACCATCACTTTTGTCACTGCAGGACATACTTTCTGGATGAAGTAAGTTGAATGTCGAATGCCAGGATGACCACTCTTGCTATGTATGGTGCGGATTTGTTCGATGGTCAGCTGGCTCGTAACGGCCGCACACGTTAGTCGCTCTGATCCCTGTTTCAATATGTCACGCCATCTTTTTGGCACTCTAGTCAACTTATTGGCCAGGCTCCTCTGTGACGTAGTCAGCTTGATGTCAACTACCAAACTATATTCTTTGATTAGCTGCTGTAGGTTAGCCAGTCTCCTGTGCACTAGCATTTCGCTCACAGCTTTCATCCTCACTCGGGTCTTGCCTGTCAGGATATTCCATAGCCATTGGTACACACATACCGAGTCCGTGTATAGGTGTACCACCTTGGCCCGCCACTGTAATGTCAGATTTATACCTTTCAATGTGGCATCCAATTCAGCCAGGTTCATATGTTGCATGTCATTTCTTAGTCAAAGCCAGCACGCATCTTCTAGTATAACTCCACAGTTTTCCAGCACCACACCGATTGCCTGCATCAACCCATGCATTGACTTCTTCTCCAGTCACGCATCAATCTCCCTGAACAGGATCATCTTGGTGCACTCTAGTCAGCATTTCAACAATCATCTGCGTAAGATGAGTGTCTTTTATAGTGTCATGCCACCCATTTGTTATCATTCTTGCTTGTCTTTTTATCATTCCTGTGGCTGCATGGAGCTACCTGCAGACTGGAAAGTGCCCGACTAACTTCCCACATATGGAAAATACTGTGCTTAGCATTAGTGTAGCAGGGAGTTCCAGAACTGAGCTCCCTCACTTCCACAGCAATATGTTGTACTCCCCCAGACTTTAAGCCCAATGCTCAACAGCCCCATCCTTTAATTAAATAGGGTCTTTGCTAGACAAGCCGAAAGATTCTAATCTACACCTGATTTCATTCACCAAAAGTATGTCCTCGTTTACATTTATGTTGTTAACATATGCCTACACAGCTGTTTTCATCAGTTCATCCTGATCTAACACTGTCTTAATGATTGATTTCATAATTAGGGGAGCCAGATTAAGGCCAAACCCCAGACGCATCAAGCAGTACCTCCTTCCTTTGACGATAACCATTTGGAAAGGCCATAATGTCTCATGGATTCATATTTGAAGACATGCTTTTTGCAGGTCAAGCAGAGCCACATTGGCTCCTTGTACCACCATTCCCCCATTCATTCAGCACACGTCTGTATCCACTGTAAAGTCATCTACGTATTGATTTATCTCCCTATAGTCCATCACTTGCTGTACCTTAGCCTTGGTGGCTTGTACAACGGCCATCAAAGGGATTAATTCTCTTGGGGGCCCCAATCGGTCTTGCGGATATGGTATCAGCCAGCCATTCATGATCCACATCTCCAGTTCACTCTCGTAGGCAGCTCTGTTCTTATTCAACACCATATATTCCGCAACAGTATTGCACAATTGACCTGGTGCTTTATTTCCTGTCCATTTCTATTCCGCTGTCTAAGTCTTTGTTCCTTGGTCATACGTGATACAGAAATCCTGTTCCTCAATTGTAATGGTGGCACATGATTCACAATTTCTCCCTAGTTGCACTTCCCCGGTACACATGATCATAACACAGCCTAGTTTACGTATGACAGATTCTGATCAGCAAATCGTACCCCAGAGGCTTGTCACAAACCACCTGTGTGTCCACCTCAGCGCAATCATCTCCTCCTGTTAGAAGTGAAATCTCTCCCATTCCACAGCATACACGGAACATCCTGTCAATCATCCTAATCGTCACACATCGCTCCTTCCAGCGGTTTGAACAGGAACATCCCGTGTTTATGAGGGCCAAACATTTCACGCCATTCACGCATACCCTGACTATGGGTAAATCCATACTTACTGATTGACAGAGGGCAAGGTTCATGACAGTTCCTTGCCCCCCCGAGCTCATTTCCCCAGACAGTTTGGTGCTAGATGGCCCAAATTGTTACAGCGATAGCAACGTGGTTTACTAGGATTCTCACTCCCTGTATTACTTCAACTCCTGCACTCTTGGTAGAAATGATTGGGACTACCACAGTTGTAGCATTTGGGGCCCTCCTAAGCTATGGGGACGCGACAGTCGCTGGTAACATTCTCCTCTGATTTACACAAGGCCTCTGTCCGTGCAGCTGCTGCAACATGCTCTGACTCCTTCAAAATGGTTCGCCTCTAGCCAGTAGCTGGTCAATACCCATCTCCCCCCGTCTTTGATGATGCTCACAGGAGTCGGCTGACACCAATAGGTAGACCTTCCAAAAATGCACACGCCAGTATCTGGTCGTTAATGCCCCCCGTACGGTACCAACAGCTTTTTAGATCGGCCAGGTACATATCAACTGTCTCTCCAGGGAGGAGTTGTCACTCAATAAATTGCCTCCAAGCAATGGACTCATCCGTGCCAAATACTGTGTAAAGGGCATACTTGATTTTGTCTAAGTCCACTTTGTCCCCGAGTTGCTGGTAGACAGCATATGTGCCTCTGGTTAGCGTCAACGGGATGACCAATGCAGGCTCCTTGATTTTGAACAGTTTGCAGATGCACTCCACCTTCTCAAACCCCTCAACAATTGACAGACCAGTGGGGGGAGGCCTTCAAATTCCGGATTTTAATTTCAAATCGAACTGGTTCATTTTTAT
The DNA here is from genome assembly GCA_964036315.1 of Acanthosepion esculentum. Lineage (NCBI taxonomy): Eukaryota > Metazoa > Mollusca > Cephalopoda > Sepiida > Sepiidae > Acanthosepion > Acanthosepion esculentum. Next base: position 94,969,432 of record OZ038476.1, read on the forward strand.
CAAAGTACAGCCGAAATAGCTTGTGGTTAATTTAGTTCGCCAATCATTTGCGATAACTGAAATTGATTAAGGTGCTTGCTTTCAAGTGACTGACCTCTTCCTTCTCTCGTTCTCGTTCTTCTGTCCATACAACGTCACACCAACAAAAGTTCTCCCGATCCCCCTCACAGACTTGCTATTTATGACTTCGTCGGGGGGAACTAATATTTGCATACAAGACTTAATTCTTGTTCGCACAAGACTTCCTATTTTATAAATTCAAGCTGGTTTGAATTCTTAGTCTTTTTCATTGTATGTCTGCACGCGAGATAGGAATTTCGGAATAATCCATTTCACTTTTAATGGCAGTCACAATCTTTCAACAGGACCTCACACGCCAAGAAAATTCACTTTGTGAAGGGTAAGTCATCTCGTTCCTCACACCTGTCAAACACCTTAGAGATATTTAAAGACACAGCTCAAGTTTTTTCATTCTTATCTAAAGTTGATAGACTCATTCAGTAATATCAGCGATTGACCACGAGAAGCAAAAGCCATTTTGTTTGTCTGAAAGAAGGCTTTGCAAAGTGAGATGCTGAATCAATTCAGAATTGATTACAGCCTCTTGTACTTTGCCAAAAAGAGATAGAAAATTAATAGGATGATAATTCAATGGTTCACCAGAGTTCTTAGACAGAAACTACAGTTAGAATTTCTAACAAGCAGGAAAGCAAGAAGCAGCAAGGCATTGGTTGTAGAGTTTAGAACTAGTTCAGAAGCACATTTCCTTAAAACAATTGCAGGGACACTGTCAAGTCTGCATGTCTTGTGGAAATTTATTTTGGAGATCATAGCTGAAACCATGGAGATGTTATATGCATATCACACAGTAGAGATTTTATTCCAGGTGGAAAATCAGGCTGATGTTGAAAGTGGAGTTGGAATAGAATTTACAAGCAAAACATTCTGCTTTATAAGCAGTAGGTGACAACACTTCAAACTGATTGAAGATATGAGGGACTGAGAATTTTATCCTTGTTTAACACACTCTTACAGAGCTGCTAGTAATCATGAGAACCAAACTTGTGAGAGGCTATACAGTGTCTCATTTTATCAACGAAAAGCAACTTAGCCGCACTGAGTACAAACTTACAGTTATTATGAACAGATAGGAAGAGGCATCTGTTATGATCCAAACTATCATACCATTTAGGAGTTTGTTGTATAGAGTTAGGGCTTTGTTGTGGTTTTCTTTAGTTTCTGTGGTTTTACTCTGATGTAGCATATGACTAGAAGTTGAAACTTAGGCATGTTTTACAGTTTCTGAAGCTTTGGTTGATAGTTACATAATCCAGTGCTTTGTGTCCCCTCTCAAGCTTCTCCATGTCCATAGGCATCTTGGGTGTTCCTGAAATCAGGTGTTGGTAATTATTTGACCATTTTCTGTGCATCACTGTACTCATTTTTTTCCCCATATCTATTCTGGGTCCCAAGTTCGAACTTATCAACTATTTCACCTTCTCATTCTTTGATGACCATGGCATTCAGGTCACCAATGATGACAGTGATTTCCTGTGATTTACATTGAGCCTTGAGTCACTGTCCAGTAAGCTGTAAATGTTATCAATTTATGTCTCCATGTTTGCACTGTCAGTGCATATACAACAAGAATTGCTATGTTAAAGAGCTTTTTTCAGTTTGTTTGAGAATTAACAGTATCTCATAATATTTTTCATAACATTATCTAGTATTAATTAACCTACACCACTTTCATTTTCTCTGCCTGCATATATTACCATGTGTCACTGATGAAATCCCTGTGGTTTCATATATGCCTAGAATGTTAATCTATTCATTTCTTGCTTGATTTCCAAGCTGGCCACATTGACATATCATCATTATGTTTCAAGTCCCTATTACTACTTTTTGTTTATTGCAAACAGTTGCTGGATAAGGGTTCTATTACTCATGTCTATCCTTACTGGCAAGGGGTCATTCCCAAGGAGCTTGATACCCTTTACATCATTATTTTTTATATTCATTTTATGAACATTTGCTGGATGATGGTCAGGAGACAATTGTTGCTCATGTTTTCCCTTACTGGGCAAGGAGTCATCTCCAGTTGACTTTACTCACTTCATACCATTATCTTTGATACTTTTATTGCATATGAAGCAATTTATCGAGTGTTTTATTTTTTATCCTAACCAACAGATGAAGCAGAGTAATCGGTTTAGTTGCCAACCATTCAACAAAATTTCATCTTTACCTTAACAAGTGAATAGAGAGCTGTGAAAGGAGTAAAATAAACATTCCCCTAGTTCATTCTTTTACTTGAAAGTTAAGGCAGAGACAAGATGAAAGAAAAGCCACACTGTGATGACTTACCTAGGAATTCAAAGCGCGTACGAACGTGTCTTGCCTGCGTGGCGAATCCGGCAAGAAACATGGCCGCGTGTGAAGACGCGTTTTATGCGCGCCGGTCTCGTTCAGAATGAGACTGCGCAACAACGCATGCAAATTTTGCAGTGTCGGAGTGCCATAAAAAGGAGACGTTAGCGGCACAGATAGATTCAGTTTTTCGGCGGACTTCGTGGAATAGAGTTGGACGTACGAACTAACTGACTAGCGTACTAAGAGGCGGTTATAGCCTGTACGTCTGATTCCGGTGGAAAGGAGTATTGAAATCTCTTTCTGTGTAGCGACGGCTGAGAAGAACAGCTCGTGTCACTGTGCAATTTATTTTGTGTCGTTACCGTCTACAAGCTATTTCGGCACATTATGGCGAAGGTTCGCATAAGCAGCGATATCATAAAACCGTTCTCTGGCCAGGGTGATGTAGTGGCCTGGTTAAAAAAGGTTAGGCTGGTGGCGAAACTTCAGCAGGTGGACGATGTGGCTAGTCTGCTACCCTTATACTTGGAGGGGGACGCACTTTCCCTCTACATGGAAATGGAGGAGGAAGATCAAGGAGATATCGACCAAATCGAAGCCAGACTGAAGCAGGCGTTCGCGGACGACTCGTTTTCAGCGTACAGAAAACTAACCCTGTTCAGGTGGACCGGGGAGCGCGTAGACGTTTATGCAAATAAAGTCAGACAGTTGGTTCGATTGGCCGGATTCGAAGGCGCCGAGATGGAAAGGCTCACCAAACTAGCCTTCGTCATGGGGTTCCCTGATGCGATCTCCCTCGAACTTCGACAGGCACCGAATGTTGAAGCACTGACTGTAGGGGAATTGTTAGCAAGAGCGAGAGTTCTGACAACTACTGGAGATGAAAATCATGACGTCGTTGCGGCAGTGCGCCCACCCCGTAGTCGCGGCGCGTCTCCCACCAAAAGCGGCCCACACACCAGTCTGACATGCTACAGGTGTAGCGTTAAAGGCCACATGGCGAAAGACTGCCGAAAGCGCAGAACGCGCTGCTATCAATGCGGGGAGTTTGGACACTGGGCCCCGAGACTGTTCGGGAAACGCCACAGGGGACAAGGCATCAGCGCCAGCCTTTTCCCCAACCAAGATGTAAATACGGCGCTCCCAGTGGCAAATGTCCTTGTTGACGGAACTTCGTGCTCAGCACTGATTGATACCGGCTGTTCACGGACAATTGTGGATGCAGATCGGTGCCGGTCTTGGAGGAGAGCAAAAGTAGACGTCATGACCATTGGAGGCGTGTCCCGTCCATGTTGCGGTGTGGGAGTGGTAACTGTATCCACAGAGGAAGGCGGTTCTGCCAAGATCGACGTGCTAGTGGTGCGCGGCAAACCGCTAGGATTTGACCTGCTATTGGGGATTGATGCCATAGCAGCATTGGGAGGCGTCACTGTTGGGCCTACGGGACGGGCGCAGATTGGCAATGGGCGAGTAGCCAAGTGCGCAGCCATTACTGTTAATGAACCAGACTTCACTGCCACCTTCGACCACCGGAGTCTATCCTGGACTATAGCATGGAAGTGGTCGGAGAACCGTGCGCCTGAAAGACTGCACAATGGGGTTTCAGAGTACCCGGTAGCAGCAGGGATCAGGGAGGGCTATAAACAGGAGCTCAACACATGGATCAGCAATGGCTGGCTCATACCGTACCCGGAAGAAAAACTGGGACCTCCCAAAGGGCTAATTCCTCTTATGGCCGTACTGCAGCAAAACAAGTTGAAGGTACGCCCAGTGATGGACTTCCGAGGGCTCAACCATCACGTTGATGCTTTCACAGCTGATGCAGATGTCTGTGCAGCTAAACTGCGAGAATGGCAGCAGAAGGGATCCAACGTGTCCTTGTTGGATCTCAGGAGAGCATACCTCCAAATACGTGTCCACAAATCGCTCTGGCCATATCAGACCGTGGAAATCGATGGGAACAGATATTGCCTGACACGTTTAGGATTTGGGCTAAACATGGCTCCCCTCATCATGAAGGCGATCATCAGTACGGTGCTGGCTCAGGACGAAGCTGTGAGTCGTGCGGCATCTGCCTACATTGACGATGTCTATGTCAATGAAGATGTCGTTCCCGCGACTCGCGTTAAAGAACATCTAGCCTGGTTCGGGCTCGAATGCAAGGACCCAGAGCGGTTGAAGGATGGCGCACGGGTACTGGGATTGGCAGTTACGATGGAACAGGGAAGATTGCGGTGGAAACGAGGAAGCGTGATTCCTAACGCCCCTGACGTCGTTACGCGACGGAAGATATTCTCGCTGTGCGGAAGGCTTGTTGGGCACCTCCCAGTGTGTGGTTGGCTCCGCGTGGCATGTGGAATGCTCAAGAGGAGAGCAAGTACAGTCACGATGGGCTGGGACGATGAAACAAATGATGCCCTTCTCCTGCACATGGTGTCTGAGACCGTGGATTCTGTGCAGCGGGACGATCCGGCCCGTGGGGAGTGGTGCGTGGACGCCCGGGAGCTGAATGTGTGGGTCGATGCAAGTTCCCTGGCGACCGGGGTAGCATTGGAGAGCCAAGAGACTGTGTTGGAGGACGCTTGCTGGTTGCGACCGAAAGATGACGCTCAGCACATCAACCTGGCCGAGCTGGATGCCGTATTGAAAGGCGTCAATCTAGCACTCCAGTGGAAGAGCAAGACGCTACACTTAAAAACAGATTCTGTTTGCGTGTACCACTGGGTGTCGGACACCCTGACTGGTCGAGCGCGCGTACACACCAAGGCCGCAAATGAAATGCTCATCAGGAGGCGGCTGAGCACTCTTAAGGAGCTCGTGGAGGAGTATCAGCTGACCGTGAATGTGACACTGGTCCCTTCGGCGCTGAATATAGCTGATGGACTGACAAGAGTACCGCAGCGGTGGTTTGACTCGATGAAGACGAGCAATGGGCCCAGGCCAATGATTGGCGCCACCCATGTGGACGAACTGGATGTAGATCAAATCATGTCCATCCACAGGAACAGTGGTCACCCAGGAGTGCGGCGTACCACCTACTTTGCAAGGAGAATCTGTCCATCAACAACCAAAGCAGCCATCAGATCAGCTGTACGGACATGTGAGGAATGTCAGTCCATAGACCCTGCACCAGTGCGCTGGAAAAAAGGAAAGCTCGAGGTATGTGAGAACTGGCACAGATTGGGGATGGATATCACCCACTATGGTGCCCATCATTTTTTGACGCTGACAGATTGCGGCCCGTCGCGTTTTTCACTCTGGTTGACAAGCAGTTGACAAGACAAGACTCAGCAGCCGTCATTCGCCAGCTAAATGAAGTGTTCCTTGAGCGGGGCCCACCCCGTGAGCTACTCATGGACAATGACCCAGCTTTCTGCAGCAGGGAATTCGGAGCCTTCGCGCGTGGGTGGGGCGTCAACTTGCAGTTCCGTTGTGCATATGCCCCAGCTGGGAATGGCATAGCGGAGCGATGCCACCGTACAGTCAAGCGAATTGCGGCAAGAATGCGCTGTACCATTCAGGAAGCCGTCTACTGGTACAATGTCACACCAAAAGACGGTACATCACCCCAGACTGCGCCCGCCAACAGGATCCACCAGTACGAACTGAGGGTGAAAGGGATTGACGCCCCTACAATGACTTTAGACCCTGGGAACGGTCCCTACCAAGTCGGGGATCGCGTGTGGGTCAAGGCGCCTATGAGTCGGTGCACCACCAAATTCAACGAGGGTCGGGTGTCGAAAGTAATCAGCCCGCAGTCATGTCTGGTGGACGGAATACCCCGCCACGTTAAAGATTTACGCCCGCGCCGCAGTTACGACGCGTCTGAGGAAGATACCGACGACACGTCTGAGAGCGGGGCGGAAAGTTTGCTGCTGGAGGAGAGCGTGGAATGCGTCGATCCATCTGAGGAGAGAGTAGCAGATCCCCCCGTTGACGCTCTACCCGAAGTGGGAGCGAGATCAGAGCCCCCCGCCCTGCCCTTACGCAGAAGCACCCGTCGGAAACGACCGCCGCCGAGCTGCCACCTTTGTGATCATGAGATCAGGGAGGGGTGTGATGACTTACCTAGGAATTCAAAGCGCGTACGAACGTGTCTTGCCTGCGTGGCGAATCCGGCAAGAAACATGGCCGCGTGTGAAGACGCGTTTTATGCGCGCCGGTCTCGTTCAGAACGAGACTGCGCAACAACGCATGCAAATTTTGCAGTGTCGGAGTGCCATAAAAAGGAGACGTTAGCGGCACAGATAGATTCAGTTTTTCGGCGGACTTCGTGGAATAGAGTTGGACGTACGAACTGACTGACTAGCGTACTAAGAGGCGGTTATAGCCTGTACGTCTGATTCCGGTGGAAAGGAGTATTGAAATCTCTTTCTGTGTAGCGACGGCTGAGAAGAACAGCTCGTGTCACTGTGCAATTTACTTTGTGTCGTTACCGTCTACACACACAGAAACAAAAAGTAAACAAACCAAAATAAGAAAAGGCAAAATAATTGTTACCCTCCATCATAAGGCAATACAAACTTCCTTAAAAGTGGCTGGGAGTCCTTACAAGGACACCTATCCATGCATGATATGGCACTGCAAAAATCCCAAAATATTTTTTTTTTAAATCATTTCACCCTCATCAAGGCAATTGAAGCCACAAGGATGCAAGAGGTTACTGAGTGTTAGAGAATATGAGAAAAACTACTATTAATAGCAGTTTTTCTCATATTCTCTAACAGAGAAAGGAGAGAGGACAACAAAAGAACAAGAATTAAGAAAACAGAAGATAATGATTGACATTGCATTAACATTTTTGAATGTGAAAGTGGACTGGGAAGCAAGAAGCTGGAAGAGAGCGACACAAGCGAAAAATGTGAGAGAATAAACTGTTACCATAGAACTTATTGTTACATCTCGGCATTTCAACTGTAAAATGATGTGACCTTGCCGCCAATCTACTACTGCACTTAAATTCATAAAGTCTAGGTATCATGAAAGTATTTATAGAAAAGGTGACTGAAGCCAAGATGCCAGGTCAGGACCAATAACTTTGAAGATTCTTCTTTGAATTTTATCAAGAATCACTAAATATATAGTAGGAGAACCAGAACAACATAAATTCATAAAGTCTAGGTACCATAGCAAAAATTTCGTTAGAACAATTACCATGAAAGTATAGGGAAGCTACATTATGGTAGAGGGAAAGGGATTGAAGCCAAGATGCCAGGTCAGGACTAATAACACTGAAGATTCAAGAATCTCTAAATATATAGCAGGAGCACCAGACCATGTGGCAACAATATTTAAAGCAAGGACAAATGGTAGACATGTATATGTAAGGTTCTGGCATGATAAATTGTCTAGCACAACATAGTGAACTGCCTTTCTAAGCTGCAGTCTTAGTAATTTATTCAATATACTCTTTTCAGTTTGTGTCAACCAAAAATGTTAATCTAAGAAGGCACAATGAGTAAATAGGAGTAAATAGCTGTGCCATCAGCATAGCGAGTTGAGAGCATTATGCAATTGTTAACTAGAGTAGAGTTCAGGTTCCTTGCTACCAGTCAGGATGAGGTAGCTAAAAATGCAAGCCCAGTGTCCTGAAAATGAAAAGTTGCAGCTTTCAGTTTTGTCAAGTATCTTGAGATATATAGCAGGAGCACCATACCAGATATAGCAGCAATATTCAGTGCATGATTGGTCATATCACCAAAAAGTTAAAATAGTTAAAATCATTAAGATCATGAATAGGTAAAGTATTATTTACTGGCACATAATCTTTATGGGTCATTCATGCCAAATTAATTAAGGTCATGGGATAAAGGATCCAGGAGACCATGTTTTTAACAGGAAGCAAGAGATAAACCTTTACTTCAGTAAATATGGAAGGAATATGAGCCAGGTAGTAGATGAATCTATGTATTCCTATTAACCTGTTCACAGCACATGAGGCTGCACATTTTTATTGAGGTACCATCTCTAGAATTGTAGTCAAACAAAGCAGCAATTATATCTAGGCCAAGTTAGAATTAATGAAAGTAATTAAGTATTGATAAAAATTAAGTCAGCATATAATCAGATAAAAATTGATAGCAAGTTTCAAGAAGTCAACACAATGAACACCCCTACTGGAATTCTAAAATGGATTTGTCTGCCATTGGGGGGGGGGGGGGTCACATTTTCCAAAAACCATCAAAAAAGGGGATTAAAAATATAATTGTATATCAGGATGATATTGGCATTGGTGCATGCAGTAAAGAAGAGCTCAAAATTAAAATGGAGCAAGTTTTGTGAAAATTAAATAGTGCAGGTATGACAATTGATTGCAATAAATGCAAGTTTAATTGTGAAAAAAATTTGAATATCAAATATTCAAAGACAGTATATCACTGGATGATAAACTCATTAAGATATCAGAGATAGCAGCACCCAGAAATAAAAAAAAAGTCTTTTTAGGATTAACCAATTTCTATAACAGATATCTACCATGATATAGCAACCTTGTGGAGCAATTTAATGAAATAAAGAAGAATACAGAATATCAATGGACAAAAAGATAGGAGATTGCTTTTGAGAAATTAAAAAAGGCACTCATAAACCAATTTTTAAAAGATTCGACCCAGCTAAAGAATTGACATTAACTATGGATGCCAGTGACTGTGCTATAGCTGCAATATTGTCGCAGATGAACCACTCTGTAATGTACTTATCTAGAAAACTAACATCGGCAGAGGTGAATTATTTGAATATTGAGAAGGAGGCACTGGCGATTGTGTGGAGCACAGAAAGAGCTAAGAATTTTTGCTGGGAAGGAAATTTCTATTAAAATTTGATCATAAGCCTTTGCAATTTATATTCAACCCCAGAAGAGAGTTGCCAAAGGTCACATTTGCCAGCATATTAAGATGGGCGATTAAGCTTATGGCGTTGGACTTTGATATTGTATATATTAAAGGAAATTCTATTCCACATGGATGCATTAACTTGGTTAAATTTTGAGAGTAAAATTTTTGAAGCCAGTGAAAATAGATTTTGTACTGGATAGAAACTGACATATTACTCTTAAATCAGATTAGGTTGGGAACTAGGCAGGATCTAGTGTTGAATAGAATTATGAAGAGAAATACAATTGCTCTATAATTGAGAGGACTTATGAGTCAAGACACAAATTAACAATAAAAAAAGGAATTATATGTAATGGCAATATCATAGTACCTCCACAGTCTCTTAGAAAAAGTAATTAAAGCTGTGCACAATGATATACATGAAAGTATGTTGGCTACACAAATGAGGTTAAAGTTGCAAGCATGGTGGCCAGGCTATTCAAGAAATGTGGAAGAGTATATTAGAAAATGCCAAAAGTGTGCAGAGATAAAGAAATTTAGGCAAACTAAAATTCACTCTTGAGCAAAGGAAATGGAACTGTGGACACAAATACATATGGATCATGCCTACATTAAAGGTATAGGACTATTTCTGATATTAGTTGACTCACATTCAGGTTGGCCTGAAGTTATTAAAGTCATAGATAGAAAAGCCACTACTGTGAAGTAGGTGTTGAGGATAGTGTTTTTGAGAAATGGAGTTCCAAAAACCTTGGTCTCTGACAATGCCTTTGCATTCTGTAAAGAAAGTTTATGTGCATGGTTACCTTACCACTCACAGTCAAATGGAATTGTGGAGAGAATGAATCAAATGGTAAAAATGGGATTAAAAGCATTCTCTCCAGTGGACTGTAATATAGAGTTATTTTCCAAGACTACTCTTAAGTTATAGAGCTATTCCATATGCAGGCAGAAGACAAAGATCATTCTCATTGATGGGAAGACAAATAAAAGCTCTGATTAACATGTCATTTGCAACAAATGAAAGTGTGTGGTACAGAAAGGACAAGGATTCAAGTCCTGAAAAGGCAAATTTCGTGATGAAAAAGAGATTTAACACAGCTTCATTAGCAAAGAATGGTTAGGGCATACTGGCTCAAAAAGACCAATTTAGAACCATAAGAGAGCATGAAGTAATGGAAAAGGAGGAGGAAGAGGAAGCAGAATAACAGACAATGCAAGAAAGGATGAATGAATCCAGTATTAAGAGTGATTAGGAAGACCACCAGAGAGATGAAAGTGAAGAACAGAAGAGGGAAGAGAGAATGAGTGTATCCAGTAGTAGTAATGAACAATCTGAGGATGAGAATTACTGGAGGTATCATGATGATTCAAATGAGGTGAATCAGTTAAGACCTAGATCTATAAAAAGAAATAAAGAAACTCTAATTATGTCTCCCAGGGTTGTTCATGGAAGTCAAAGGTCAACTAAGGGTATAAAGCATCTTGGGTTCAGGAAGAGGTATTGATATGTAAATTAAGTACTGTATAAAAGCCAGTATTTCCATACCTATGGGAGAGTTATCTTCTCTTGAGACTACAGTTGTCAGAGAGAATATCTATCATAGTATTTAAAATTTTATAAAAATTTATTTACAAGAAATTATGCAAAACACTTAATTTTATTTGTTACTAGCCTTGTAAAAATAAATTTATTAATTTTTTTCTCTCGTTGAAAATATTACTGGGTCCTCCACAGTATCACAGGCACATACAAAATCTTAATCTGATACTGATAGCTTGTGAGATTTGAAAACTTGCTTAAGAAAAGCTATAGAAAAATTCATACACATGGGAGGAGAAAAAAAATGATATATTTTTTGTAGTCTCACTGTTGCACTTTCAGCTTCACCAAATGTACAAAACCATAATATAGCTTATAACATACACCAAAGGGTTTTAAGTATAATGCAACACTACTAAACACTGAACATGTACTTAATGGACAAACAGAACAAGCTCTATGCAACACACATAGGGAAATGAAGTAGAAAATGGTTCAGTTTTATCCTAGATACTATAGCTTCATTATTGTCTAACATTTGTCTCTTCAAGAGAGAAGTAATTAAGTTTGAAAACTGAAAATCACCTCAAATAAATCTTGCGACTATTATTATACATAAAATTAAACTGAATATCTGCTTTCTTTTTGTATTATGACTGCAAACTTGTGTTTATGAAGGTACATGCAAAACCAGTGCAGAGAACAAAGTCAAATTTACAAAACTCGTGTCACACAGCTGCTTGTTCATAGTTATTAGGCATCTGCAACAATAGTAATGACAGAAATACTTCAGTTAACCAGCTCCTCAGAATGAAGCCTTGCAGTTGCGCAACTGTATATCATTTCCAAATATTTATAACTAAAAAAATTAATCTACCAATTTAGTCTTTTGTTTCTTTAATTTTATTTTGGTAAATTATTTTCATGAAACAAAAATATTTGATTTTTTTCATTCTCAAAAAAGTCATAAGATAAATGTGAATCTTTAAAAGATAATATTTGAAGTTGGCACTAAACATATTTATATAGTTGAAGGAAATGCTTTCATTACTTTTTAAAAATTTTTATTTTTATTTTTTAAATAATTTTTCTAAATTATTTTCATGAAACTCAAATATTTGAATTTTGTTTCATTCAGGAGAAAATCATAATAAAAATGAATATACAAAGTGTCTTTAAAAGATTACATTTTAAACTAAACTATGCACTAATTTTTGTTGTGCATATAGACTAAATTGTTTTGGATATCATTTTTTGCAAAGATAATTTATCCATCTTGGAACTGTATATCATTTCCAAATATTTTGCTGTTGTAGGAACATCAACAATACACAGAATATTCATTGATGGTACAAAACATATATCCTTAAAACTATAAACTCGACCGAAAATTGGAGTCACTGATTTTATTTGTTTTGTAAAAGAAAGGTTACGAGAGAGAGGAAGGAGATTTGAGAGTAAGGAAGGATGAGAGAGATCCTGGGAGAAAATTCTTTTTAAATTTTTAGTTTAAACTTTTAAACAAGTTATTTTGGTGATATAGAATCTGGAATAGTGAGACGATACCACTGTTTAGTAGAGAATGTGATATAGTTGTGAGAAGCTTCAAAAAGTGTCAGACCTTGTTAGTTTCAATATCTGTCTATGAGGTATTATGTACATTATTTACACTATTGTCCTCATCTTTGTTGCCATATTTATTAAAATGTTTCGGCCTTCTTCAGGTGGTTGGAATGTCGAACTGAACCCTTTATTTCGCTCACTGGAGTAGACCGTTCTAGTTCCACGTGCCATGTTTTAATGGATGCCAGTTATCAGTTATCTCCTGTTGAAACCGGGTATTGAACTCACACTCTTTGGTGACTGGATCTAACTAACGCCTTTATCCACTGTGCCATGTGTCCTTGAGGACATCTGGGTATGAATTTCTGGATATTATAAACCTAATGTCTTCAGCAACCATTTTTACCATTGCTCATATTGCAATTTTTTCTGTTATCCATACATTTTTTACCAGAGCTCATATTGCAACTTTGTTGTTATTATCGCTTTTCTCTGGCACTCCTTATTACTAGTTCCCATATTGTATTCATTTCTATGCTTGGTCGGCTCAGGAGATTTTTGTGGCCTAGCATATGTGCTGATTCCTAAAGTTTACGAATTTTCCAATGGTGTTCCTTGTCTATGATCTCAACCTTATCCCACAGAGGGCGGTGATCTCCCTTCTCTCTCCATATGTGGTCAGCCACGCCTGATTTTTCCACTTCCCCTCGTATTACAGCTATCTGGTGTTCTTGAAGCCTCACCTTAAGGGGGCAGTCTGTCTCTCCTTTATATTTCTTTCCACAGCTGCAGGGGATAGCGTACATGCAGTCTTTAGTCATGTTCTCTTCTATGGGGAGGGGTCTTACTCGGGAGAGATATCTGCGAAGTGTCGTCAAGTTTTTGATGGTTGTCCTGATGTTATATGGACCGCAGATCCTTTGTATTTTCTCTGATAACCCCTTCACATAAGGTAGGCAGACTGTTTTCTGAGTGTTGTTGTCCTCCTCCTCCTCCTCTTGTACCTGCCTATCCCAGTTTATTGGGGCTGCTTCCATTTACCCAGGGTAGTTGTTACGTTGTAGGGTATATATATACTGACCAATTCTTTATCTAATGTCTCTGGGTTGCCACTTATGACTTTTGCTTAGTGTTGTAAACAGCGGACAATCCCTTTCTTTACGCTGTATGGATGGTGGGAGTTGTTAGTTTCCTTCCACTTTTTCTGCAAGGAGATGCTCTTGCCCTCTACCTTGAAACGAGTGATGAGAACCAGTTGGATAGAGACCAGACTGAAGCAAGCGTTCACTGTAGGGCCCGTTGAAGCTTATGAAAAGCTCAAGAGAGTGAAATGGACTGGTGAATCAGTGGACATCTACACCAATAATATCAAAAGGTTGATGGGGCTAGGAGGATATCTAGAGAGAGGACTGGATCAGACAGCAAAACTAGGTTTTGTGACGGGCTTCCCAGACGCCATATCTGTGATGCTGTAACAACTGCCTGGTGTAGAAAAGATGGACCTCTGCAAAATTATAGCAGTCACAAGGCTCTTGGTCAGCAAAAGAACAGTGGCAGTGATTGCACAAAGTGCAGAACCAGAAGCAAACAACATTCATATGGAATCATCGAGCATTAGGTACTATAGACGTCGGGGGATGCACCTAATTAGAGACTGTAAGGAGCCACTGAGATCGAGTGCACTTCAATTGTGAGAGATTGGGACATTGCCCTCAGGCTCAGGGAAATGAACAAGGGGTAGTTTCTGCACCAGCAGCTACCCTATCAACAGAACGAAGGTGCAGTACCAAGCTGTACCAATCATAGAAGTGTCAGTGGGTGGTATCATAGTGGCAGCTCTTGTTGATACAAGCTGCACAAGCTTGTGAGCAGATGGAGTGGGAGTGTCACTGTGAAAGTAGTTATGGAAGGGAGGTAAAATGTAAAGGAATCCAGCAGGTGGAATAAAAGTATGCAGAGTATGGATAAAAATGGAGGCAATTATTATTAATTGCATTATCGATGATCAACATTGTTGTCAGAATAGATGCAATCAATAAGCTGGAAGGTGTGACTAAAAACTGGTGACAAAGTATGGAAAGGAACACTGTGCTGCAGCTGCTCAAGTTCTGAACTTTTGCAAAATTGAAAACAAGGATTTCAAACCAGAGTTCAATGGAAAGAAATGGACTGTGGAATGGAATTTGATAGTAGAGTCTCCAGTATTAAAAATCAAGGTGGAGTACTATAAGAATTCCTTGAAAGAAAAAAAAAGTAGAGTTTGAGAAGAAGGTGGAAAGATGGATTACAGAGAGTATTCTCTTGCCATGGAAATAAGAGGGCAGTGGTCCAAGCTACAAAAGGAAAAGTCAGACTTTTAAGAGATGAACCATTATATAAAGCGTCATACTTGGAAAGACATAATCGATGTGTGATGAAAAAAAAATGAGAAAGTGGAGGCAGTTGGTGGGAGGAACTATGATCATGGACCCTAATTCAGCCTACCTGCAGTTATACATTGCAGATAAACTATAGCAGTGCCAGCTGGTGCGCTATAAGGGGAAAACTTACTCCTTCACTCCAAATGTGCTGATGAAGAGCAATAAGACAAAAGAAACAGATTCCTACATTGATGGCAAGTTATTGACAGAAGAACTGTTGGATTGTCTAAAAGAATTCAGATTGACAGCAAAGCCACCAGAACAATTAGAAAGAGGGTCAGCACCGGGCCTTAAGTTGAAGGTGAACTGTTGTTCAGAAGAAGCAACAAGGTTCCACAGGTGACAGGAGAGATGAGTAGGTGGGAATTGTTCTCAGTCTGTGGAAAGCTGTTGGGGCACTACCCCGTTGCTGGATGGCTGCAACTGGCATGCAGCTACATAAAAAGAGCAAGTGGGATAGACTGGTAAAGATGATGAAAAAAAATCACTGTAATACAGGAGATTTTAGCTAAATTAAAGAAAGAGGACCTTGTAACTGGGACTTGGCACATCCCTAAAATGAAAACAGGAGTAGTGTGGTGCTAGCAGTATTGCTACAGGCACAGTCATGGAGATCAGTGGTTTGGTGATGGAAGATGCAGCATGGCTGAGAAAAGTGATGACTATAACCACATCAATGTGGCTGAATTAGATGCTGTACTAAAAGGCACTAATTTGGCTTTAAAGTTAAAAGAAGTGGAAGCAAGGACTGATTCAGCCACAGTACTAAATTGGGTGAACTCTATGTAGAGGAGAGCAGGAGAATACAGACAAAAGATGCAGGAGAAATTATAGTAAAGCAGAGATTAGGAATACTGGAAGAGTTCACATTCAAATCTGGATTACGAATGAATGCAGTGTCTGCACCTTCGGAAAGAAATGACATAGATGCATTAACTTGAGTAAAACAAAAAAGTGGTTGTTTGCCAATGAGGTGGAAGAGGTCCCAGCA
Source organism: Acanthosepion esculentum (assembly GCA_964036315.1). NCBI lineage: Eukaryota > Metazoa > Mollusca > Cephalopoda > Sepiida > Sepiidae > Acanthosepion > Acanthosepion esculentum. The sequence goes on from OZ038476.1 coordinate 94,985,155, forward strand.
TGCTGTTGAGGGACTGAAGAACTAGAAGAGTTGCATGGTATGCATCATATGGGAGTGGACAGGACTGTGTGAATAATTGACCCACTTGTAAAAAAGGAAGAAGTCCAGAAGTTGGTCAAGAACTGCATCAAATGTTAATTGATTGACACTGCTCCAAATGTGCATGATTCTGGTGAAATTGGAACTACAAACAATTGGATGAGGTTAGCTGTTGATATAACACATTATCGCGAGGGTGCATACTTGTTGATGATTGACTGTGGATCTGGGCAATGACTGTGATATGGAGGGAATTACATGTGGAAACAACAGCTGTGGTTACAAAAGAAGGTGATTCTTGAACAAGGTCCAGTAATGGAGGTAGTAATGGATAATGGCACGGTTTTCTGCTCGGAACTCCTTCAAGCAATGCTTGAAAAATGGAAAATAAGAAGGTATTAGAGCAGCATACAAGCTGGGGGGAAATGGAATAGTCTAGCGACATCATCAGACCATGAAAACAATGGCTAAGAGAGGAGGGATATTGCCATTCGAAGCAATGTTTTGGTACAACATGGTGCCAAAGGTTGGACAGAGAAAGGAGACAGTACCACAAAGGTAAATTTCCATCTACATGTGGAGGCACCCACGAGATATATCCCTGAATACTGATGAAGAAGGGCTGACCAGGTGATTTCTTTTATAGAACGATATTACAGCAAACCGGGAAAAAAGATGAACTATAGGAAGGAAGAAAACATAAAACTTAACTGAAAATAGGAGTTGGTGATTTTGTTCATTTCATACAAGAAAGATTGCGAGAGAGGAAGGAGATTTGAGAGTAAGGAAGAATCAGAGAGATCCTGAGAGAAGCATTTTTCTTTTAATTTAAGCTTTTAAGGATTATTTGTAACTGATCTCAGATAGCTTCTCTTATGCTACTTGAAGAGATAACTGCTGAATACTAAAAATATAGTTTTTATCTTTTTTTTTTAAATTACTGAAGTACTTTTAGTCAGGGTTTTATGGTTCTGGATAATGACTTACAAAATACAAATGTTATTAAAATACAAAATGTCCTTTTTCTTTTTCTAAACTTGGGTTAGAATCTGCAAACCTTATATTTTTAACATAGCTTGTTTTCAAACAAAAAACAAGATAATGGTTTGATCATTAACTGAAAAATCCAAAGAAAATTGTATGAAAAGAGAATAGTACAAAAATAAAAACTAGCAAGACACAAAGGTTTTGAAAGCACTCTGGAATGACTAGATTTAGAAAGCTTGCCAGTATAATAGGTTAGTAAATCACAAAATTTTATTGTTTTACTGATAAAAAATATTGTAATTTAAACTAATTGAAAGCAAATTTTATGTTTGAGTGATACTGATGGAGTTATAGTAGTGCATGAAACACTGTTTAGTGACTTAAATCATTGAGAGAGCCTAAATACTAGGTGAAGTAATAAATTTTGCCAAGTTATAGCAAACTAATTAAGCAGATTGGAACCTGATGGGAAAAAAGTTCAGTTTAAAAATATGAACCTATAAAATGCTTAGAAGAATGGCAATGGAGGGATTCGAACCCAAACTAAACCTAGTAGTAAATTCAGTACAACTGAATTTTCCCTGCTCCACCTCTCATATCTGAGGAAGTTGCAGTGACAAGATTAATGTGTTTACCAAAATTCTGTAAATCCAGACAAAACTGAAATATTTTAGCATCCTACAGATTTACATTATATTCTTACCAAAATGTCTAATCCTATGTACTTTAGAAGCATGGGTCACATGTAATCGGTAATAGGAAATTTTTTGCTTCAGGATAATATCTGCCAATGTTATCCAGTGTATTGAGTGGAAGTATATATAAAAGAGGGTGTTTAGTTCATACAGAGTTGGTCAGGAGACCATGCTCTTAATTCGTACAAGGATTTTGAAGAGAAATAGCCATGAGTTTGCATAATTTCTTGCTGCAAGAGAGCTTTCTTTTATTAGGCCATATGAAATACCAACTTGTGAACACATACATCTAATATAAAAAGTAATGCCTCAAGATCTTAGTGGAAAATTTAATCAAGAGTGATTGTAACTTTTTTTGGACATGCTATTAAATTGTTGTTGATTTCTTTGCTTCTCTGCTTAATCTGTTCACCTTTCAAGTAATCTTCCAGGAAACCAAAAACCATGGCCTGCCAAATTGTACAAAAGGGTGCTTCAAGAGGGACATCTCAGTGGGTACACAACAAACCAACATTAAACAATTTTATCTAGGGACTAGTGGTATGTAGAAACAAAACAGACAAAAGATACTCCTGTCTGCAACATGTACTCTTCTTTTGGTATTTAGTGCTAATGAAAAAAGAGCTAAAAATTCTTACCATGGCTAGCAAAAGCATATGTATATTGAGTTCCCCACCTAAGTGGATGGGCATATTTGGTGATGTGATCAAGTGAATGAGTATATTGGCTATATGGAAAGCATAGAAGTTTAGGCCAGCAGTCTTGAGAGAATGCCATTGTACCTTGCTGATGCTCATGGCAAAGCTGAATGCCACTGGAAATTGGAGTTGCTTGAATTCAATGGGCAAGTTTATTGAATAATGGGGATAATTGGAATGAATACATCCTCTTTTTCTGCCTACCCACATTGAAGCTGTTTGACAGAAATGAAAAAAATAATACACTATTTGTACATGTAAAAAAAGCTTTTACTGAATATTCAGATACACCCACTCTCAGAAAAAAAAGTAGAGACTTTTTGTAGGGCTAGAAACACCACTTGGGTTCTGTGCATTAAAAAATAAATAAAATGTTGCTAATATTATCCATACAATGAAAAAATATTTTAACAGTTTTTTAAAACTATGTTTAATTTTTACTTCCTTCAGAACATACCTTATTCTATTTCAAAACATCAATTGAATGCATAATTAATTCTTACATAGAAATTTATTTACTTTAGGTTGCTCTTTCAATTTCACTATAATAACCATGGAATAAAAAAAAAATTAAAAAAAGGCATAGATATTTGTATTGTTTATGTGTAGGTATTTTATTTATTGTTGTAGAAATACACATTAAAAACTGAAATAAAAAATAAAAATTTGTCAAGTTCATGATATACTATGAAAAAATGATAAAATTAGATTGATGCTTCAAAAATTGGTGACAAAATAAATGTAATTAAACATCTTGTTGCATACCACAAGCCCAGTAACTGTTTCACAAGCTGAAATTAAAAAACTGAACATGTATACAATACATTTTCTTTTGTCATAATATTGTACAAATAAACTGCCTCCATTACTGAAACTGCTTTCTGGCAGCAATTAGCTTGATGCTCCAATGGCACCTATCCACTATTCTGTTACCCAAGGGGACATATGCAGCAAAACTTACTCACTTATCAAAAAAATCCTTAAGTAGTTTACTGCAGAATGCAATGTCATTGTGAAATTCGTCAGGGGGTGCCTGTTTGAAAAATACAACAGTCAAATGGTCAATTATACTGGTTGAATCGTGCCAATGCAGTTGTTTCAATCAACATCAAATAGTTATTGGCATTATAATGATCAATGTCCATCATCACTCAACTCCATGCATTCCACTTTTTTCCAGTATGTTGGTGATGGATCAATGGACTGGCACTCCTGACAGCACCACTTTCATGGTCGTCTTATACACCACAGGATTGATCAGTCTTGTGAAGTACAGAATTCATTTGATGCCAGAATGTACACTTTGGTAATGAACAGACTTTATTTGATTTGGACAACACTTGCTCATTGATGTCACACAGACATAGTGCATGTGTTTAATCCCTTTTTTATGTTGCGTCATCTCTGCAGTAGTCTAGACAGCTTATCCATCTGGTTCCGATATGACTTCACCAGCATTACGTCCACTGATCTACCAGCTTTTCTAGTGTGTCAAGCCTCATTCAAATCAGCATTTCACTTGCAACTTTTGCATACATCTGGTCCTTCTCAGTGAGAGTGTCCAAGATCCATCCATAAACACATGCAGAATCCATAAATAGATGCAGTACTGTTACTTTCCATTGAAATGCCATGTTGACACCTTTCAAATTGACATCAAGGTCTGCCACATTTATGTGTTGAGAATCATTTCCTGGATGCAACCAGCATGCATCCTACATGGAGCGTTCCCATTAGTTTTGAGACTCCCCTTACAAGAGCTCATGTTAACTCACACATCAAACTTCCGTATGGGGTTGTCCTGTCATACCCTGGTCTTGATGCCCCTAATCATAATTTTAAAGAATTGTCAGTTATTTCAACAACCCAACTGAATGCGAGCATGGTTGTTCTGCATTTGATAAAGACAGTTGCAACTCAGAGCCAGCTGCACACAGGAAAATATCCTGCTAGTTTCCTATACATCAAAAACACATTGCACCTCATAATAACCTCAGGAACTGCCAGTACTCCCATTCCATGTTTTCAATGTAGGGTATCACACATCCCCTAAACTGGCAAACCAAGTCACTCCCAGTCTTTGCAGGTTAGCCCATAATCAGCAAGATGGTGTCTCACATGCACAGCAGACACCATGTCTTCACTGATATAAATGTCATCAATGTAAACTGATTTCACGTTTCAATAGTACAGCATCTATGATGGCTGTTATGATTGCTGACATTACATTGAGCCCAAACTGCATTTGCAAAGGAAGTATTTACACCCTTTGAAAATTAGTTTGAAAGGGCCATGGAGACCTGTGCATATGTATCTGTTGATAGGCTTTTTATCAATTTGTCTGTGTATACATCGACATGCTCATTTAATTCTGAATAATTCAACACAGGGTGCACTTTTCCTTTGCACAACAGTATTTAATAGGATTAAGCCTTTCCAGGGACCAAGATCTTCCTTGGGGTAAGGTAGTAGCCACCTGTTATCCAGTTATTCCTGCAATGTGTTCATACTCACTTCTAACATATTTAGACACAGGATACTCGGAGGTCCAATTCAGCAATTTCTCTGGTGTATTGCCACCTGACCATTTCCATAACACTGACTACACCTTGGTGCTTTGGTTGAACTCCATGCTAAAAAGTCAGGCGTCAATCATTATCGTGGCAAAGATGGGTGCATTACAAAAGCAAACTTTGCTCAATTCGATGATATGCTCCTCATAACTTTTTGATGATATCCATTGCCAGGAGTCAGGTCAAATCTCCATAACTTGCTGTGGACAATCAGTATATTGACTTTAACTGGTTCACTGTTACCCACACAGAGTTTTATATTCTCAACTCCTTGGCTCCACAGAATTTTCTCTATCAGCCATTAGCAAATCCATTTTGTGTCTACTGCAAGGACTACAAACCAAACTGCTTGTAAGCAACAGAGATAAGTACTTCAATCACAGGGAGCACCTCTATCATATCTTGCAATGGGACGAGACTAACACTGATGACATGTCCCCTAGGCTGTTTCCTGAACACTTTGATTTGATACGTCTCCCCATGTTGATGTTGACATTTCTTAGCAAAATGGTTGGGCCCAAGTGTTACTGTTTTGAGGATTTGGAGTTTGGGATGGGTCATCAGTTTTGCATTGGTTAAGAAGCTGCAAAAATTGGCTACTCAGCCTCTTCTATCTCAATCATGATGACATGGGGTACGGTTAGCAGTTGACACATTCACGTCATCCATCCTGGATGATGCTCGAAGCAGCCACATGATGTATCAGCAATCCCGACACAAATGCACACACTATCTATCATTCTGGTAGTTCTACAAATAGTATGGAAATATTCTCCAGGTCTGCCAAAAAAACATGTCCACTGTTTTACCAGGGAAAAAACAGTGTCAAAAATGGTTCATATGTTTATGAAGAAGTCAATTTTGAATGCAGTTATTAGGGCTTGTTTAATTTGCACAATATTAGTCTTCTATTCTTTGCTCAGCTGTTAATATACTGCAAAGGCCTCTCTCAGAGAGGGTGAAAGGACTCATTCAATTTTGTTAATTTAACAGTTCACAGATGAGCTCTACATAGTGGATCCACTCAACCACAAACTGACCATTTTTATTACCATTGAATTCAGGAATCAACCTTACGACAAACGGTTTATCTGCCATCTTGGAAGATTTTGTCAAAATAGCTTGTGGGAGAAAATAGAAACCGGGAGGTTCAAATCAAAAAAAAAAAAATCTGAGGTTGTATTCCAATGGACATAAATGAGTCTCATAAGCTCAAAGTCAAAAATGCTGAGGGCATCAAGAGGTAAAAAAAAAAAAAAAACTGTATTCAAAACTTGCAACACAATTACTTTCATCATTCAGTTGTCCAAAGCAGTGAGCTGTGTTCTTTTATTGGGTTAAGAAAGGTTGTGATTGGTAGGGAAGGACTACTAAAAGTCAACACATTCTTTTTCAACAGATAGTACACTGAACAAATTTTTTTTCTAGGTAAGATTTTGTTTTCTCCTTAATTGTCGCAGTAACCTACCTGACCAACCTATGTAAATAGATGGCAAAACTAAGGATTTGGAGGGATAATAAAGACAAACATTGCTAAATGCTACAAGGAATAAAAAATTTGGAAGAGCCATGGTCACCCATCTCCTTAGTAATACAAAACATAGAAGATAGATCACAAGGTATAAAAAGAAAAATTTTGACCAATTGCTGTTGGTTTGAGTAAATTTCACATGAAAACTGATAAACACTAGTCTCTGCAACAAGATGTAGTTAGTAATTTCATTGAAACTTTGTCTATACCAAGTGACTTCATTGCCCCAGAGAGATAAGCAAAGCTGTGAGAGATGAAACTACATATCAGCATCTCCAAATCATTACATATAAATTGTGAATGATATTTAAGTGTAAATAAGATCAAACACATCCCTTTTCCCCCAAATTTAAAATAAAACTTTACTTACTATGAAAACAAATACGTGTACAAAATGAGCTTACAGCTCTGTAAAAATATTAAATTTTACCACAGTTACTGGAAGTTTATAATTGTGAATTCTTGCAGTTCTCTTTTCAAATAGAGAAATATTAAAATTTCACTTGGAGCTTTCATAAAAACGTTCCTGACGAAAAGTAATCATATTTTCATGAACATATTTTAAGCATTTGTCTTCTCTTTAAGAAAAGATGTTGTAAAACTCAAAGAGGAATTCCATGACCTGTCGGTTCCTGTCATCATGGACAGGACAATAAAAGGAGCCTTAAAAAATGATTAGCACCCGATAACACAGACCATAAATTCATTGTATCAGTTGGATTCTGCATTGGAAATAGGCAAAAAAGGCTAAAACAATTTTCTTTCACAGTAATTTTTTGTAAGTTTGTAAAAACTAAAAAGTTACCCCCCTGAAAGGTTTTCAATCATTCTCTTCAATTCTCCTCCTTTTAGTAAAGTTTAAGCTTTAAACTAAAGTATTCAATTTGTTTATCTAACTTTAAAGTTTAAAATAAATATCGATAGTTAATTTAAAATACTTATTTGACTTATTAAAAAATAAGTAAATGAAAATATTTTCTGACTTCCCCCGCCCCAAATACAAGCTGAAGTTATGACTTTTTCTATTTTTTTTTTTTTTTATACAATCCTAACGAAGCATACCTTATGACTTTTTTAAGCTTCCATTATTACTCCTACCTCCGTCGGTCAATAACTTTCCTAAGACAACTAAAGTCAAAATAAATTAAGAAGGGGGAGTCCAGGTACTTACTGGTAGTAGTGCTTTATTTATTTATTTATTTTCAAGCTGAAAGAAAAAAATGTGTGTTCTGCACAAATAAAAACTCTGCATGTGAATTCTCATTTTCTATTCATCAAGAGAAAAAAATGCCAACACTCTCTCATCAACTAACGTTCCATTTTTTGAATCATTAACTCAAAACAGAACGGTTTCAACAGCAGTGTTTAAATAATCACATTGAAACTAAAACTTTCACCTCGCTTACAAGAAGTATCAATTTTAATTTTTCATAAGTAAGCGAATTTTTAAAAATAGAAAACTTTAATTAAGAATTACAGGAAAAATAATTACTGACAAGAAAAAGCAAACATTAAGAAACTGGTAGCAATTTAATGTACATGCATTTAAAAAAACAACAACAAAAAAACAATGTGAAATGTCACGGTCACTAAATTACGCTTCCGCTTCACTTTAAAAAAAAAAAATTCTTTTTTCTAACTAATAAAAAAAGACAACTGCAAATAAATAGCTTTTCAATTGTCTTAGTGGAAAACAAACTTAATTCATTATTGGAATTTTTTGAATCCAGTTGTATAATTCGTTGAAAATAAGCATTTTTTTAAAAATCAATCAACATAATTTGTGGCTTATTGATTTTTGTTTTAAAAACTTTCAAGTACGACATGTGGAAGAACATCCACTGTTTGGTTTTAGCTTCAAATGGCAAGTTGTTGAAAAGTTAATTACTGCAGCAACATTTTAAAATAATAAACAACTTGACTTTTACGAAGGAAATAAAAATTTAAATCTCATTATTAACATTTTTGGCAGAAGCTTTATTTCATTTACTGACGTTTGTGTTCCTACTGTTGAAAGGAATCAAGACAACTTCATATACTTTTTTTGAGTCAATATTTTAGAAAGTAATAACAATCAATATACCTACCTCCATTTTTTAGTAAGTCATCGTAATACTTAGTTGCCTTGGTAATGAATGAATTCATCTTTAAACTTAAAGTTGCCGAAGATTAAATGCTGGTCGGTTGTTTAAAAAAAAAAAAAACCCAAAAAACAAAACAAAAAACAACTTAAAAACTACAGTGAAAATGTACAATACACGTGTAGTAGTGTACAACATATATTTATGTTGTAAATATTAGAAATTTTCTTCACTAGAATAGACTAGGGTTTGGACAGTGGTAAAAATCGGCAGTTTTTTTTTTTTGTTTTGTTTTTCCGGTAGCCGCTAAGGGTCATTAAAAATTAAAAATACTATTTGGTTGAGGATGATAAAGCAGAAAGTGTTGCTAGCAATGTTCTTGACGAAATCATTCACTGAGGTGTTGCAGCTATCATATTATCAATTATGATGGTTTAAAAATAAAATTTCTCCTACACATAAAAAAGTATTTAAATTTGTTTTAGTAGTTTTCTTTTCCAGCAGGAAACAATTGAGTCCGCACAATCGTTTAACGTTCTAAAAACACCGAGTGGGGGCTAGGTTCTCGTAACACCTGTGGAATTCAAAAGAAGAATTAGTTAATGACACATATGCATTCGGAAAAAAAGGGGAAATGTTGATGCTTAGTTTTTACTTTTTATTTATTTTTTCAGCGGTCTTTAATAAATTACGAAAAAAAAAATTAAAAATTAAGCAAACAAAACGTTAAAAAAGGGTTAAAGTAGCAGCAGCATCGGAGACAAATAAAATTTAGAAAAAAAAAAATTGATAACTCTGCTTATTATTAAAAAATAATTCGACAAAAAATTTCAACAGGAAAATTCTTGTTATTTAAAAAAGTATTTCTTTTTAAACTGCGGACAAAAGGAGAAATATTTGTTCTTTTTTTTCCCTAACTACAAACTAACAGAAAAACTGAACCGCACCCAAATGATTACTTACAATTTGTTGACTGACCTACCATCACCAGCTACCATTTAAAAGTAAAACTGTGATTCACAATCTATGACTGGTAAACTTTTCTTGTAGTAAAAACAAAACAAAACAAAAAAACATATTTATCACGGTAAAAAAGTATTCACAGAAAATTAAGCCAACAACAAAGTTATTGTCGGAAGCAAGAAAAATTCGAAATGATCAAAAATTAAATTTCATTTTTTACTTTACATTTTTTTTCCACCTGTTCTTCAACTATTGGTATTATTTGGAAACATTACATTCTGGTTGAAAACTAGAAAATCATTTCATTAGCATCTGTTTGTTTAGTTTCTGTAATATTGAAAAAAGGGTGTGTCATTTGAAAAAAAGAAAAAAGATTTATACCGTACTCTTTTCTTTCTCTGCCAGTATCGACCGCAGTTGTAAATTAAAATTTCTTTTAGAAAACAATGCCTTCCTTAAGAAAGATAAACTTACCTTCTTAAATGCATTTAGGATCAGACTGGAAGCACTTGATAAATCAACCTCAGTAACTTGTAACTGACAAGTGCAATCGTGGAAGAGAACGGACGTGTAAAAGAATGTGATGAATAATAACCAGGTTTCGTAGAGCAAGAAACTACTTATCGTAACAAAATGAAAATAAAAAGGATGCTTTCATTTAAAAATGTAATCAAAATCTGAAACGTCATTTACATTTATTTCTTGTTTTTCTTTAACTTTTTTAATAATAATAACAGACAAAAGCATTTTTTTATTGAGATTTTCCCAGCCCTACAAACTTTTGCACTTTGACAAAAAAAAAAATGAGGAAACATGTTAAAAATGTCGTTGTGCCTTTGTTATAAAATTTATTTAATAACTCAACGTAAGATTTTCCACTTCTAAGATAAAACAGGAAAAAATTCCTTATACTTCTTTATTTAGCCTATTACAACATAACAAAAACATTAATTTGAAGACTTTTCATCCCTATTTTAAATTTCTACGGAATCATTTTTTAAACATTCAATAACAATTTCTGCCTGGCGCTTCACAGTATTTAAAAAATAAATTAGCATGATACATTTATTTAGATGACTTTAATTTTTAAAAGTTTTTAAAAGTTTTTATATATCCACATTTTCAAATTATTTTTTTAAATATTTCTGTATCATCCTTAATAATTTAATAGAGACGTTATGCAATTTTTCTACATTCAAAAAACATTTTTTACGGAACTCAAAATGAAATTTATCACACATTTTTTAGTATATTTACTAATTTATTACCAATTGTCAAAAAATGGAAAACAAAAAATTCTAAAACTTATTAGTTTTAAAACACAGCTTTTACACTTTTAAAGATTTTTTTTTTATCTCAACAAAACCGATTCTGGCCAAGTATGAGCTAAAATAAGTATAATTATTCATAAAATAATATGAAGTCTATGAAAAATGATTTTCATATCAATATTCTCAAATATTCAAGTACAATGGATACATTATGCACCACTTTGTCATAATATACACACTATATTTAAAAATGACTAAAAAACATTTTTTAGACTCCTGACCATCATTGATCTTTTTTCAAGAAAAATCAACATTTCCATAAAAAAGTAAAAATAATGGTAAAATATGTTGCAACATTGGAAAAGGATTATTTTCTACTCTTGACTCAACTGGATTATCCCTGCTGTTGAGTGATATACTTATAACCCCTTCTATGGTTTCTGCTATCATATCTAACCTAGATCACCACAAAACATGGCGTGGACTTGATGGTAACCTTGTAATAGTCATTAAGAAGTGTACTCCTGAACTGGCTCCTGTTCTCTCTAAACTGCCTGCTAGAAGTCATCATCTGTTGCTAGAGTTTTTAAAAACTATGGTGAACCATCCAAACCTTCCAACTATTGACCTATTAGCCTTTTACCTCTTTTTGCAAAACTCCTAGAGGCCCTAATCAATGCTAAATTGGTTAAGCATTTCTCATTGCACAACCTTTTTTCAGACAAGCAATATGGCTTTTGTTTCTCCAGGTCAACTGCTGATGTACTGATGACAATTGTGGAAAGGGTCTATCATGCTCTAGATAAAAATGGTGATGCTTTGGACATCTCCATAGTTCTGGCATACATATCTTCTCCACAAGCTGAAGAGTTTACAGTATCTGCAGACAATTTTTTTAACTGATTCAGTCTTTCCTATCAAATCATGAAATGAAATTATCCTGAATGGCCACTCATCTAGATCCTTTTGTTCTAATGTAGGTGTCCCCAGGGTTCCATCCTTGGTCCTACTTTGTTTTTAATTTTTATTACTGACACTCCTGATGGCATCAGTTCTCAACTTGGTATCTATGCTGATGACACAACCATTTAATCCTGTCTTGATAGTAAGTCTCATCAGTTTGATAAGGTTGAAATAGCAGCCGATGTACAAAACAACCTTCAGTCTGTTGTTAACTGGGGCAAAAGATTACTTTTGGAGACGTTAAAATTAACAAGCAAACTTCTCTTCATTAATCATCAGAGAGACACTATGAGATGCTATTTCTTTTCCCATTGTCTGTTTTATTTTATTAGAAAATCGCCATGCCCCACTGTTGGGGAAGGGACAAGCTAAGTGGTCTTTGAAATGGTGATAAAAAGTTAGTTTCAATAATTCACTAACTGAACATGAGATTCAAAGCTGGCATAAGTGAACACAACGTGTCAACTGTAAGTAGAATGATGCGCCTTATCCACAATGCTGGATAACCGAATATTGTTTTAGTAAGGGGCAATGGGACTTACTTTAGTAAGGGGCAATGGGACTTAAAAATGTTAAAACTTAATTTAAAGAAGAAGGAAAAAAATTTTTTTCATTCTCCTCAGATGGCAATTATTCCTGTTAGAAATGTATCAAGTTAGGAGGCTCGTTAGCAATCCAGCAGGACTAAAAACGAGACCTATCAAAGGGCAGAGGAAGTCTCTGAGTCAACTGCCATCTCGGACTTCTTGTCAGCTGCTTTTCTTTTCTTTTTTTTTTGTGTGTTAATGCATGCATAATAGGAGTAGGTAGACTTTCCTACCACCCAGTCAATATTCCTCCCCCTTCTCTTGAACAAGAGTAGAGGCTCACCTCTTGTTTCTTGTTTAGGAAGGGGTACTCGGAACTCTTCCTCTCCTGCCTTCATACTAGTACTGCCGTGATTCTCCTGTGATGTGTGCAGTCTGTGGCAATGCCTCTTCATTCTGAGGGTACACAGTTGACAGGTTGCTGTTCTGACTGGTAGTTAGGAGCCCTAACTCTTGCGTAGCATCTTGAGCGGCCGCTCTGATCAACAGTTGTATAATACCGGGGTGCCTGTAGTGCCATGTCACACATGGAATGGTGTCCCTGCATTCACCTCCGGTGGGCAACCCTGAGGCCACACTATGTTGCAGGCTGCACCAGTTCCTTTCTGCCCATATCACAGATGATGACCGTCTGCTACTTCTACTTCAGGCCTTCTCATTTTCACTACCATAATTACCCATCATGGCAACTAACGATCAAAAATGTAAACCCAAACCCGTTCTTAAAAAATCACCTAAAACTTTTAACATTTCCTTTTCTAACATCTGTGGCATTCAAATCAACTTCTGCAGTGCGGAATCATTCCTCATTGAGAAGTCTCCTGATATACTGGCTCTCTGTGAGACCAACCTCAACTCGTTTATCCCCTCCTCTGACCTCTCAATCCCCAGTTACCTTCCTCTCCTTCGAAAAGACTCTCAAACCCATATGCACAGCCTTGGAGTTTACATCAAGGACCATTTCTCACTGGCTAGAGAGCTCTCTCTTGAATCTCCAGACCATTCATACATGTGTCTCCATCTATCTCTCCTCAATGCCGTAAGCTACCTCTTCTTCCTCAATTGCTCTCCTTCCTCCCTAGACTGTAGTGTACTCAAAAGCATTTCTGACAAGGCTATTTCTCTCTATCCGTTTGCTCATACATTCATGTTTGGGGACTTTAACACCTACCATACCAAGTGGCTTAAAAACTCTATAACTGACCTTGCTGGCATACAAACCCTTAACTTTTCAATTTCTCAATCCCTCACACAAATAGTTGACTTTTCCACACATTTCCCCAATAACCTGGACAGTAAGGCTTCCCTTCTCAATCTGTTTCACTTCCATCCCCAAGTCCTGTCGCACCACGCAGCTCTGCTCTCTTGACAACTCTGATCATGCTGTAGTGTCAGTGAACATCTCCTTCTACTCCACCCCCAGCAAAGAAGCTCCTACCAATAGAACGTTTCTGTTATCAATGAGCAAACTGGGACTTGTTCCAGGATTTCCTTCACAATGTCTCCTGGGATATGGTCTTTAAGCTCCACATTCGAGAATGCGCTTCCTGCAAAGTCTTTGAAGCTTTAATCAATGCCAAAGTGGTTAAGCACCTTAAATCCCATGATCTGCTTACTGACAAGCAATATGGTTTCCGCTTTGCCTGTTCTACGGCTGATGTGTTCACGGCCATAACTGAAATTGTTTCCCAAGCACTTCACGATAATGGATATCTCTAAAGCATTTGATAGGGTTTGGCATGCCGGCCTCCTTTGTAAGCTTCAGGGATATGGAATTTCAGTTGATTATTTGACTTAATATGATCATTCCTGTCAAACTGTGTAATGATGGTTGTCCTTAATGGATTCTCCTCCAGTTCCTTTCCCACGAATGCAGGTGTTCCCCAAGGCTCTATCCTGGGCTCTACTCTGTTCCTTATCTTCATTAACAAACTTCCTGATGTCATCAGTTCCCAAGTAGGCATCTATGCAGATGACACTACTATTTACTCCTGCCTCAAAAGCAAATTAGGTATCACTGACAAAACTAACTTGGCCATTTGTCTCGAAAAGGACCTCCAATTGGTTGTGGACTGGGGCAGGAATTGGCTGGTTAACTTTAATGCCTCAAAAACAAAACTGCTCTCTATTACTCACCACAGGGAACCATCCCTGCCACCCATTAGAATGTCTGATGCTCAACTCCATGAGAGCACCTCTTTGCAACTGCTTGGTTTCATACTGTCTGATGACCTGAGATGGAACAAATACATTGAATCAATAGCTTCATCCACCGCAAGGAAAGTTGGTTCCCTGTGTTGCACCAGAAAGTTTTTCTTGCCTGAGTCTGTCCTTCAAATCTATAAATCAACCATTTGCCCTTGCATGGAATACTGCTGCCATATATGGTCTGGTGCTCCCACTGCGTCTTAAGTTTTTTGACAAAATCCAGAGATGGATATGCAATATGATTGGCCCTGATCTGGCATCTCATCTACAGTCGCTCTCTCACAGACATGACATCGCCTCCCTCTGTCTTTTCTACAAATACTTTCATGGTAACTGCTCTGATGAGCTACTTTCGCTAGTTCCCAGACTGCATGAATTTAAACGTGTAACTAGGCTGGCATCTCGGTCCCACCCTTTCACTTTTGAAACAGTTAAATGTAGCTGTCTCTTTTACTCCAATAGCTTCATGTCTCACACCTCCCATCTGTTACTTGTTTCCCTGATAGCTATAATCTCCAACTATTCAAATGTAATGTCAATCGACATCTCCAGATGCCTTGATCTATTCCCTGTCTTTCTCTTCGTCCTTTCTTCTACTATGCCTCTTTACTCTTGGTTCCACTCTCTGTAACCCCCTGCATGCTAGTCGCATCCTGCCTTGCTTAGGGTAAAATGCTTAGAAAAAAAAAAACTCCAAGTAAGGGACTCATTGCACCTTCTCGGGCTAATTTTCTTAGCTAACATGAAGTGGAGAGACTATATTGAATCCATTGTTAGGTCAGCTGCTAAGAATATTGGTTCACTGTATCATGCAAGACAATTTTTTCTCTTCAGAATCTATGTTACATATCTATAAGTCTATCATTTGTCCAGGCTTAGAATATTTCTGCCACATATGGTCTGGTGCTCCTGCTATTTATCTAGAGCTCCTTGATAAAATCCAAAGAAAATCCAGCATTATTATTGGTCCTGATTTGGTGTCTTGGCTTCAGTCACTTTCCCACCACCATAAGGTTGCCTCTCTGTGCCTTTTCTATAAATACTTTCATGGTAATTGTTCAGATCAGCTCTTTGCTATGGCATCTAGACTTTTTGAGTGCAGTACTAGACTGGCAACAAGATCACATCAATCTACTATTGAGTTGGCTAGATGTAACTGTAAATTCTATGCTAACAGTTTCTTTTGTTGCTCTTCTTGCTTGTGGAACTCTGTTCCAGCTCCATGCTTTCCAGCCAACTTTAATCTTCGATATTTTAAATGCAATGTCAATTGCTGTCTACTGTCCTCCTGATTACTGTTTTTATTCTTGCTCATTAGTAATGTTTCTAATTCTTCCACACCCAGTAACCCTTTGTGTTTTAGTGGATTTACTGCTTTGCATGGTCTGAACATGTTTAAAAAAATGGGGAGAGTGGGAGAAGAGAGTTGTCACCTCTCTTATTCTTATAAGGCGTATATGCAAACAAACAAGACTCAAAAATCTGCTGTGAAATTTGAAAGAAACATTTATTACATTAACATAAAAACAATAGAACAAAATGCAAATTTTAAAAATAAGTTTGCAGAAAATTTCCCTTTTGTGTGCCTTAGGATAACCTAATAGAAATAAGGCTCATAAAAAAGATATAAATCATTTAACAAAACTTTTAATGATCAAAAATCTTGAGAACACAATATGATTCTGTTTAAAAAAGGTTCAAAATTCACATTCTTTCAGAAAAGATGTACTTAAATGAAAGTTGAAATTGAGAAGGCTTTGGCAGATTCACCAGTAACTAGGTATTTGTTCTTTTTCTTGAATACAGTTTGATTATTATAATTAAAAAATTTTCACTTCACTGGTTCCACTTTGGTTCTGCATCTTTTTCTGTTTTCATTTCTTTCTTACTTCTTCCATAAGAAACAGCCTAGTTCATCAACTGATGACAACTAAAATTGCTTTTCCTTCAGGATTCTTATAACTTGTAACCTTCTGGTACTTTCTGTTTTCTTATGCATTCTGGTTGAAATTTTTATATCTCCTGAAATTTTCTGCTAAATTGTCTTATTATATAGCCCCTAAATAGGCTACAGATAGAGCTCAACTTTTAAATTTGTATGGGTGAAAGTCACCTGCTTAAATGGTCAAAAATACAAAGGTGTATACATTTTTGAAATTTGAGAATTAAGTCTCAAACCCTCTGCCTAAATAGACTTATTTTTGGTGAGTTCTTTTCAAGCCGTTCTATTTTTAGAAAATTTAATGAATAAATATTTAACACCATATTAGTTAATTTTTCATTAACTGTCTGGCTTTTAATTTTTTTTAAACATTTCTCTTAAAAACAAGTTTAATAAACAAGCCTATACTCTTATATTTATTTTTATCTACGTTTTTCTATTAATCATTTATTTAATTACATATTTTTATATTCTCCCGTCAGGAGAAAGAGCAATAAACCAACTTAATGGATTATTTTAAATTATTTTATATTCACCTTTTAATTATTTTACATTACTTTTTATATAACTGTTTTATATTCTCCCCTAAAGAGAAAGTGCAATAAAAAAAACTTACTTTATTGCAAATATTTTCAAATAAAGGAGATATTAATTTTCAGTTTTAATGCCAATATAATGGTCTTCAGGATAATATTTCCCAATTTTCAATGCCACCTTTCTTTTAGGTTTTCCATTGTTAAAATTACTTGATACAGAATTAACACTTTCTTTAGTCAAATTTGTCTCCTAATTAGGTTTCTCTTCCACATATTTTTTAACTTGTTTAACACATGTTCTGTTTTTTTTTTGTCTTAATTCATCTTTAGCAGTAGCTCCAAGGCAAATATCATCTTGAGAAATAATCATATTACTAATTTTGTCAGTTAACACATTTTCCATTGCTCTTTGAAAAATGACACTTGCTCATTTCACTCCAAAAGGTATTCTCATCCATCTTAATAATCTTATAGGAGTGTTTATTGTGGTAATTTCCTTGAATTTATTGTCAATCTGTATTTGATTGTAGGCCAATTTTAAATCATTTTTTGCAAAACATTTCATGCCTGATGATTTTTGAATAGTAGTTTTGATATTGGGAATAGGAAAAGAGTCTGAGAATATTTTATGATTACGCCTATTTTAAAATGACCACATATTCTTAAATCCCTATTTGCTTTTTGCAAGACCACAATGGGAGAAGCCCATTTACTGCCACCTGGAGGAACATGCTCCAAAATTCCCTCCTCTACCATTGTTTTTAACTTAGTGACTAACAAAGATAGAAGGTGAATAGGTAATTTAATCATCATTCAGGTCTTGTAAAATTCCTGTTGCTTCTGCAATGGTTTGATCTGAATTTGATGTTGACTAAATTTTAGTATAACAGCCTTTCAAAGGTTGAAAATTTTCATGAATTCTGTTCATGGTCTGTATGTTAAAGTTCCAGGAATAGTCAAAATGTTAGAGAAAAATAGTCTTGCATTTTGTGTAATGCTTGCTGCATTTCAAATTTTAAAATTAAGTTGATCTACATAACAGTGAATGAAATGTACACCACTATAAACTGCTTTTATTTTTGCTTGAACTCCTTTTTCCCCCCTTTCATGACAGTTGTATCATCAAGTGTCTGAGCTATTAGGTTTTGTCCATTTCCTTGAAGAATTATGTTTAATTGTCCTAGAATATGTTTTGATATACCACCTGAAGTTTGATTTTCTGGAATAAAGAATCCCCAAAAAATGCTCAAATATTTCTTCATTCAACACCTATGGTAGAACAATGAGTATTTAAGTGTTTATCAAAACATCTGTTGTGTCATCAGCCATGACGGCTACAAATGAAGCTTCCATAATTTCTAGACTTATCTCTTCATGCTACATTTGTAACAGTCAAATATCTCATTCTGAATGGTATTAGAAACACCTTTGAAATCTGTACTGGTTTCTAAGTGATTCTTTAAATCTGAATCTAATTTAGATGCCAAATTAATTAATTCTCTAAATACCCCTGGATTTACTGAATCATCTTTTTCATCATAAGGGAGTTTCCACAAAAATACAGTCAATTATCTTGGATAAAATTTCACAGTTCTTTTTAATCTTCATGTTATGCTCATTGATTGAAAGTCTGTATGCCTCACTAAGTTTCTCCTTAATATTTGTTTCCTAAAATGACAGTGAGACCACATTTTCAATATGCTTCTTTGATTTCTCGTTTTTCAATTTTTTCTTTCATTTTGTTTATATTTCAAAAACTGTCTTTTCTCCATGTTACATCACATCCAAACAGCAAACACAGGAAGCAAAACAATGCATTTTTCACTTTACAGCTGCAGAGTCAACTTTTCCATTGGTACCATTCAGAATTAAAGCTATGAATATACCTCTTGTTGTTGCTTATTCCTGGCTGAGATATTTGTATATCAGGTGTTACTGTAAACTTTCTCATGGAGAGACAACTGTGAAAACTTAAGCTGTTGACATTCACTTCTTGTTACAGAACATATTTCTTGGGAATTCAAGGTGGTCATGTTTAAATTATTAAAATTTTCTATACAATAAAACAACTGAAAAAAAAAAACAATGAATTAAAATCATATAGCTGGAAGTCTGATAGTCATCTACAGTTTATCACATTCAAGATTATAGTACACGGCTTTTAAACACAACTCACACTGAGTCAAAAATAAACACTACCTTACACTCAGACAACAGGGTCGGCACTGTGTGAGGGACAGTGCTCTCTCTAATCAGTGTTCAGCTTCTTTCCTCGGATATGTGCACATGCACACAACAGCCAAATACCACATGACTAGAACTGTAAAGCACACAGTTACATACAAAGATTTTTGAATTTTTTCATGAATGGGGGGGATGGCTACCGACATTAAGCTTAAGGATTATATAATTGTTATGGGGACCTACCTTCATGGACAAAATAGACTCGTCTTATGACTATATTATGCTTCACAAGAGGACTGTAGACAGTTGACTACTGTACTTAGCCGTCAGTCGGACGTGCAACACTTCTGTATTCGTTCTTTTTGTTAATAATGCGTTTTCACTGAATTGCTGAGTTCGAGTTTTCTTTCGGACCTATTCCGGGTCCACAAGACTGGCGACGAGGATTTAAAGAACTCCACGGAGAACTATAAAAAAAAAAAAATTACGAGGATTCAAAGAACTCCACGAGAAATACATAAAAGAAACAATATTTGTTTACCAGTATCTACAACACTGGCGACTAGAATTTAACGAACTCTACGTGAAATCATATATATATATAAAAAAAAAAGAAAAATTTGGTAAATTGATTTATTATTCTTACTAAGCAAAAGTGATTTCTCTTTTTTTTTCTCGCAGAGAAAAAATTAATGTTCCTTGTTCTGGCATTGTCTTAACAGGAAAGGAAAATATTTTGTTTCCAGCGCCGAAGTATAAACTTTACATTTCGCAGTTGTCCAAAAATCAACTGTGTACGTGAATAACACATTTAAAGTGAGAACAAAGTGATTTGTTTTTCCTTCTTCTCCCCTCCGAGCAATACAAAGGCTTGGTACAAGTAAACTTATGTAGAAGCGTAATATTGAAAAGTAAAACATGGAAGAGTTTAAAGCTACTATGTTAGAACTGGTTAGACTCCAGTTTGAACAACAGCAAAAATACAAAGAACAACAGCGAAAACAGGGAGAAGAGCAATTAAAATTACAGCGACAAATGATAGAACAACAGAAAAGGTTTGAAGAATTGCTTCTACAAACAGGGTCGAATAAGGGTCAAAATATAGTGAGCGAAACTACTTTTTCACAAAACGCGATTTGGAGTGCAATTGACAATTTCACTTATTCTCCAGACAAAGATAAAACCTTTGTGTCATATTTCAGAAGGTATGAAGATCTATTCGAAATAGATTGTGGAAAATGGACAGACGCTAAAAAGCTACGCCTACTGCTCCGGAAATTAGGGACTACTGAACATAGCAAATTCGTGGACTACATATTACCTCGAAAAACTAGTGATTTAACTTTCATTGAAGCGGTAAATCTTCGTACAGAATTATTCAGCCCAAAAATGTCGTTATTTCACAAAAGGTGGAAATGCTTAAACCTAACCAAGAAAGACAGCGAAGACTACTCGACGTTCGCATCGGTATTTAACAAACATTGTGACGATTTAAAATTAGCCGAACTTACTGCAGACAATTTAAGATGCAAAAATTAGGAGAGTCCTAACCAGGTTAGAGGAAGAACCAAATTTAACCTTACAAAATATAGCCGAAGACTGCCAAAAATATATAAGTGTAAAAAATGATTCTAGAGACATTGAAGAGTCAGGCGTTGCACACATAAGAAAAATACATTGGAAACCATATTTTTCCTCCCCTTCAAAAACAAGTCAAACCAAAAAAGATTATTTTCACTCTCCTAAGAAAAAAAGTCAATCAAAAACCGACAAATTTACCGCCTAGTCCATGTTACCATTGTGAAGCACTTCATTGGTTTAAAGATTGCCAATATTGGTTTAAAACCTGTCTAACTTGTAATAAAGTTGGGCACAATAGCTCACATTGCAGAACAAATAAAAGAGGAAAAAGCCGGATTAGAGCCACAAAATCAGACGAACTGAACGTCAAAAATATAAGTATGTGCAGGTAGAAATACTGAAGAAAAAGTCAGTTTACAGTTAGACTCCGGGTCTGATTTATCAATAATCAACCTACGTACTTGGAAAAGATTAAATAAACCAACCATGCTAAAAACCAACAAAATAGCTAGGTCGGTGACCGGTAAAAAAAATTAAGTTTGAAGGTGAAGTTATCGCGAACGTTACTTTGAACGGAACAACCAAAACATTAAAAATGTTCGTGTAAAAAAAACACAGACAATCTATTTGGCACAGATTGGATGCAGGAGTTCAATCTGTGGGATTTGCCAATAAATACTTTTTTTTAGAAAATAGAAAATCTGACGACCGAGTCAGATAAACTAAAAAAGGAATTAAAAGAAACTTTCCCCGAGGTCTTTTCGGCTGGCCTTGGTAGATGCAAAAAGATGTCAGCAAAATTTGAGTTAAGAGAACACTTAACCAATATTTAAGAAAAAAAGGAATGTGCCTTTTGCCTCGTTAGAGGAAATAGACAGACTTGTAGAGACTGGCATTTTATCTAAAGTGGAATATAGCCAGTGGGCAGCACCAGTAGTGTATGTGAAGAAGTCTAAGGAAATCCGTGTGTGCGCAGATTTTTCTACTGGACTAAACGCAGCACTAGAAGATTATCACTACCCACTTCCAAGCCCGGAAGAAGTTTTTACGAAACTTAATGAAGGCAAGTTTTTTTTCAAAAATCGATCTCAGCAGAGCTTATCTCCAGATACCAGTTGAGGAAGAAAGCTCAAAATTACTATGTATAAATACACATAGAGGTTTATACAAGTTTGAAAGGCTTGCATTTGGAGTCAAAGTCGCACCAGCCATTTTTCAGCAGGTTATGGACCCCATGCTGGGTGGACTTGACTTTTCAACGGCTTACCTAGTCGACATACTAATAAATAGTAAAAGCTTGGAACAACACTGGGAACACATCCTCAAAGTATTTTCACGAATACAAGACTATGACGTCAAAATAAAGGAAAGCAAATGTGACTTCTTCATGAAAGAAATTAAATATTTGGGTCACCTCATAGACAAAGACGGTAGGAGACCGGACCCAGAAAGGCCCATTGCAATTAAGGACATGCCGGCTCCTGAAAACGTTACAGAGCTACAGAGTTTTTTGGGGTTAGCAAACTACTATCAAGCGTTTATTCCAAACATGCATAACCTCCGTGCCCCGCTGAACGAGCTTTTAAGGAAAGATAAAGTTTGGGAATGGACACCCGAATGCCAGGAAATGACTGCAGCAGTACTCCCCAGGAAGAAGAGGTTATGGATACCTTCATGGACAAAATAGACTCGTCTTATGGCTATATTATGCCTCGCAAGACAGTTGACTACTGTACTTAGCCGTCAGTCGGACGTACAACACTTCTGTATTCGTTCTTTTTGTTAATAATACGTTTTCACTGAATTGCTGAGTTCGAGTTTTCTTTCGGACCTATTCCGGGTCCACAACAATAATATACAAGTATAAAGATAGAATTAAAGAAAAAAGACTCATTATATTGAAAGTTTATAATATTGAATAAAAATAGGGAGTGTTGCAGTTTTGCAGTGCCTATACATAAGCCACCACTGACCTCAAGTCACTAACCACTTTCCATCCACTATTATGTTTCAACCAGGGCCACTGCCCTGTTACAACAACAGCTTGAGCAAAAGCAAATGCCCTGGGGAGAATGAGTCATCATTGACGACTCCAAAAGCTGGTCTGCAGCCGAATAACGTAATGCTGTGAATTGGAAGGGCATCGTTTATTACAAACTCCTTCCGCAAAATCAGAAATTCAGACAAGTACTTTTCCTAATTAGACCAGTTAAAGACAATTGATAAAAACATTCAGAACTACCCAAGCAGAATAGTGTTGTCTTCTATTAGGACTAGGCAAGACTCTGTAGATCTGGCATAAATTGCTGCAGCAGGGCAGATGAGCTTCTTATAAGAGTCAACAGCCAACATGTATATATTTGTGTGTGTGTGTGTGTGCACACACATGAATGTATGCATATGCATACAAATTCAAACAATAAATAAAAATTGAATTATAAACCTAGCTTACTACAATTACCACCCTAATACTTAAGATACCACCAAATCAAATAAGATGAAATAATGGCCAAGTGAAGACAAATATTTACTTTATTATTTAAGCATTGATGGTAGAGCTTGAAAAAACTTTATTCTTCCATTTACGTTTCCTCCATAATGGACATTATATCCATGATATAATAACACTGCATTTCACAGATGGAACAGAATAGTTAAAAGGAATGACAAACATTTTTGTTCTTAGAGAAATTTTTGGTTAGAGCTTTTTCATCATATTCTACCTCATTTTGAAGTAATTTACAACCAAATCCAGTCTTGAGATATTAGTGTGTTTAAAGTCAATGAATATATAACAGATTTCAGAACTTCTATTTTAGAAATAAGAAGCTTGAAGTACTGTGTGAATCCTTGAAAGACACTCATAGCAGCAACAAGGGACATGTGTGACTGCATAGGTGTTGATATAATGGACAGATATTCTTTCACTAAATACCTAGTAGTTGCTAAATTGTTCATCAAAAAAAGCTTCACTAATTTTAAGAATGAACTGCTTACAGAAAATATAGTACTGACCACTGAAGCATATCCCATGCCCATGATTGACAAAGAAAAGCTTGAAACTGAACTAAAAGTATTCTATTGTTCATTCGATATGCATGAATATTGAAAATTAATTGAGCTGCTGAAATTTATCTTGGAAAATAATCTAGATGGTGTTCTTAGTGAAATTATAAAACTGATAAAAATTCTCTTGACAATTACCATGACTAGATCAGAACCAGAACGCTGCTTTTCTACACTGAAAAGTGTAAAAACCTTTCTAAGGAGTATTATGAATTCTGAAGGACTAAATGCACTTGAAGTGCTTTCAATGCAGAAAGGTTTCCTCAACAGAGAAAATTATTAACCTTTTAACTCAAGGTAAAACAAGAAAAAAAAAAAAGATTTCGTTTTTAAATGAAGGGATCAAGCAATTCATAAATAAAAAAAAAATTTTGTTTAGGATTTTAACAAATTTATGCATAGATTTTCTTTTTATGTTTCATTTTACACAATATTAAAACAATGGCTAAATATTTTCTGAAACAGCACCCCCACTAATTTTAGCCACAAACCAATACTGCTCATTAAATTCTGGGTAAAGATATTTATGAGAAAAATACGGAGGAGTGGCTAATTGAATTAGTCTGATGAAAAAAGTCCAGTTTAAAAATATTAATTTAAATCCATAATATACTTATAAGGAGGGCCTCGGAAAAGTTTGAAAAAAGCTAGTAGCCTTCTTCCACTAAAAACCATCATCAAAGTTAAAACTTATGTAATTGTGTACTCAAATTTATTTTAAAAAATCATTTCAAACAAGACAATAAAGCCACTAAAATGCAATGAGTTACTGAGAATGAAAGAATATGAGAAAAAGAAAATATTATTAAGAAAAATAAAAACAGGAAGAAGACAGAAGATAACGATTGACATTGCATTTCAATCTTTGAAGATGAAAGTTGATTGGAAAGTAAGAGGCTGAAAGAGAGTTGTGCAAGAGAAGAAACTGTTAGCATAGAAATTACAATTATGTCTAGCCATTTCAACTACAAAATTATGAGACCTAGTTACCAATCTAGTATTGTACCTAAATTCTTAAAGAAGATGTACCAAAGAAGAAAGTTCATAACAATTTCCATAAAAATATTTATAGAAAAGGTAAATAGAAGCTATATTATGGCAGTGGGAAAGCAATTGAAGACAAGATGCTAGGCCAGGACCGATACAACTGGAGATTCTTTGGATTTTATCACGTATCTCTAAATAGAAAAATACCAAACTAGATGTGGCAGCAATTGTAGTAGTAAAAAAAAAACCCACAAAAAACTGTCAACTTAAAGTGGCAACAAATGTCTGCAATAGATTTCTTCCGTCTCTCGACCGCAACACTTGTAGCCAAATCACAGTTAAAACGATAGTCCGACGTAACAGTCCAACAACCAACGTAGAAATGACAAAATGGGGTTACACGTCCAACCTTCACTTCTCACCAGCAAAGACGCGTCAATATTTTTTTCTGAAAAATACAACAAATGTGGCACAAGGCCAAAAGAGGGGGTGAAGAAAAGGACGGTCATCATTTGTCTTAATTTTAAACTTAGCTAGCCACAACCACTGACCCAATCAATCCAAACAATATTCCTAAAACCAAAACAACACATTCGTGCTTACCGTTCTTACTACATCCACCAAAATACCCCATTGTCTCAATGAAAATCCTAAATAGACCCCATATGTACAAATAATATCTGTGGGGGGAGGGGAATAAAAATAACAAGTAAAAAGAACCCCAATGATTATATACAATGTGACTTAAAAATATTTACAAGAAAATAAACAAAATCATGTTAGTAATAACCCCCCCCACCAAATCATAAATGTGACAGTAAATCGATACGTGACTTCAAAATTCTAGAAAACATTCATCCATCCCAAGCACTTACACACACACACTGATTCAGACACAACAACAAATACGAAAAAACACACCCGCGAAACGAAAGGCGCCCCGCATCCACCAGAGAACTAAAATCACTAACCACCTAACGAGGGAGAGGATGGGGAGTTAAACTAAAGGAAAAGAAAAGGGGACAGAAAAAAGGGGGGGCCAATGAGCAAACACACCCTAGCTAAGTTTACAGAAATAGAAAAGAAAAACTAAAGAATCAAAACCAAAAACCTATTCCAGCCTAAATCCAGGGATGGGTTGCCCAAGGAAAACAAAATCCTGATGCCTAACCGGCATCAAAATGCCACTCCAGGTCAGCCCCTTTTACTCGACACATACGCGCAAGATTCACCCACCTTTTGCCAAATTCTGATGAGGTGAGCCGCCGCCTTTCCGTCCTAATCTTGACTTTAAGCTGATGCTTAAAGAACAAGATCAGTTCTCACCCTCATAGAATTCCTTCTGACGCGTCGTCCAAATCACGACTCTCATAACACCTAGTAAGCAACAGAACACATAATGTTCAGCCTTCGTCATCTGTGGTACCACATAAGACAGAACTGGCCGCAAGGACAAAGAACTTTCCCTGTAGAATGCGAACCATGAGGCCTTCAACAAACTTGCACAACGGCACTACCGCCTTGCAATGAAAGAAAGCGTGACCAATGGTCTCGACCTCTCCAGTACAGCGACGGCAGTTTGGATATTTCTCCAAGCCTGCTGAACAAAGTCTCTTGGCGACCCAGAGGACCCCATGAATCACCAGCCAGGTGAGTGATGCCTCATCATTATTGAGGCATTTCAACCCAGGCGCCCAAGGCCATATCGAGCGAGCCTCTGCTTCGTAAGACCGAGCTCGTCAATCAGATCATCCTGAACGCTCCCTCCCCGACTAACACTTGATACAATGCCCTACGAGACAACGCCTGGACATTGGAGAGGCCATCCGACGCCCGTTGAGAGGCGTTTCAGAGCATGACGACATTAGCGGTAGAAGGAGCATTCGGCTCGGGGTGTACGGCCGGCCTCCTCCCGGCACGAGTGCACACTTATCAGGGATGGGAAATGTTTACGGACGTCTTCCTTACAGAAGGCGCCATCCTCATCCGATCCGCGACACATTCGGTCTAGAAAGTTGATGCGAAGCATATATTGACGAATCTCAATGCTAGGCATACTCAGACCGTCCTAAGAGGGATGAAGGCAACAGATCTCGCGAGATACCATCGCGGCTTTGTCTCTGCACAGGAAAGAGAACAAGAGCCTTACTAATAATATTAGTCTGGTAGACGGGAGTGGAAGTACAGAGAGTCGGTAAAGGAGAATCGGGTAGATGTGTGAAACACGTACTTCCGCCCTCCCCTTCAAGGAAAGCCTACTCCGAGACCACAGATTAACTGCGATCTCGGCCTTCCCTTGTACCTCCGACCAATTCATTTCCAAGTGGAGATCAGGACCGAACCAGACGCCGAGTATGTTGATCGGCCCATCCATCCAGAGGAAAGGTCCGGGAAGAGAAACTCCCTTCCACGCACCCAACCGCAAGCCAACAGACTTATCGCGGTTGATCTTGGCCCCTGTCACCATCTCATACCCACTGATCTCTTTGCTGACTTCGTCAATCTCGGCTCTGCTCGAAACAAGAACCGAAACGTCGTCAGCATAGGCAAGGAAATTCTGCGCAGGACCGGATTCTCCTTTAACTTGCGAATGAACGGTTCCAACGCAAGAACGTAAAGCAAAGGCGAAAGCGGACAACCTTGACGAATGGAGCGAGACAATACGAAAGGCTTCGATCTTACCCCATTCACCTCCACCAGCGCAGCGGGGATCGCATACAAAAGTCGGATCCAGGAACGAAAGTCGGCTCCGAAACCGGCCGCCGAAAGGACAGCCTCCAGAAACCGATGGTCAACCCTATCGAAGGCCTTGGACTGATGTAAATTGATCAGCGCGGCTTCACTGTCGACTTGTTCTAAGATCAAGCGTACCATATGCAGGTTATCCTGAATAGTCCTGCCCTTCACAGCACAAGTCTGTTCGGAGCCAATCAGACTAGAACAGGACAAGCTGCAAACGGTTGACTAAGATCTTCGCCAAAATCTTTAACTCTGTGTTTAACATAGTCAAAGGGCGAAAGTTATTTAACCCATTCCCACCGTTCTTCTCCTTACGCAGCAACTTGATCACACCCCTGGTGAAGCGTTGGGGTATAGACCCCTGCTTCATCCAGTTGTTGAAGATCAATTCCAGCAAAGGAACAAAAACGGGCGACCGCCTCAAGTAAACTTCGTAGGGAAGACCATCTAGTCCCGGAGATTTATCCAGGCCAACCTGTTTCAGCGCTTCCCAGATTTCCGACTCTCCCATCCGCTTCAGCTGCCTCGAGGCAGGGAAAGTCGGCCAAATAGGCGTCGAACCGAGCAGGGCTCAGACCGGGCTCCCTGGTGAAAAGATCCTGAAAGTAATCTCGAAAGGCCTCGCAGATGTCCGCGTTTGTAGTCACGGTCCGATTATCCGGCAATGTGACGCACGCGATATGTCGCCGAGCGGCGCTCCGATTTTCCTCTGCACGCAATTCAGTGGCCATATTCGTCGCCTCAGAGGACATTCTTTTTAACCTAGCCCTAACTACCAGAGCTTGATCCTTCTTGATAAGCAAGGAGGACAACTCCGCCTTAGCTAAGGCTATTTCCCCACTATTACGGGATTTCACTGCCCGATCAACTTTTTCTTCTAAAGCCGTTTGCGCCACTTATCTATCTAGATTGAGTCGACGACTAAAATCGGCAGCAAACGTTCTAATTTTGGATTTTAATTTATCCCACCAGGCGTTCCCTAAAACCGCCCCCGTCAATTCCCTCTGTATCATTAGTAACAGCAGGTCCCGGAAATACTGCTGACCAAAAAGTGAGTAGTTTAATTTCCAGTACCCAGCCAACTTAACCTTAAGCTTATCTAAGTTTACACGGACCCGGACAAGCCTATGATCCGTATAAACTATATAATGGAAGCTTGGACACCCTAAGAGCCCTACACCGACTCTCCTAACTAAAACTCGGTCGAGGTAGCTCGCAAGCGTCCCAGGAGCCGAGTTGCCACTATTTGTCCAAGTCCATGCTACCTCCCGAGGGTGCTCATTCTGGTACTTATCGACAAGATCAAACTCGCCGATAAAGTCCCGAAATGGTTTCACGTCCCGGATGTTATTACCCGAATTTAGCCCTATACGATCTATATCAGGGTTAAGGATAGCATTCCAATCCCCCGCTAAAACTACCCGACGAGATGTCATCAAAAACGGCCCGATCTGCCGAAACAAAGCAGGCCGCTCGGAATGGTTATTGGGCGCATAAACCCCAATGAGTCGTAAAGCCTTATCCTTTATGGTAACATCCAGCACGCAAAGCCTGCCCGCCGGATCTGCGAAGACAAGAGTACATGCAGCCTTCAAAGACCTGCTCACTAGCCAAGAGACACCCCTCGAACGACCATCAAAACATGCTGAATAAAGGGAGAACTCCGTAGACTGCATGCCCTCTCGGTCATGAGAAGAAAACCGGATCTCTTGCACACAACAAACATTAACCCCGAGGCGCTGAAGGTCACGAGAGAGCCTCGCCCTGCACATTTATAATTGCTAACCAGAGAGCCATAGTGAAGACTGATTAGGATTTCTTTCCTGAACTGAACAGAGCCGGGGTAAGGATATCGACAGCATCCCCCATAGACCCATGGCCCATCTCAGTCTTGATGGTACCGTCTTGGGAGATCCTGCCGATATCCCAGGGGAAAGTCAATTTTAGTGCTCTATAAAGGGAGGGATGAGCAAAAACCGGGACCCTCCCTGCACAAAATTGCTTCATTTTTCTCAATTTATCGTTTTGTACGATAGCAATGGGCGGGTTCATTTTGAACGAAGAAATTGCTTCGTCCAACATGGACCAAATCTGTTTCGCCCCAGTTTCAGATCTTATGACTATTAAAACCCTTTGAGCGTTTGGAAAGTTATTTGGATCATCGATGTCTTTATCCCCAAACTGTTTGATAGATAGTAGGTATTTTAGGTTTTTGATTCTGTTGCCATAGTCTCTGGCTTTCTCCGCTTGTAAAGGGGATAATTTTACACACATCAGTACCTGAATTATAAATGTGCTTGCGTTTTTTCTTTTTATCTGTGGAATCTTGAGTGGGGCTTCTGAGCCTTTTGTTAACTGGAGGGGGGCATTTCAGGAGGTTTAATAGGAGAAGGGCTGGGGGCATTGCGGGGTGTATTTGGTTGTCTAAAAGGGCTGGGGTCTCTACTGAGAGGGATTTGGGACTGGGCAAAAGTGGAAGGAGATGCAAGTGGAGACTTCCCTCTACAAAGAGGGGATGAGGGACGGGGAGAAGGTGGTGGGTCAGAGGATGTGGATTTCTTCGTAGAGGGGGACTTTGGTTGACGGGATGTAGAGCTTACAGGCTTGAACAGACACACGTTAAACTGGCTTTGTCCTACCTTCCACTTTGAGTTCAGCTAAATACTGAAAATCCCAAACTTCTGAATTTGAGATACACTGATTGTCGACCTCAACTGCCATCGAGCAGAGAGGAACCCAGACGAGGCCATGCCAAAGGGCCTAGTCTCATCTGCGAAGGTACAGTTCAATTTTTTCTATTTTTCATGCTGTATGAATAATTTTGTCTTTTCCTATTTTGCATAGTTTGCCTGTCAAATTTGTTGTATTTAACCTATTGTTCTGAAAATTGAGTCTTACATTCTTTTTTTGTGCTTATTAACATATAAAAAACCTGGCATCATACGGTCATTATATTCTGAGAAATGGATAAAAATATTCAAAATTGGTGGGTGCACAAATAATTTCATCTTTGACTGTAGACTGCTAGCCGACTTCATGTATATGGGATCTACGGAGGAATATATACCTAAGCCTAAGGGCTTGGAAAACACCAGACTTGTACCACATCCCACTCTGTGGGGAGCATGGGTAAATACTGAGATTATCCAAACATCTGAGTTTCAGATATACTGTTTGTAGACCTCTCTGGCTCCGAACAAAGGGCAAAGTCTCATCTGGGGCGGTAGATAGCTACCCGACCACATACATATGGGGTCTATGAGAAATTTTGTCCATGCCTATGGGCTTGGAAAGATCCACATTAAACTGGCCTTGTCCCACATCCTGCTTTGTGGGGAGTTCAGGTAAATACAGAGTATCCCAAACCACTGAGTTTGGAATAGACTGCTTATCACCCTCTCTGCATCCAGATAAAGAGGAACCGAGACGAGACGAGACTATGTTGAAGGGCAGAGTCACATCTGGGGAGATAGACTGTAGACTGCTAGTCAACTTCATGTATATGGGGTCTACAGGGAATTTTTGCCCAAGCATACGCACTCAGAAAGCGCCATGTTAAACTGGTCTTGTGCCACATCCCACTCTGTGGGGAGCTTGGGTAAATAGAGCATCCCAAACCTCTGAGTTTGAGATACACTGCTTGTCAACCTCTCTGCTTTTGGGGGAAGAGGAAACCAGACAAGGCTATACCAAAGGGCAGAGTCTCATCTGAGGAGGTAGAGAGTTACCGGGCCTCTTGTATATGGGGTTTACGGGAAATTTTTGCCTGAGCCTAAATTGGAAATTCCTTTGTTAAGCCAGCCTTGTGTCACATCCTGCTCTGTGGGGAGCATGGATAAATGAGTATATCAAAGCTCTGTTGATTGGACTCTCTGCTTTTGGGTGGAGAGGCACTCAGATGAGGCTATGTGTACAGGCAGAGTCTTGTTTGTGGAAAGTAGACAGCCACCCAATTCTGTGTATGTGGTGCCTAAAGAGAGTTTTTGCCCAAGCACATGCACTCAAAAAGCTCTACATTGAATTATGTGATATGTAGTGTCTAGAACAATTTTACTACAATTTGATATAATTTCGTTGTTAACCATTTTGAAAATGGCTAATTTTATCTGTTCAGAGAAACTTATTGACCCCAACGTGTCTGACACCGAACTGGAATATTGTCACTGAAGAGTAACTTTCATGAACTTCTTGAGCATGTACTGTGACCAAAGTTCTAATAAGCTACACTATCTCACCAAATATGTCTCAGCACAAGTTCACAAGTCCTCCCAATTGTTTGAAATGCTAGATTCTCCAAAAATATCAGCCTTAACTAAATGCATGGTTTTTCTGCGGGGGGGCAAGAGACATGCAAGATCATTATGCCTTGCTAGAAAGGGAAAATGCTATACATATGGAAAGCAAGTTTGTAAAAGTAAGAAAAAGGGGAGCAAAACAGTAACTTGTTTGGCATCATTGAAAATACTTGGCAGTTTATCAACTACAACAATAGAAATCTCTGCTAATGAACAGTCACTAAAAGCACTGATTGACATGGGGAACATAGAAAGCTTTCTTAACGCAAGCATTACAAAACTAAATTCATGGAAAATTTATCTGGCCTAAACAAAGTGATGATAGCTAACTCATCTCTTTCCATATAGATACTTGGATAGTGTTCAGTTGATCTACCAGTAAAGGGTACTCTATTACCAAGAAGTAAGATGTCTACTAATGAAAGATCTATGCTGTGACAAAATATTCAACATCTTCTTACGCCAACACTCATCAGTAGAAATACTTTTTGGAGGCTCTAGGCCACCCTTTAAAGTCTGTGGCCTAACAGTTATAAGAATGCCATACACAGCTCTCTTCAACAATTTAACATTGGATTGTAAACTGGTAGCTTCTAAATCTAGGTGAAACACCGAGGACAATAAATTATTTATCTAAACTGAAGTTACTTGTATGTTGAAAGAAGGAATAATCGAATCCAGCCATTCGCTGTGGAGAGCCCAAGCCCAAGCCCAAACAATAAACTGGTTTACTTTGCTGGATGCCCACCCTCTGCCAAGTAAAGACGATATAATAGAGAAAATAGCCCAAAATGGTCTAATTAATATTCTGGACCTTAAAAGTGCCTACCATCAGGCCTAGCAATAAACCCTATATGGCCTTCAAGGCCAGCGGCAAACTCTATCAATTTTGCAGAATACTGTTTGGTGTGACTAAGAGGATAGCTAGTTTTCAGAGTGATAGATCAGATAATATCAAAAGAGAACCTACAAGACACCTATGCTTACATTGATAATATAACTATTTGTGGGAAAAATCAAGAGGAACATGACAAAATTCTTAAATTATTCATGGTGGCTGTTAAAAAAATACAAGCTTACACTCAACCAAGACAAATGTTATTTTAGACGTAGAAATATAAAATTACTGAGTTATATTATACATAAAAATAACATAAAACCTGATCCAGAACGTCTGAATCCATTACTCAATCTACCTGACCCAAAAGATTTACCTGCTATATGCTGTGCATTACAAATGTTCACACACTATGCACATTGGATTTTGTCTTTTTCAGACAAAATCCACCGCCTAACAACAGGTATCAAACTTCCTCTTATCTCCCATAGCAGAGAAAGCATTTAAAGAGCTAAAGAGGGTTATAGCAAAAGCAGCCATTACTACACCAGATTATACATTATCTCTGGTAGTAGGGACAGATGTTTCAGAATGCATCATAGCTGCCTCTTTAAGACAGTTGGGGAGGCCCATAACCTTTTTCTCCTGAACCGTCTAAATTGGAATGTAGGCATTCTGCAATAGAGAAAGAAGCTTATGCCATTGTTGAATTGCTGAGAAAAGGGAGGTATTATCCTATTGGGCAACATTTTAAACTAATTACAGACCAAAAATCAGTCTCATTCATGTTCAACCTGAAAACAACAAGCAAAATTAAAAATGAGAAGATAACCAGGTAGAGAATGGAACTCTTGTGTTACTCGTTCGACATATTATACTGCCCTGGTAAAGAAAACACAGCTGTGGACGCAATCTTGTATATATGTAGCTCGGTTGCTTGCAAAGAAGAATTAATGAAACTATAGTGAGAGTTGTGCCACCCAGGTGTTACACAGATGGTCCACATGATGAAAATCAAAAACCTTCCCTACTCAGTAGAGGATGTGAAAGAAATCACCAAATCGTGTAAGACATGCACCGATAATAAATCTAGGTTTTACCATCCTAACACTAGCAAGGTCATAAAAGCCACGCAACCCTATGAAAGAATAGCATTGGATTTTAAAGGAATGCTCCTGTAAAAAACTAACAAATATATGCTGACAACAATTGACAAATATTTGTGGTTTCCTTTTGCAATACCCTGATCTGATGTATCCTCTACAACGATCATACAAGCAATTTGCTCAGGTTTTGCTGTCTTTAGGCTACCTGCGTAGATTCATTCAGACAGAAGAGCTTCACTTATGTCCAAACTTGTATGCTGTTTCCTACAAGAACAAGGAGTAGATGTAAATAGAACTCCATATAATCCTCAAGGTAATGGCTAGTGCAAGAGGTATAATGGAATAATTTGGAAAACTGTTCAACTAGTGACTGCAGTAAAGGAGTAGCTTTAGAGAATTGGGAACAACTGAACCCAGAGAGCCTGCATGTAATTAGAAAGCTGCTATGCACTGCCATTAATGCAAAACCCCATGAACGATTCCACCCATTTCCTAGAAGAAGTTCGACTGGAGCATCCCTACCATCTTGACTCTCCAAACTGGGAGCGATATTATTAAAACAAGACACATGTGACTTAATAAGAATGAACCACTGGTGGATGAAGTGGAGCTTATAGACTCAAACCCCCAGTATGTGTGTGTCTGTTACCCTGTCAAATGGGAAGACACAGTCTCACTAAGGGACCTTCAAGCCTAAGTGAGGGCTGTCCTCAGGACACTTCAACTATGAAGAAACAGAAACAGGGTCTCTTTAGGAAGATTATGAGACACCCTTGAGTTCTGGTCCCTCAAGTTGTGACTACCAGGTTTCACAGAAGGGAGCACGCCCACCCACCTACCTACCTACCGATACTTCAGAGGATGAGCAAGCCACTCAAAGAAGTTCATGAAAACACAGCAGGATTAAATCCAGTTCTAGCAAGAAAGAGGAAGAATCTCAACATGCTCCTGACAATCCACCTTGGTCTTGCAGACAGCAAAGGATGCCTGGTCGATTCACGGACTTCTTCCCTTTGTAAAAATAAGACAGAGGAGAATGCGGTATGATCTGTCTCCCCCATTAATGGAGCTGTCCTGATGCATATATTCAGGAGAACTGATATGCAGAGTATATTAAAGCTCGAAGGAGTCAGGTGGTCTACTGCCTGGCTCTGCTTGTCGACCTCTTTGCCTGAAGGTAGAGAGGAACCCAGATGAGGCTATGCCAAAGAGAAGAGTCTCGTCTAGGGAGGTAGTCAGCTACCAGACTACTTTGTCTGCATCCTGGTATTATTTGGGAAGCTGGACATTTGAAATGGTCTCGCATGATGTCATGTGTAACAGCTATTATGAACAAGGCCGAAGAAAAAGAATGTGATTTATTTATGTATTTTATTAATTAATTTCTTTTTCTATAATATTAATATATTTGCACAAATTAATTATTTCATATGCACTTCAAGATATTGACTCCTTTCGTGAATGATATTTTATTTATATATTTTATTTAATGAGGGCTGTTTATTTTGTATTATAATAGCTTCTAGCTTTTTTCTTTGCATTGGGTGCTATAGAGTATTTTGGTGTTATCTACTAATATTTGTCCTATGTTGATAGTTACATTCTGGATGTTCATGATGTGCTGGTCAATACATAAACACAGATTGCACTAAGTTTTGACATGTGATAGGTCAGTCTGTGAGAGAGAGAGTGGTGCTTGTGTGCCCAGTGTAAGTGTTAATAATATTTTTTGGTTATTAGTATTGGAGATGCAATTCTAGGGGGCATGAAAATTCATAGACAACATTATTTTTACATAGGGGTGATTTATAAGGTCCAGTGTTGTTGGTAATAATTACGTTACATGTTTTAAACTTTTTATAATATAGGATAAATCTTAGGTGTTTGTTAGGATCACTGAGTGATATGTACTGGTGAATTATGTTTTTAATTGCTTTTTCATTTTGTTTATAATTAGGGTGCATTTGGCTATGATAAAAAAAATTAATGGTTTGTTTATTTTTCTTTGCATCAGGTGTCACTTTTTTCTAAATTTCATTAAGGTTAATTTTATTTGTCAATGATGTGGTTAGGAAAACTATTGTTGCTTAGGGTTCCTTTAATGTTGTTAAGTTCCTTATAGAATAATATGTCTGAAGAAGATATTACTTTCGCTTGGTAAATCATGTTTTTTATAACAGTTTTGCATCTGTGAGGACATTCACTTTTGTAGTTAAGTAAGCACAAGTTTCTGTTACTGCATTTTTTATAAAGAGAGGTGGTAAAATTATGGCTATTGGCATTGACTAATATATCAAAGAAAGAGATTTTATTGTTTGTAAGTAAAGTGTAAGACAGAATTATTCTCAAAGGTTTCTTTCAGTTTTTTATTTCTTTTAAGCTGGTTGCTAATATGAATATGTTGTTGATATAGTGTGTATATGGGGGGGGTCTTGGTGGATTTATTGAAGACTTTGTTTTCCACATGATACATGTAGAAATTAGAGTCAGTCCAAGGGACGAATGCATTGTTACACCATCAGTTTGTGTATAAATATTACCATAGTGGTCATAGAAACTATTATTATACAAAATAAACAGCGCACATTAAATAAAATATCATTCGACACAGAAGATGGTATCTTGAAGTGCATATGATATAATTAATGCACACACATATATTAGAATTATATGAAAAGAAAAATTTTAAATTAATTAATAATATAAAATAAATAAACAAATAAATCTCATTCTTTTTGTTTGGTCTCGTTCAACAAATAATGAGAGTGAAAGTTGAAAGTAATTGAACAAAAATAAGAAAATAAGAACTTCAGACAGTTTATCCACAACTATGAGCACAGTACTTAACATATCCGAAAATTGGAAAAATATAATAAAAAATGAAACAGACATAACTTGTCGTTTTTTTTTAATTAAACTTGTTTAGATAAATGTATATATTTTTAAATCAAATTCACCTCATGCAAGGCAGTAAAGCCACTAAGACACAAGGGGTTACTGGATGAGGAAGAATTAGAAAACAAGCATTATTGAGGAGTGAGAACAATAGAAGAGTAATCAGGAAGACAGTAGATAATGATTGACATTGTATTTAAATTTTTGAAGATCAAACTTGACTGGAAAGTAAGAAACCAGATTAAAGTTCCACAAGTGAAAAAACTGTTAGCAAAGAATTTGTGGTTAGATGTAGCCAAATTCAATTGTAAATTGATAGGATCTCGTTGCTAATCTAGTACTGCGCTTAAATTCATAAAATATAGATACCATAGCAAAGATCTCATCCGAACAATTACCATGAAAGCATTTATAGAAAAGTTAACCTTACAGCATTGGAAAAGTGACTGAAGCCGAAATACCAGCTCAGGACTAATAATATTGCTGATTCATCTTTGGATTTTATCCAGAATCTCTAAATATATAGCTGGAGCACTGGATGATATGTGGCAACATTATTTCAAGGCATGGTTGACTTCTAGATATGTAAGAAAAATTTTCTAGCATGATCCATTGAACCAACTTTCTTAGCAGCAGACCAAGCAATAGATTCAATATAGTCTTCGCACTTCATGTTAGGCCAAGAAGGTGCAACCAGTCACTCTGCGGGGGGGTTAGCATCGACCATGCTCATGGAAGGCACAAAGGGCTCTCAGATAATTAAGAGAGAGAAATTTTGTTTTGGAGGCAGTTAAAATAGATACGAATTAAGAGCTGAGTCCATCAGGAAGGTTGTTGATGAAAATTAAGGATGAAGTAGGACCAAGGATAGAGTATGAAAGGATCTAGAAGAGTGTCCATTCAGGACAACTTTCATTTCATGATTTGATAAGAAAGACTGAATCAATTCAAAATGTGCCTGGAGATACCATGACTTTTCAACTCGTGAAGAAGATTGGTATACAAAACCCTGTCAAATGCTTTTGAGATATCCAAAGTAACAGCCCAAACTTCACCATTCTTATCTCAAGCTTGTGAAACTCTTTCTGCAACAATAATCTTTAATACATCGGTAGTTGACCTAGAGACATGAAAGCCATATTGCTTGTCTGAAAAATCTCTGTGATGATTAACTAATTCAGGATTGTAGTAGTTAATCAAAAAGCTGTAGGTTAATGGGTCAATAGTTGGAAGAGTCAGACATTTCACCTGAGTTCTTAAAAACTGGACCAGAGATGAGGATTTCCAACAAGTAGGAAAGTAAGAGATAGTGTGACACTTACTTTACAGTTTGTAGAGATTAGGAAGCATTTCAGGAGTACATTTCTTAAGGACTATTACAGGGGATACCATTAGGTCCATATGCTTTGAGAGGATCCAGATTAGAGATGATAGCAGAGACTATGGAAGGGGTTATATGCATATCCCTCAGCAGAGACTCAGTTCTAAGTGAGGCAAGGATTCTCCAGATGAGTCAAGAAGAAAATTTACAGGCAAAACATTCTGCTTTATCAGCAGAAGATGTTAACACCTCAAAGATATTACAGTATGATCAGAGTTTCCAAAAGTTAGAATCTTTTCAGCAAAGAGGAAGAGAACCTGGAACAGAGAATTCATTGGTGGCAATGGAAGAATTTAAATTGGTTTCACAAAGTGCAAAGATATCTGGTGGCTGTTTCAAAATAAAGGATTCTACACTGCAGAAGTTGGAATGCATATCATGGATATTAGAGAAAGAAAGGTTGATGGACTTTGGTAATTTTTTTTGTTTACTGGTTTTCTTTTTATTGTATTTGTCATGAGGAGATTTGGTTTTGAGAAGAAAGAAGAAAAAGGCCAATGTAATTATCACTGTCAGCAATGGCTATATAAACTAAACTAAAGCATAATGTAGTTTCAGTTACCCACTGGAAATACAGGCAGGGACACCTATTCATGTGTGACATGACACTACAAATACCCTGATATTAAGCAACTGTTGATCAGAGCAGATTCTCTAAACACTACCAAAGAATTTGAGCTCCTTACCACCAAACTGCTAACCCAGTATCCTCATAATGAATAGTCACAGTCAATGATTAGTCAGATCACCAATCTCTGATGTCATTTCCAGTCTCCGACCTCTCTCTACTCAGCTCGATTGCACTCGACAGCAGACGAGCCAACCACTCTGTCAACAGATTTCTGTGCACGTTTATATAGATAAACCTGGCTGATTATAAATCAACCCTTGGTCCACACACGATTATCATGAGTGCTGCCTTCAACCCAAAATCATGTGAATTTCAAAGTTCCTCATAGCCTTAGTAAGCTCTATTTCAAATTTTAACAGATAAAAATTATTCCGATCATTTTCATTGTCTTTGTAATGACCCAATTCCAAATGGGCAAGATCAGATTTCCCATCCGTAAACAAAATTGCTCTGATCTCATTTCGCTACCTAGATTCACTCCAATTTCAATTTAAAAAATGTGTGTGTGTGTATGTTTCCCAAACTCTATCTGTTACAAACAGGCCCCTCTTATATATTTGTAGATACCAGATTTTAGATTTTTAGATGTTTCATTAATGTAACTCTTCCTACATTACTGGATTTTTATCATAAATCCTGGCACCTGATCTGGTGTTGTACTTATTTTTCTTAACTATATCTGATTGACTTGGAGGTGGTGGTAAACATCTTAGTGTTGGGAATAATAAATTTATTTTCAAATTTTGTTGATAGATTGTTGGAGGTAGGATTATGAATTTTGTTGTCAGAAGTCGTTGTGCCTATTTTTGTTTTTTTTTAGACCTGTGGACGTTGTATGCTTGTTTTCTAGCATTGAGGATGAAATGCTGTGGATAGTAAAGAAGTTTATGTTTTTTCAATGTATTTCTCTTCCTTGTCTATATATTCTGGACTACATATTCTACGGTCACTGACGTAAAATCCCATGATTAGTCCTGATTTTATTTTTTAGCTGTGGTGGGAATAGAAATTGATTAAATCATTTTTGCTTGTGGATTTACAGTAAACTTTAAAATCTAATTGGTTATTGTTACATATTAAGAAAATGTCAAGGAACAGTAGAGATTTGTCTATTTCATGTTCATGCAGGAATTCGAGGTTGGGTTCTATGTTATTAAATTTCTTTATGATGTTTAATAGAAGATTTTTATTGTGAGGATATATTAGAAGACATCTATGCATCCGAGTCTGAGGTAAGTGGAGTTTTTAGGCACGATGTGTTTAAATGGGACAGATTCTAAAATTCTAGGAAAATACAAGCAAGAACACCACTTGTTGGTGATCCCATAGTTAAACCAAATTTTTGCTGGTAGGAATTTTTATTGAATGAGAAGAAACAGTTTGCATAATTGTATAATTTTATGGACTGGTAGTAGAAGTTTTTTTTTATTTTTTGAGGTGGTTTCATAATGTTATAATGATTACATTTGTGTATAATGATTCAATATATAAGCTAGCTATAACCTTGTTTTCCATGTTTAGGTGTCTTATCCTTTGGATTAGGTCACCAGAGTTTTTAATGTGTTGGGTTGATGGTGCTGAGGAATGGAGATAGTATTTTTGCTTTAGCTAGATTGTTGAGGACACTGTTGATGCCGGACACAATGGGTCTGATGGGTTTGTGTGTTTTGGGTAAGCCATATAGTGGTAGGGTGGTATTCTATTAGTCTAGTCCAGGATTTGTTTTTATTTTTTAACAGTTTGACTGCTTTTGTCAAACTTTTGTGTGTCTGTATTTACTGTTTGTTTGTTGTTCATGAAAAATCAACAGATAGTAAAGTGTTATCATCATTTAAGAGGGATTCTAATTTTTTAATGCAGTTGTCGGTGACCATGATGACTATTCTACTTCCTTTATTGGATGGGGTTATAATTATATTTTTTAATCATAGATAGTTTTCTTTTTAGTGCCAGCAGGAATCTCTTGGGTAGTGTTGTTTCTTTGGTATTGTTGAGGGTAGCTGCTATGATACCACGGGAAGAAACTTTTTTTGAAGTTTCTGTGGTCAAATCTATGGATTTTGGTTAATGTGGTTAGAGTGTCTTCTTTTCTTATTTCAGTTGCAAATTTTAAGCTGAGACTTAAAGTCTCCATCTCAGTGATGGAAATTTTAGTGCTAGATATGTTGTGAACAAAATTCGGGTTACTTATCTTCCTCCATCTACTGTGGGTTGTGTAGCATGTATTTTAGGTGATTTACTTGTTTAATATTTATGTATAAAATGGTTGGTCTCAAGCTTTTGACTACAGAGTTGCATAGGATGTTTTCTCTATGTAGTGTTTTACTGATTAATGCAGCCTCGCTATTTGTGAGCTATTCATTGAGTTCTTCTGCAAGTAGGCAGTCGTAGATGTATTTAGGGAAAATATTGGTGGTGGTCTTGAGTACTTTATAAGTGCTTTTGGGGATAATTTTCTCAGAAATGCAGTTGAGTAGGAAATTTCTTGTTTCTCAGGAATTAACCTGATAATAGAAGTTTTTTGCATAGATGCATGTTGATGTCCTTTTGAAGTAGTTTCCATCTTTGGACAAAATGAATTGGGATTAAATATGCAAACTGACAGAATGATAGGATAAAGAACAAATCAGAAATGCTTATAAATCTAACATGTTTTGCTTTTATCAAAGCTTCATCAGGGAATGAAATATGGAGGAGAAAAAAAAATTCTATTCTTTGTGTTGTTTGTCATTGGTTAAGCAATAGTTGAGTAGACCTCACATGCATCTGTAGGATTCTTTGTCTTCCTTTTTTTAATAGAAAGCATAAAATAGTAAATTCTTTCTTTTTTGCACTTACAACATAATATTCCTTTGAGTAATTAACGTTCAATATCGGTCTATATTTCTGAGATGAGGTATTGTAATTATTATTTACATTGTTGTCCTCATCTTTATTTCCATATTCATGATGTTTCAGCTGTTTTACACTCCAGTAATTGGGTAGATTGTTCTAGTTTCACATGCCATGTCTCAGTTAACTCTTACCTGTTACCTATTTTTAACTTAACTCTCCAAGTTTTTATTCACCACTGAGTTATTGAACTCTCAAATCTTTGGATTAAGTCACTGGATCCAACCAACTCTTTATCCACTGTGTCATGTGTCCTTGTGTATGAATTTTGGGGACTGATAAACTTAATGTCTCAGTAACCATTTTTAACAAGAGTTCATATTGCAATTTTGTTGTTATTATTACTTTTCTCTAGCACTCTGTATTACTGGTTTCCATACAGTGGCATGTATAGGTCTGGTACCACCCAGTGCGAGGATTGTGACTGGTGCAAGCTTCCCTCCCCTACCCCAAACAAAATTGCAACAGTATACTTAGTTTATTTTCTTTTGGACAGATCCATTGTTCACAAAGATTTATCACAATCAGTTAAAGGGAATGTTTAAATAAAAAAACATCAACACGTACAAATTTGACAAATTTTATTTACTTATAGATAAGGTTGACAAAGGGCTTTGTTTGTGAAATATTTCTTAACTGTATATTGTTTTAATACTAAAACTACAAAAAGTTGAAAAAACTGATTAAAAAAAAAAAAAACTAATAATAAAAAATAAAAAAATAAATGAAAAACAATTTCAACTCAGCATTAGTTAGATAAAATTTTGCGCAAATATTTCTTGTCTAATATTTGTTTTGCAAAATCTTTTGAGAAGGTTTATTTTGTGAATTTGTGAAATACGGCAAGAAAGAGAGAAACTATTATTGTGCTCTCAAAAAAATAAACTGAAAGATTAATTTTTAAAAGATATTTCATTTCAATTTTTAATTAAAAGTAAGTTTGTTTAGAAATTCTTGAATTTTTCACTCTGTCTCTTGTGACATTGTTGGTTATTAATAATTAACTAAAATCAGATTTAATGTATGCTTACTTACTAATAATAATAAATAGTAAAATAGAAGATTTGGATCTTGTATAGAATAGAATGCGTGGAAATTAATAACCAAAAATCAAATATTTTCTAAAAGCTTCATAGTTACATTAATGTATAAACAAATAAAGTTTACTTATTTTAGTGGTGGGTATTGCCTTACAGATATTCTGAGGTTTTTTTTACTGCTTTTCTTTGTATGAGTATGACACCTAACTTTGTGGGAAGTTAGATCATCAATTATTTAAAACAAGTCCTCATCTTTTTTGTATGAAATGGCTACACATTAACATCCCAAATTTACATGGTTGCATAATATAATTATGCATAATATCAAAGAAATTTCATGTTTTTATTTTAATTATAAAGAGTTGCCCGTTTATTGGTGGTACAAATTTTATCCAAAATTTGGGCAAATACTGAGTGAAATGGGTGAAAAGATCCAACAGTCCCTATAGTACAATTGAAAGAAAGATCTACAAAGAAAACAATTTAAAATTTCACATTATAATTTTAAATATGAAACAAAGATTAATAAAAAAAAATTGCTAGCAATTGATTTTTAATTTTTTTCTTAAAACATTTTAAATTTTTTAAAATAAGGTTAACAAAAAAAAAAGAAAAATACACTTACATTTTTTATGTTGATGTCAAATTTCTTTTGGTTTTTCAGTTTTAGTCTGAAAGAAGTTGACTTGCCAAGAATGAAAATGTAACTGTTTCAATAATAACCAAGGATCTTTTTTTTAAGTAGTCTTTTATTTTATGGCATTCTATCCCCACACCCACCCTTTATATCTTTTGAACTTTCTTTTTACTACCAGTTCACAGACTTGAAAAATCAAAATGAAAAAATTGACACCAAAGTTTTGAACTTCTCACATAGGTGTGAAAAAAGTACTGACCAAACACTAAGGGGGAGGGGATAATTTGTGACATACTTAATGACCAGCCCAAATTGATCACCCTGTGTAAGTGTGGTCCATCCCCACTGCCAGACAGTGCTTTTGGGGACATATTTTTTTAAAACAAACTGCTGTCATTTGAACCCTATCTAAAATTTTCTTCTCAGGTTTGGCAAAATTATCAGCACTACCAGCAGCCAAATATAGACATAATTAAAAACTATTTATTTTTAATATGTAATTTTAGGTGTATTTGCTAAATAAAAACAAAAAGTTATGTTTCTTCTTCCTCATCACTGCCTTTCTTTGTTGCAACAAAAATAATATACTTCATTGGAAGTGATTCCCCCCCGCCCCTGAAGTGCCACCTGGAAGTCCCCCACACCCCATCGCACACCACTGTTCCCATATTGTATTCATTTATATGCTTTTATAAGTTTTTGTATTTTCCAGTCATGTTCTATTATTTCAACTCATCCCACAGGATGTGGTGATCTCCCTTTTCCTTCCATATGTGGTCAGCTATGCCTGATTTTTCTATTTCCCCTTGAGTTACGGCTTTAGGATGTTCTTGCAGCTGTAACATGAGGGGAAATAGAAAAATCAGGCATAGCTGACCACATATGGAGGAACAATGGAGATCACTGCCTCCTGTGGGATGAAGTTGAGTAATAGATAGAAAGCATAACTGGA
Organism: Acanthosepion esculentum; assembly: GCA_964036315.1. NCBI lineage: Eukaryota > Metazoa > Mollusca > Cephalopoda > Sepiida > Sepiidae > Acanthosepion > Acanthosepion esculentum. Next base: position 95,029,453 of record OZ038476.1, read on the forward strand.
AAAAAAAAAAAAAAAAAAAAAAAAAAAACTTAATGAATCAGCACATATGCTAGGCCACAAAAATTTCCTAAGCCAGCCAAGCATAGAAATGAATACAATATTTGAACCGGTAATATGGACTGCTAGAGAAAAGCAATAATAACAGCTCTGGTAAAAATGGTTACTGAGACATTAAGTTTATAAGTTCCAAAAATTCATACAGTGATATCCTCAGGGATACATGATCCAGTGGATAAAAGCATTAGTTGGATCCAGTGACTTGACCCAAAGAGTTGAGAAAGGGAGATAACTGAGACGTTCGGAAGAGGTATGGTACATGGAACTAGAACAATCTACCACAATGGATAAAATAAAGGGTTCAATTTGAAATTAATCATTTGAAGAAGGTTGGAGCATACAACGGTTCAAACATTGTGAATATGGCAATAAAGATGAGGACAACAGTCTGATGTAAATAATTAAAGTTCATTTTTTTTAATGTATTGAGAAACTATTTTTAAATAGTTGTTTAATCAAAATAGTTTCTCTACTTAGGCATTGACAAATGAAACATTTATTCGATGACATTTCATTAGTCTTTGTTACTTTAATATTTTGATATCTTTTGAGAGAAAATAATATTGTTGGCAGTGAAGATTGAGAACTGTACTCAAGTGCACTTTCTTTGAAGCCTACTTTATTTGGTTTAGGATTTTAGTGTTTCAGAAAGATACAGGATTACTACATCTCTAATTTTACATTTTATTACTGTTGTGGATATCTTGTGTGACATTTTAAAAAGTGCTTATTAATCAAGTCATAATCCTTTGTAACATGCTATAGTCTTAGTATTACTTGTAGTTATCACTAACTTATTAAATCTTGAAAAATTATTCTTTTAATTGTAGTCATGAATACTTATTTATATATGAGCCTCAAAAATTGTGTATCAATTATACTATTATCCATGAGTGTAGCCCTGGTTTGAAACATATTCATTGTATAATATACTATTATCCATGAGTGTAGCTCTGGTTTGAAACGTATTCGTTGTATAATATACTATTATCCATGAGTGTAGCCCTGGTTTGAAACATATTCATTGTTCACATTAAAAAGTGTTTCAATTTTGAATCTTGAAAAATCTTTCTTGTATTACATAATAATGGAGAAATAATTTTGTCAGTCCCAAGAAGAAAAGCCTTCATTAGCCATTCCAAGTTGAATTATCTTTTAACACATAATGGATTTAAATAATTTACTAATACCAGGGCTTTGAGCTTTACATATTTTCTTATACAAGTAATAGATTAATGGGCACTAAAAGAAAGCAAAAATTGACTATATCCTGATATTTAATACAATTCCATTGATTTTAGATATGAAAATAAAATAAAAATAAAGAATCATTACAAAAAAATATTTATTTTAATACCATTAAATTCCTTAGCTGCCAGTATAAAGTTGCCGATCAACTGGTTTTATAATCTTTTAATCATTTGTGTGGTGTGGCTTCCATTTCTTCAAGTACTTATAGCTAGAAAGATAAAATAAAAATTGGTACAAATGAACTAAATAATTTAATTTTCAGTTAGTAAAAAAAAGCATAATTATGTTATGATAGAAGATAAAATCTGTAGAAAATTGATTTTCCTGTTATTATTTTCAATCAGGTATATATACAAGCAAAGGAATATATGTATACTAGTTAGATTTCTTTAAAGCTTCTTTAATAATTCTATAGTCAGTAATTCATTCTAGTTATTAATAAAACTAAAAGTCAGTATTTATTAAAAAGATATTTTAAAAAGAAATTATATCCAAGTACAAGGCACCAAAAAGTTTTTGGCTTTACCAAGAAGCCTTATATTTGATCATTTGGTAAGATTTTGAGAAGCGAGCCAGATCAAGAAATATTCAAGCTTAAATTTGCAATAATTTTTACATACCTAGAGTTAGCATACATGTGCTATCAGAACTTTCTTGATCATAATTTTTGCCAGAAAAGCGCTGTTTTATAATAAAGTGAACCTAACTTATTCAGACAAAGATGTACCGAAAATGCTGTGATTTATGAATTTACTATAATTAATATATGATTGGGCTATTTCAGTATATCTGTATTAATATAATTAATACTATGTTATGACTGAAACAACAAAGGACATTAAAAAAAATGAGTGAAATTAGTTAAAATTTAATTTCTATAACAATACAGATAATTAAGTGTTGAGATACTTAATATAAAACACGTATTTCAGTAATGTAGATTTTGATTTGTTCAGATAAAATTGTTCTTCAGATGACACTGGATTGCTGGCAAAATATATCAAATTAAAATTGTTTCCAAATAGTTTTACATCATTCTCAATCAAAATAATAAAAAATTGTTCTTATTAAAAATTTAATAATTTTTATAGAAGTTACTAACATTTTATAAAGTGTAAAAATAATATTGTTTTATATTAACAAGCAAAATAGAAATGTAATTAACAAAATTTAATAGATATTAAGAGGTAATTTAATTATATAGAATTTAAAAGTATTTAGCTTTAAGAAATGTTTAAATTACTGGATAAAAACAAAAGTATGTATTAATCACAAATGGGTTCTTTATTATGCATTATTACAATTTAGAAGCTATATTTATACTAAACTCTTTATTGGAAGAAAAATAATGAATGCAAAGAGAATATTAAATTAAAAACTAGATCCTTCTGAAGGTATAGGATTGTAAATTATAACAGTGAATTTATTATTTTACAAACGTTAAAAGAAGAAAAGAAATTAATTTTCTGGCAAAACCAGTCAGAAATGACAGCATAAAAAGTTGTGTAAATTTTTTCTGATATTATTAGAAAAAATAAAATTTAATTTTAAAATATAACCCATTTTATAAAAGAAAAAAAGGAAGAAAAATCAAGTATTTTGCAATTTAAACTTTGCTAGCTCTTTCAAGGTTTGTAGAACTTGTCAAATGCTGTAGCAAAGAAACTGAAAACCTATTTTTACATGTTATTTTTGCTTGATTTTGAGACGACACAAAAAAAATTGAAACTTTACATCACCATAATTCCTAAAATTTGTAGTTGACTAGGTAAATAGTCCGTGAAGAAAAAAATTAAAACGAATATTGTTGAGACAATTTAAGGGTAGTGACTCCTCACTGACTTTTAGTGAGAAAAGATAAAGCAGCAACATAGAAAATGTGACAAACAGCAACTTCAGGTGTAGATAGATCTCTTCTGAAGGTAGGAGAGGAATCATTTAAAGGTGATATTTGTAAATACAGAAAGAAGAATTTGGATTTTGCTAAATGTGAATTCAACCAAAATTATAGCTGCTTATGTAGAACAAAGTAGAATTGTGCACCTTTGATTTTCAGGCAATGACAAACATATTTCACCAAGTTCATAGTTCAATTTGTAGACTCAGTATATCATCTGGAACCCAGTGTATGATAGAAATATGAATGAAATAATGCCACTTCAAATGCATGACTTATTCCAATTTTGTTACCATAAACAAATTCTCCAAAGTGTGAAAAAGTGGAAGACATTCCTGATTCTGTTCTTTGAAAGTCATTTTTCTTGCAATAATAAAGTAACTGCTTTTCTTTGGAATTGAAAATTTTTAATGTTATGAGAAATTGAAAATCGTATATTTCTATAAAAAAAAGAAAAAAAATTATCTAAGAAAACATCTGATCATTTAGCTCTTTTCACAGATGTATTTCTTTTTAGATTTTCTTCCGATAATCTTTACTTACAAATTATTCAACACCATTAAAGATTTTGAATTGGCTGTTATTAAAATGATAAAAGAGTACTAGCTTTTATTTAAATGACAAAATTGAATATTTAAGAGATATTAAAAGAAAAATACAAATCTTTTCACTTATATTATTCTGAATATTTACTTATACAGAAAAAAAATAAGTGAATAAAAACTTACATTTTGTGGCAATCAATGTATTGCCATAACTACAGGATATTGATGTCACACAGAAGGGTTCTTCATTATAGAAGTTTACTCTTTCTGGAACATTTACTTTTTCAATAGCTCTGCCTAATCGACCACGTGATGAATTACCCCAGGTAAATACTTTATTATCTGTTGAAAAGTAGAAAAGAAAAAAACGTCAAAGACTAAATAGAAAATGTTTCAATGCTAGCATGGCTATGGTGTCAAAATGAATACTTTCATATTATTGATGATATATTTTTAGAGTTATATCTTAATATAATTCAGTGAGACTGTGATTTATTTTTCCTTCATATTAACACAAATATAAGTTTTAAAAAGATACACTGTGTCGGATTTTATTATGTAAGTCAATGTTTTCACAATAAAAATGATTGACTGATTTTATGAAAATTTTCTGGATATATTCATATGATAAATATACCATGTGATGTTCAACTTAACTCTTTTTTATTAAAAAATAACTGCAAATAATTTAGTGGTGTGAGATTATGCAACTTGAGGAGTGTTCATATTGGAAATAAATACGTACAATAGTATATTTATTGATATTCAGTTTGTAGCAGATATATAAAGATTGTCATAGCTTATGTGAAAAACATATGAGAAACAATATTGTAAATTTACTGAGTGATGGGAGCACAATATTGTAAATTGTGAAAAACTGAACAGAGATAAAAAAAAAAAAATGAAAGAATTTGCAAGAACAAGAAAAAACTAACTTTAAAAATGTTACAAAAATGAGTTGATGAAAATTAAAAGAATAAAAAAATTAGTTGAGGAAACAGAAAATATTTGAAGAAGCAGGTGTTACAAGGTAAATAGATATAAAATATACAGAATATTGGGTAATGACAAAAGCATGCAAACTAAAACCATAAAGCCAACATCAAAAAGAGAAATGTGTAAATTATGCAAAGAAATGAAAACTGATTTCTCAATAATAATTTTTAGCATTGAATGTAGAGCTATACTAGATGGACCTGATGCCTAGTCTAAAAAATAGTCAACCAATATAATTTAGAAGACAATGGTCAGGAAGAATGGTATAATGTTTTGGTTTAGGGTTTAACAGTAAAACCATGGTCCCTTTCAAAGTTGATGATGGTGTCATATTAAATACAAAGAATTATTGTAAGTTCTTGCACAAAATGTATTTTGAGTAGTACAGGTCACAACCAAAAAAGCTTTAAACTAAAGAATAGATTCATACAAGACAATGTTCCTTCACATTTTGTCAATCTTGTCAAAAAAAAGTTTTCAAATACATCAAATTAATGGAGTGGCTTCCAGCTTCTCCAAATATTAATCCAATAAAAAAACCCAAAAAAACTCTGCATCTATCATTAAAATAGATGTATATAAGAATGAAAAACAATATTGAAGCAATGAAGATATATGGGAAAGAATAAATATTGTTGCAAGTAATGTTAAAATTGAAAGAATAGAAAAGTTAGCAAAATCAATGAATGAAACACTGATTATAAAATGTCAAGAAGCCAAAATTAACATGTAAAATAAAAAAAATTATTCAGATCGATTCATGTTTTTCTTTAAGTGTACAAATTCCTACAACAGCACTAATGGTCAAAACTAACAGTTGCGAAATGGTCACCAACACGTATGTGCATCTGGTACTTCTCACCTAGGTGATTTGTATAGGCTCATCATTACCAATTCGTATACATAACAAATTTTTTTTTTTATTAATGAGCTTTAGACATAGCTTGGATTTTTACTTTTGGCAGAGAATACACACAACATGGGTATTTTGACTGATGAGACTGTTGACTTTCACTGCTACACTATACACCGATCTCCTGACTACAGTGGCAACAAGTAGGAAGTAGTCATTTTTGTCTGATGCTTCTTTGTAGGGTGGATGCTTCACAATCATCTTCATCTACTGGGGAGTCACTGAGTGTTTGCATGTCTATCTCAAGTTCCATATCACATGAGAAGGATACATTAGCTCTGTTTGTTACAGAAAGGTGATATCTCTCCATGATCCCATGATCCTGATGGAACGTGTGCACACCGAAAGTATTGCCCTTGAATGTCCTGCTATCGAATCTGGTATTATTATCTACAATAAGCCCCTCTCATTGAATATAAACTCTCAGAGTCTTGCTGAGCTAACAGTCACCAGAGAAACATGTTCCAGTCTAGCAGGGTCAAATAGTGGTGGTGTCCATTCCCAATCTAGTCCTTGTGTTGCATACTTCCAATTTGCTAGCCTGTCAACGTATTTGTGCTGGATCAATGGATTAGCATTCAGGACACTTTTGAATCATGACCTGTACTACTGTCCTAAATGTGAAAGGGACAATCTGTTTGCCAAGGTATGTGATGCACCTGGTCCTGTCCCGATGGATTTCCATTATTTAGTAAGAATCTAATTTGTGCATAGCAGCACTGCACATCTGTAGGACAGGTTCTGCATCCATTCTTAGTGAGTCAAGCCACCTGTGACTCTCTAGTGACACTGTTGGCTTTATTCTGGTCGAATCTAACTAGTTTCACACCCATGACCAAGTCATACTTGTTGATCAGTAACTGCAGAGTCTCCGGCCATCTCCTGATATAGCCTTTGTATACATACATGCTTTTCCAGTTAATGTGTGCATAATCCAATGATTGGAATCAGTAACCAGTAACACTTGTCTTTCATTGGAGAGCCATGTTTATACCTTTCAATATTGCATTGAGCTCAGCAAAGTTAATGTTCAGGGCATCTCCTTCCAGTCGAAGCCTGCATGCCGCCTTGACAATGCCCCATTTAATTCCAGCAAGAACTTGCATTGGCCTATACTCTCTTCACTCCTCTCATGAATCATGTGCTTCAAGGAGAAATCACAAGCCTCGTTTTACCCATTTTTTGGTCACTGCATTCATGTGTCCTATCAGAAAAGCACTTACCACACTGAACCATCCACAAACTGGAAATTGACTTACAAGCTTCCTTCATACTTTGATGAGTGATAATGGATGGAATTTCTTGGACCTTGGTTCCTCATTTTCACTGAAACATGCTGCTCCCAGACCTCCAAGTACAGCAATTTAGCCCCAGTCTCTTGGAATCTTGGCAAGTTAGCTCAAAGTTTGATAAGTGCTTTGCTCCCCAGAATCCATATTTTCATTAAACTAAACATTGTCGATATGATGAAGTAAGTATTCTAATTGAGTCATCTTGGGATGGCACTGTATCAAGGATTGAGCCCATTATGAGGAGTACCACGTTGAGGCCAAAGCCGGTATCTTTTTCTTTTCAGGAGTATAGTATAGTCTGAAAAGGCCACAATGACTTGTTGATGTTCACCTGAGTGAATGAATTTAGCACTGATGTCCTTTTTAAAGATGATAATGGCTGCACATGGGGATGGTTTGGTGTTGAGCAAAGCCACTTGCATAATCATAACTCCACCCAGATCTGTAATTGTGCTTATGCAAGGCCATACCTATATCAGGCCAAGTAATCATGGAGATGGGGTTTCTTAATGAGAGAAATGTGAATTTTCTTAGATAATTTATATAGCAGTTACAGAGAGAAAAATTCCCCTGTGAGATTAGTTTGATGTTTTTATGTTTTACATACCAAAACTTTGTACTGAAATGATGTATTTCAGACACCAACATGAAGATTTTTGTTAAAGAATTTCTGTAAACCTTTGATTTGACAATATTGAATACTATGAAACAGAAAAACACCCACTGAACAGTTGTATATAGTGGAAATTTTAAATCACCACAATCTATTTCTTTCAAAAAACTTCCATACTCATGATAATAAAAAGCAGTATTATTGAATATTTCCTCCTCTGCAAGACAATCTTTTTGTGATATATCCTGCTATATAAAAAAGTGACAATATCTTTGGGGATACCAGTTTCTAGGTCTGGTAGGTGATCAAATGCTTGGCATATCAGAGTATAGTCATGATCCAGGGCATAATTGCTCAAAATGTGAATATCTGTTGGGCGAATATCCAACAGATATTCACATTTTGAGCAATTATGGCCTGGATCATGGCTATACTCTTTATCATCAACTTTCAATCGAAGAAGTAATTTTGTTTTTTGAATAAGAAATTTCTGAATAATATTTTGTACTGTAATAAAATAAGTACCACAAGAACCTTGTCTCAATTTAACAATTTTAGTTTCAAGATAGTGGTAAATTCTCCAAGAATGACAACTGAACCCACTCTCAAGTAAATGTCTTCAAACATCAATTAAATCATTACATGTATGCTCGATAACCATACTAGTGTCTCTTGTGAAAGACTTTGTTCTCTTTTCTTGTTTTCCCCTCATTTGTTTTGTCATACTTTCAAAATTTGCAAAAAATATCAAATTTCGATCATTTTAATCTGATATCACTCTATTCAGTGGATCCTTTGTCTTGGCATTTTCATAAAGATCTTTTATTCACTATTTTCCAAAATTTCAAAACTTCTTTGATGAATGTAACAGTTTCTCTTGTATCATCATCCTGTAATAATGAATGAGTTTACATTGTAGTTACACTCTCATTACAAAACACTTTCAAACAGTGAGAAAGCTTTTGTCTCTCAACAAGTTTTGAAAGAACCACTATTTTTGTTAGTTTTGATAACTTAAATTGATTTTTTTCATGCACAAAAAGTTATTTCACTACTTCCTATTTTGTTGTTATTTCTTTACTATCTGTCAGAAATGAATTTGATTGAAAAGACCAGCATGGAGATAGTTGGTGAATGACCAGGTTGCAAAAGAAAATGTTCTTCCTTTGCGAACCTCTAGTTATCCAGTTATTTCGAATACTTTTAAATATATGTACATAATTGAAAAGCAAGTATAAACCATTTTTAGCAACCCAAGTATCAACAGTATCAAATTTCTTTAATAAAGCTTGACTAGTCTGTTTATTGTCACAAATAATTGCAATTGCATGACCTTTCAAATGATTGACTAAATCAACAACATTTCTAACATTCTGAAACAAAAATTCCAAATTTAGTTTGGCAACTGGGATCATCTTAATCAAAAATCTTGGTCCACCATGTAAACATTTGATCATATTATGATCAAATGTTTACATACATGTTTAAATACAGTTTTTGCTAATGCCTCTTTAGAATCTTTGGCAAAACCAAATAAGTTTCCTCCTTGGTATTGTCAGCTGACTTTAACAAATTTCATCAACTAGGATGATATATTTTTTTTGTTCATCTGACATTTTGCTAACCACATCACCAAGAAAATTCAGATCATATGCCTTTGAAACTTTTAATGTCATATCCACCAGTGTTTTCACATTGGGTAATTTGTAATTATCTCGATATAAAGAGACTGAAATATGGCAAATTATTTGAATAACCAAGCAAGTATTTCTGGCTTGTAAAATTTTTTGCCAACTATTTATATTTTTAAACTTTTAAACAATATTTCTTAAACATATATACTGCTATTATGAGGAAAAACATTTGTAAAAAGATTATTTGCTATATTCTAATAAATTTCAATCCAACAAAATCTGCAAATTTATAATAGTAGCTTGGTGCATTAAAACAGTGAGTAATTTTCAAATTCTCAACAGTTACTTCAACAAAATGTATTATTTGTAACAAGGAAAAATAATATTTCTTGGATCAACCATGATGTTAATATGATGAATAGAAACCTTAATAAGAGATTATTAGATTAAGTTTCTCGGAATATATAAAACAAATGAAATTTTCAGATTTTAAACAACTAGGTGTTTCAACAGTATTTTTTTCAAAATTGTGAAGATGCAACTACAGATGAAGGATTTTTTAAAACTTAAAATTTTTTTGATCAATGGACATCTTGTTATAGCAAAGAAAAAGTTCCTATAAAATTATTTTATCAAAGTTTATCTGAATATATCAAAAAGAATAGCAGATATGAGAAATTAAAATAGTTGATAATAATGTTGGAACAAGATTGAGTAATTTTAAAATACAGTGGATGGTTAGTTGAAAATGTGTAATTTTTTAAAACTTTCAAACAATATTTCTTAAAAATATATACTGCTCTGTTATATGTATGGCCTTGATACTGCTGTTATGAAGGAAAATGTTTGTAAAAGATTATTTGCTACATTCTAATAAATTTCAATCCAACAAAAATTGCAAATTTAATAGTAGTTTACCACATTAAAACAGTTCAATAAAATTAACAATGGTAAAAAAATAGATCACAATAAAATTCAATTTTGACTTTTTACACAACAGTATATTCATGAACTTATAATTCAATTTAATTTATGATAAAATACAGAATCTCAACTGAAATAAATTTGATGGGTGAGAATTTCCTTTCAGAATGAAAATCGAGTGTTACCAGCTAAAAATTATCTGGTGACTTAGAAAACTTGTCCCCAGTGGCTGCTATGAAAAGTGTGATTTCCTGGCCTGTTATAGGTATAGCCTTGTGCTTATGCCAATTAGCAAATTGAACCCCAGTAGCTTCTTTCGAGCCACCAAAACATCAATCTTGACTGGATTGTCACCATACAGTTGAACCAGTTCAACCCTAACTCAAAAGCAGGTGCTAGTCTCACCATCGATAGTCACTATACACACAGTCTTCTATCCATCTTTGCTTGCTACTGATTAGGAGCAACCTGAATTGACAAGTGCAGTGCATGACTTTCCATCAACTTGAACAGCAATTACAGGTAGTACTGGGTTTGTATTCATTACAGGGAAGAAACTGAGACTGACATTGGTGTTTTTTTCCTGGGTTGTTATGCAGTATGTATCCTAACATTAACAGAAACAATGCATGATTCTGTGCAGCCCTTGTTCTTGCCATTTGCTTTATTTCTGATAGTGATCCAGGCAGTCTCTTGCCATGGGGTTTGGGCCACTGCACAGGACAGTTTGTTTTTTTTGCTTCAGTTTCTGTGCCACTACTACTGTTGAACCTGCATTCCTAACTTCATCTTTTATGATTACCTGTGCTTGAGCCAGCAGCAGGTGATTGGTCAGAGTGGCCAATCTGGAAGATGGGTGAAGGATCTGCTTCACTGTTTGGCAGCCCCACCATGAATTCACATTGCAAACCAGTTATTCACACCTTTGAATAGAACTGACTTTCTGTAATTCTACCAGATACATCTGGAGATTTGCTGTATTGCAACCAATGTGTGAGAATGAATGACTATCAGAAATGACATATCCAAGGTATTTATTATTTTTTCTGCATCTTCCTTCTCTTCATCTCTTCATTGTTGGTAGACAGCAAACACTCCTCCTGATAGCTTCCAAGGGATAATGTGTTCAAGTCGCTTTATGCTGTACATCCTGCAAAGAAGCTCTCCTTTCTTCATCCACTCAACCATGGACATACCGAGTATTGATCTGTCAAATTCAGACTGGCTGTTCATTTTTGCTGATTTCGAAATAGCTTGTAAGAGGATGAATTCATGTAAGGAAACCAACAATCACCAACATACATGAGCATTCATCACTGTTCAACCAGACGCTCAACTCTAGTGATTTATATAGGCATGCAAGATGCCCAATATTGGTCAGATAACAAATCTACATTCACTGTTGATTAATGAGCTTGAAACACAGCTCTGATTTTTACTTTCAGCAGAGAATACATGCAACACATGGCCATTTTGTCTGACAACTGACTCATTTCTACGGTTTCTTTTGCATGTATAGTTTGGATATACTTTTAAAAAAATGCTGCATTTAGTTTAATAGCATAATACACCTGACACCTTCATAAGTTATTGCCAATGTTTTTCTAATAAGGATATATATTGTAAGTCAAAACTTATACAATATATTGCTCATAAGAACATAAGTATATTCTTAAATTTTTGCCAACACTTTGCTGTGAAAACATAATAAAATCTGATATATTGGTGAAGCAATAAAGAAAAGGTAACTTTTGAATTTTGAACTAAACCCTTTATTTAACTTATGGGGTTAGACTGTTCTTGTTCCACTGCTCATGTGTAGGAATACTGTCTAATTCTTATTTTATTTAGTATGTTTACCATGTTTTTGCTTTTTTGATTATTACCATTAAAAACATGGGCAGCAGCAGCAGTGAAAACATGACAATAGCCAACAGTGGCAGCCTAATTGGCAGTGAGGGTTAACTTTAAAGCTCTAAGTTTAATGCAGGGAAAATGTCCTAGTAGTGGGTTTGTGAATTTGATGAGGTAGTGGTTGTGAAAGTTCAATCCCTGGGTTGGGCGGTGTGTACTTGCACTCAGTGGAAACAGGCAAGCAATTCAATATCTGAACAGTACTAAATAAAATTAGTAGTTGATATTCCTAGACATATGCAGTGGAACGAGAACTTCCCACTGTCCACTAACTGAAAGATTAAATAAAGGGTTCAGTTCGGAATTCCCTGCAGGTTATCCAGGGTGGAGAGCACAACAGCTGAAATGTTGTGATAAAAACAACAATGATGAAGGCAATGGTCTAAATAACTCCTCATCCCAGATATTCAGAGAAAAACCATAATTTCTACTAAAAGAATGCAGTTTTAATTAAAAGAAAAAGTAATTTATTAAAGCAAAAATGTACTGAAAATGCACTAACTTCAGAATGTACTAACCTCCATAGTAAATTTAAATCCAGGATCATACAACATAATACTGATCTCTTAATACCATTACTGATACAATGGGAAGTAACTAAAAACAATAGTGATAAAAATAAAAGTGGCAGAAAGCTGAATGATATAGGCTAAGTTAAACATCATGATACATCTAATGTCAAAAATTTAAAATTAAAGCTGAGTATCTCTGTATCTTATTTTTTCAATTTCAGCTGTAAATGGTGTATACTGTATTTCTCCCCACCTCCCAAACTTCTTTTATATATAAGGCTGATACCATCTGGAGAAGTTCTTTCTCTGAATGAAGCATGTTATTTTTTAATATTTTGTCATTCATTTACTCATTATTTGTCTTATATATATATGTGTGTGTGTATTTCAGATTTCAATGCAAATTCTTTACCTTCTGTTACAGCAACACTATATGTATCACCACAGCCAACTGCAGAAACACAGTATGATTGTAGAGCCATAACACAATGAGGCTGTCCACGTTCATTTGGATCACTCTCATACCCAAGCTGTCCAAATTGGTTTGATCCAAATGTATAGCACTGTCCACTAACTAAAATTAAAGAATTATGAAATGAGATAAAATTTAAAGATTGTAGAAAATTTTGCCGAGATGCATTCATAAAGTCAATCTACTGTTGCCTATTCTTATTTTGTTCAAGTTGGCATCACTGCAGAGTAGAATACACAATGTGTTTAAATCAGTGGAAGAGAATTTATATTGAATTATATTTCATAACTCATGGTATTATGAAAGTTTGCTAGTTTATATTTCTATATTATGCGGGTAATGATTCATTTGCTTTATTATAGAAAATTATATTTTATGAAAATTTGTATTGAACATATAGACTATGAAAGTATTGAAAAAATAATTTATAATGCTGATTTTCAATTTTAATCAAGGTTTCAAGAAGTTCATTCTATCATATAGGATCATTAATTGATTAAATTTCAATTTTATAATATTGCTTGAAAGAAGAACTTTGAAATAAATGAAGGTGAAAAAAATTACATATTTGTTTAAGTAGGAGGAAGTTATGCTCCAGCTATACATATGTAATTCATCTATATATAGAATCAGCTCTCAAAAAGGATTTGTAATAGTGTATTAGATAAGAGGAAGTATTCGATTCCTCGTTTCTTCACTCAATTTGAGGTGTTAACATTTTCTGCTGATAGATTGTTTTGCCCATAAATTCTCCTCAAAATCTACTCATCTGGAGTTTCCTTGACAGACTTTCCTCTTAGAACCGAGTCTTGAGTGATATGCATATAACTTCTTTCATGGTTTCTGCTATGAATAATTATGAAAAACAAATTTTTTTTATTGATAAATTTATAAAAATGCCTGTGAACAAAAAAATTTGAATAAGCACATAACTACAGTTATAAATTTTTATAAAATTCAATTTTTAGGCATTTATTTTATTTGCATTCACTACATAAGTTACTAAAATAGTTAGCAAGCATCATGATTTATACTTTTTTTCCTCAAGATCTGGCAACAAAATGTTAAACTCTATTTATTAGACTGTTTAATTACAAGAATAGAGAATGTATAAATCTAGTTTTATATGTTTAGATTTTATTAAAATTCTAAAAATAGCTTTTCAAAGCAATAAAAATTGTCAAATAAGTAAACAATAATTGAATTGTCAAGGGAAAAACCATCTTGACACAGTTTTTTGCAAGTACAAATGTTAAACTTTGTGGAAATTAGCGTGCAAGAACACTTGGTGTTGTACACAAAGTAAAAGAAAAAATAAATTATTAGATAAGGAATCAGTGAAAAACATTCCTTATATAATCTAATCAGCTGAAAACTTGCTTTTCTCGATGTAAATAAATTTCTAAAGAATTCTCTTTACATTTTTATTTGTCCTTTATAATTCTTTGTATTTTGATTCTATTTATTTGTGATACCAACCTCACTTCAGGCCCACTACTAGTTGTCTTAGCTTCAAGAATGACCTGAAGGACACTGGACATCGATCACTGATCACTACAACAGTATTCTTAAATAGAAATTTTCTCATTACACATGTTATTTGTAGTCTGAAGAGATCTTCTGCTGAAGGGTTGAAACAGTGGTGATCTAAAGCTGAGGTGGTATTACACAATTAGTTAGGATTAACTTCCTGGGTTGGGATAGGACACAAAATGATGGGGTAAAAAAACAAAATACGACTTTACAAAAGATAGTAAATGCCACCTTTATTCATTTTGTTATAACCCAGGCTGTTGAGGTGAAGAAAAACAAATGAAAATAAAAGACAAGTGTATTTTAACACATAAATAAACAACTTTTATTCATTCAGTGTCTGAGAACAGCAAGGATTGTATGGATTGAAACAATGAATTTCATGTACATATCATCTGGTCGCCATGTTCAATTCAAAAGACAATTGACAAACAAGGAAAGTAACTCAATTGTATTTTGAGTTATTGTCCTTTTTAGGGAAAGGAATTTAGCTCCCCCTAGCATGTTTGTTCTATAAACTACTATGAATTTAAATAACTTATATAGGGAAGAAACCATCACCACCTGAGGTGCAAATTGTATGCAACAAGGTCTGTGTATGCCATACCTGTCAAGACAGATTTCAGTTTTGGTAGTGGTTCTTGTAAATTCCAACAGAACACACCCACACCATTACAGAGTCACCATTAGTTATACCCACTGACAGGTTGGATCCACAGCTAAATACAAATATGTTTACCTGAAAGTGTTGGAAACATGACCAAGCAACAGCACCAATCTTCCAAGGTTCAGTAAAAATGTTCTCTGTCTCAGGTGAAGTGCAGTAATCATTGTTGTGGCGTCAATGGTGGTCAACAATTAAAAAGCTCCAAGGAATGTAGTGTACACTGAACAATGCATTTATTGATTGGTTGTACAGCACCAGCATTGAATTGGGATTCAATATGATGCAATGATCTCCTTATTATTTGCTTGTGGTCTCACTTTTTTCCTTCCTGCTGATGTTTCAGAAAAAAACCTAGCCTAGTTGCTACTTTAGAGATGGAGTGCCCCAGCTTTCTGGCCTCACAATCATTCCACAATCAAACAGTATTAAATGTTGTCCACATCCCATGTGAATACCACAGATACACATTACCTTTTATATCACACATGGCACCTGAGTTCATGCCTACAGGTAGGGGAGGGTAAAAGCATCCATTGTCTTGCTGTCTTAATCTTGGCATTTTCATTTATATAATTTCATAAAATACTCCCATTATGGTAGTATTGAGAGTGACAAGTGATGTAAAATTAAAACAAAGTATAGAACAAACAAAAAACAAAATGAAAAATTTCATTAAGATAAAAATTAAGACAGACTTAAATTGTCATTTACAAATGAAATGCTATTATTAAAACTAGTTTTAAAGGCATGATTTCAGCCCAAGTTAATTTTTTGTATTTGTGCCAATGTGAATTTCAACAATATTTGGGTCTGAACCAGCCTGTAGTATATAGTATACAGAATTAAGTTGCAGTGCATTTCTCGATATTCTATGGTTTGCATGAAAATTGCATTTGAGGATGCAATTTTTTTTACTTTTAGCATTTCTAATGGCTATTACAAATTTCCCAGCTTAGAATGTGGCTAGTACATTTGAGAAATTTTACATGCTTGATTCACCATTATGACAATTACTTATTAATTTAAAAATGAGTGCACAGTCTAGTGAAGAAAGTAAAAGCAAAAATATATTTTTATAATTACTAATAGGTATAGAAAGAGAAAAGAGTCTCATCTATTTTAGATACAAATTATCAAGAATAATTTGGCACAGAACTATTGGGGTAAAAGTCAATTTGCACATCTAACATATGAATTTTGTTACATTATATAACCTATAAAAGAATGCTACAATTTTCTTTGACACCAGCCTACCTTTGAATATATAAGGTCACAAATATTACTTTAAAAAATCTCTGGATTTGTTAATAAGAATATATTGCTTTATAGTTCTAGCACAGTTTAAATGTAAGGCAAATTTTATATTTGTAAATAAAACAAAGCAACAAAAGTTGATACAATTAAACTTACCTGTGGCCACAATTGTGTGTGAAGTTCCTAGAGCCACATTCTTTATTTCTTTATCTCCAAGTGGAGGTACAGTAATCAGTGTGAATTCTGAAACCTCATCAATGCAATTACCATTTAAATCTATTCCCAGTTTGTTGTATCTATCATGAGAAAAAATTTATATTAAATTTTATACTTCTAAATCTTCTAAATTAAACATTTATTTAATGCAATTTTTTTTCGTGTTACCATTTAGTTCTAGTTTATCACTTCTAGCAACATTAAATAGATACCATGAATTTTAAAATGTCTTTTTCTTAATTATAAAATGTTAAGTTGGCATAATGACTATTTTTTAATAAAATAGAAAAAAAATCACATAATTCTATTGAAACCAACTAAATTGATTTTCAATGTGCATAGACATGTATATCATTAGGAAAGTGGTACACAAGTAAAATATTTGTTTCATTTTTTGCCAAAGTCATAAAATTGGACATAAGAATAAAGCTATTATTTTGAATTATTCACAGTAAAAATGCAAAACTGATTTAAAATTAAGATATAGAATCATAGATTTCACAGCTTGCAAAATATCACAAACTTACAGTTTTTATAAAGACAACTATAATAGTGTTTTTTTTTTAACAATATGAATTCTATCTTCTGAAAATTCCAAAAATAATATGGTCATGTATATCATTTGTTTAAAAAAGTTTCAAGATTCCTCAAGTTTTTAAATTAAACTGCAAAACATCTTTTAAAATATATTTTGCAACAAATTACAATATGAATTCTTTTTCTATCAAGGGAAAAGAGAAAAGAGAAAGGAAAGAACATTCCAAATTCATAAACTTGTATATGTTTATCAATTAAAAAAGTTGAATCAGGTTTGTTACAAAGACATCTTCATAATCACATAAAATCAATTTTGATTAAAGAAAGTTTTTATAACTAATAGTAAAACTTCTGTTACTATTGATTTGTATTATTTATCAATCGACCAGAAATTATGATAACAGTAAAAGAATAAGTGGTCTATTTGATGATAAACTCTTTACTCTGATATCCAGTATAAAATATGTGAGTGTTTACATGTATGTATATTTAAATTTTAATTAATTTTAACTTGATTATTGTTCAAGTGATCTAATTTTATCCCTTAAATTTCAACTCCTGAGTAACCTTGGGGAATTCCCCTCTGGAAAAGGTCTAAATGCTTTATTCAGAAAGAAATTGTTATATTCTGTGCTAATAGGAATATACACTTGAAAAACATGGTGGATAAAATAAGTAAAGGTTTATTGTAAAAAACCAGTACAATGAGAATAGAGGTAACAGTTATGCACAAGGTCGTCTCAAGTAGATCCAGTAGTGAGTGCTACTATTGGAAGGTCGGTAGCTCTCGTGTAAGTCTGAGTCATACTCAACAGATCCCATTAGTATATTTACTAACCACCCCACGCGATCAGATGTGGCACAGGGCCGAATTTAATGTGGGGTATTTGAGCCCATATGCTCAGCCAAAAATTCCCCGCCGACCCCATATAAAATGGGGTTGGGTAGCTGTTTCCCTGAGATGAGACTCTGCCCTTCGACAAAGCCTTGTCTAGGGATCCTCTCTGCCTGGAGGCAGAAAGTTTGATCAGCACAGCTGGAACAGATGATATCTAGCAACTGACCCACGCAGGCTCAGCCAAAAAATTCGGGTCTGTCAATCTCTCCGGACAAGACTCTGCCCTTCAGCATAGCCCAGGCTCTCCAGCCAAGAATATTGAAAAAGTAGGAAAAAACTAGGAATTTTTCAGCTAAACATGCTTTTACCTTTTAGATTATATTAATTATGACAATCATACAGATGTTCTGCTGACATAACACATTCTTTTGCAGCTCTAATTCAGCAACACTGACCCAATTTGAAAGGTTTATTTTAAAATATAGCCAAAGAACAAAATCTTTATAAAAAACAATGATGGTATGATAAAAATGCAGTAACATATTATTAAAACATATTTCCATTTTCATGTGACATTACTCTATTAAGTCAAAGTAGTCAAAGATTGAATATTTCAAACAAATAGCAGCAGGGCCATATTCCTTTTATAATGATAAGTATACATTACTTCAAGTTTCATAAAAAACTATTATTGAACACAGTTCCATAATGATAAAATTAAACATAAGGAGACAAGTATATTAAACATAAACATGTACTTTGTAAAACATATAAAATGAACAAGTACATATAAAGCATCAAGCATTACAGTTGAAGGGGTAGTTTAACAGTTCTTTTTACTTCTTCATAAATGAGTTTATCAATCGCAATCTCTTCTTTCCAATGTCATTTCTATCTTCAATGCATTTGCTAATAGCAGCTGCTATCGTCTGAAGATTTGCCTTTGCAACATCCAACAGACCCTGACTAATATTTATTTGTAGACTTTATAGCTTCAGATAATCTTAAATTGGCTTCTTCAAAGATCTGATTCGCCTTCTCCATTTCTGTCTTCAGTTCCAATTCACTCTTAACATCTTTCTCCTTTTCATCAAGCATTCGTTTGGCTTGCTGCTGTTTTCAATACTTTCTTTTTCTTCCTGTTTCTGGAGAGCAGCTTCCTTTTTCTTCCTCTCCAGCAATGCCTCCTCTTTCCTTTCAGCTTCTCGCCTTGTTTCATACTTTTGGTGGGCTTGTCTCACTGCAGCCAGAAGGTCCTTGGTTATGGGGATGTCTGTGACATGCTGAAACATGCTAACAGCATCTCTTGTGAGTCTCAGTTCATTAACTGACTCATCTGACAAACGACATCACTCAGGAGTGACCAACTTCTTGTTCACAGAAAGGCTCCTTTCTACATCAGCATTCCCATGTGAAATGCAGAGACAGGTCATCACAACTCTCTTCAAATTAGCATACTTGATCTCCCCACTAGCATTCTTTAAGCTGAAAATGACATTCCAGTAGTGGTCTATCCTGATCAATTGGCCATCCTTGTTGTACATCCCACTTTCATCCACTTGCTCTGACCTGTATAATTTCCATTCATCAATGATCTTTGAAACAATGGAATCTTCTATGGAGGGCAATGCTGAGCAGAGTTCTCTTAGGAGCTGTTGGGTTTTGTCTTGGTCCTTAACCTCAGGATGAAGACATTGAACACATCTGATGATTGTGTCATTCAGGGGTAGTTTTATCAGGAGATAGGCACTGACCAATTGGTAGAATTTTCTTATGTCACACAGAAAACCTTCTGTTTGCCTTCATCAAGAGCTCCTAAGGTCTTCTCAATGTCTGCACCTATTTCCATGTCTTTGAGTTCAACTAAATTCTGGTTGTCAAAAACATCAATGTCTTGAAGTTTTCGTCCTGTTCTGTTCCCAACTACATCATTCTTAACAAATCTATTGAGGAAGGTTTTCAACAATGTTGATGACTCTTCATACAGGAAATAGATCATTGGCTCTTCTTTCTGGAATTTCTTAAGAAAAGGATCAAACAAAGGCCCAACACATACCAGGAACTGAACCTGTGCAAGGCACTTTTTGCTGGAGAGGAACTGGCATATCCTTTGGTATCTGGTCTTCCTTTTCAGCATGCCGAATGAAGAACTCTTCATTTAGACCAAGATCCTCTAGAGTAAGGCTGTAGTCCTCCCTTTGACAGATGTGCGTCTTAAACCACTGGAAAATATCAATTGCTAGTTGTTCAGCATTTTCTCTGTAAACATGAAGTCCTTTCCTGAAAGAGTTATGCACTGTGTGCATGGCACAAAAGGTATCAGTCCTGGCAGTTCAGCTGTTTTCAGATGACTTTGTACAGCTTTTCATATTGTTTTATTAACATTTGGACCATTGCTACCTAAGGATATCAGCTGAGCTAATGGCATTTCAAAATCCATCTTCTGTCACAGCATCTATAATCACACTACTCACAGTCTCTGCTTTAGCATGTCCAAGCATAAGGCTTTTCAGAAACATGGTACTTACTTCACTTTTTTGTTCATTCCAAAATCGAACAAGCATATCACTTCTTGTGTTGAGCATTGCCGGTTTTGTCAAATTGGATTGTGAAAGGACATTGTGCTGCTCTTATTTTTGCAGTGGTCTCTTTTGGAAAGTATGGTCCAAGTCCATCTGATATCAGGTATGATACCTTTGATTTGCTCATGGTGAACTTGTCAGAGATGGTTCCTGGGAAAATTGCCTTGAATAGTCCAGCAATACGTTCACAGGATGTGTAGGAGTACCCTCCAGCAGCAACCTACATTGCTCACAGTGCTTCTGCTTTTGTTACTTGGTCACTGACAGACACTGGATGAAGATACATTTTTTGTTCCACATCTCCTCCTCTTTGCTTGCTGGTACTGGCCACTTGACTGGTTGGCATAAACAATTTCTGCTTGGAATCAGAGAGTTTATCCTTGTATCTCTGACCATCAGCATAACCATTGAGTTGTATAGCTCCAGTAGTTGAACATGAGATGCTCTTTTTACACAGTACACAAAAGCCAGCAAAGCTGTTTGAAGAATCCTTTTTACACCATTTGGACAGCAGTTGGCCATTATTGTCAAGTTTACTAAGCCAAGCATGGTTAAATTTGGTTTTTCCACTAGGCATGATTAGTAATGTTGATAGCTAAGCAAACTACTTCATTTCTGAAAAGAAAGATAACAAAGACAAGAAAGTGGTTTTAAAGCAAGCATAGTATGAAAGGGTTAGATATTTATACAATATCATATATTAAACATGCAAGCCAAGCAGGACTATGATGTATATTATTACTTAAAGGGGGATTACATGTTAACACTAAAATAGGATTGGTATCATGCAAACAGGACACAGACAAGTACACAAGCAAAAGCATTTTCACCACCAAAGCTATGCTACAGTAACTAAAGGTTATAACAACTCTTAAGTTGATTTTCAGTCACTGATCACAGCAAAGCAAAACAGAGGGTTACCAAATGGAATAGGCGAAGCCCAACAATCATTTATAAAGAATATATATTTTCACAGCTTTTAAGCCCAAATTGCTACTAAATCTTCATGTTTTATGCCCAAATACTTTTAAGATCTATAGTTTATAGGTCTATATTTAATCTTAACGTCTTATGATTCCATTCTGCAAAATACTTCAAACACATTTTAGAAATGATTACAATTTTTTTCTTCATTTTTTTGAGAATAAAAAACTAGGAATACTAGGAAGGTTTTGTGAAAAACTAGGAACAACCAAAACAAACTAGGAAAAACTAGGAATCGCTGGAGAGCCTGGCATAGCCTCATCCACGTTCCTCTCTACCTGAAGGCAGAGAGTTCGACCAGCACAGCTGGGAAAGATTCCAGCTAGACTATGTAGTCCCTTGACTTATAGATACTTACAGGTAGTTACTACCTATAGTGTAGTCACTCATGGGGGTGACAGGTTATTCCATTACATCAGAAATAATACCACAAAATCACCCAGCCTCCTGTGCTGTGAACAGGTTAATAGAAGTTTGCCTATTAACCAGCCAATGTTTATTGAATAGGAGAAGTTTATCTCACCTGTTTAGGGTATGGGATCTTTTGAGCATAGCTTTAATGGTTGTTACATTTTGGTGATCTGACTGAATTTTATCATCTGTACCAATGTGTGGTAGTTCTAATCAAAACTGATGCCTCTTTGTGTTTGCTTATAATAATTGTAAATGTGTCCTCAAAGAGGACAAGTCTTTATTTGCTGACAGAATGAGGCACTATCATAAGGTCTATCAAACTTTAAATAAGAATGGTGAAGCTCCAACTGTTGCTTTGGATATCTCCTTGGCATTTGACAGGGTTTGTCATAGTGACCTTCTTCACAATTAAATACGTTATGGTTGTTCTGGACAAATTTTTGATCTGATTCAATTTTTTTCTTCAAATCCTGAAATGAAAGTTGTCTTGAACAGTCATTCTTCTAGATCTTTTTGCATTAGGGCTCTATCCTTGGACCTATGTTGTTCCTAATGTTCATCAATGACCTTGATGTCATCAGTTCTTAATTTGGTATCTCTTGATGACACGACTATTTACTCCCCTCTCCATGGTAAGTCTGACCTGTTTGAAAAGGTCAAATTGGCAGTTGATCTCAAAAATGACTTACAGTCAGTTGTTAACTGGAGCAAGAAATAGATTGTTAATTCTAATGCCTCCAAAACTGTTCTCTTTTAATTGTCTGAGAGAACATTTGTTGTCTTCTGGCTGATGCAAACCTTCAGGAGAATGACTCCTTGTGCCTTCTTGGCACAAGGAGTCATTCTCATTAATGGTATGAAGCAGAAATATTATATTGAATCCATTGCTAGGTCTGCTGTTAGGAAAGTTATTTCACTGTGTCATGCTAGACAATGTTTTTGCCAGAATCTATCTTACTGAATTTGTTCATGCATTGACTATTGCTGTTACATCTAGTTTGGCACTTCTGCTATGTATTTAGAGATTATTGATAAAATTCAAAGAATCTGTAATGTTTTGGTTCTGACACAGCATCTCAGCATCAGTTCCTATCCTATCACCCAAATGTAGATTTCCTCTGATTTTTCTATAAATACTTTTTTGGCAATTGTTCTGATAGACTTTCCTCTTTGATACATAAACTTCATGAATTTAAGCACAATACTAGAATTGTGGCAAGGTTGAAATGGATAGATGTAGCAGTAAAAAAATACAAAAAAGACTTTATATTACATTTAAAATAAGCAATACATTTTCATTCCTAATTAAGAGATAGATGAACCATTTTTATTTCTATCCAAGAGATGGATAAAAAAAGATACTTTTTCATTGTTTGTTGAAAATCCATTGTATATATGCAATAGGTAAATTGCGGCCATTTTATATTTTTAATTTTGCGCATGTGCGTTGTTTGTTTTTGAGTTTGTATAGTAGGGTCAGTTAGTCACTATCTGTGAGAAAAAGAGCATCATAATTCAATTCACTCTGCCAGAAATTTGGAAATAGCAGGCTGTACTGCTTGGAATTCAAGCGAGAAGTTCCAATACAAATATGTCAGAGTGTTTGGGTGTCAATCTGAGTGCAGAGGATTTGGGAAGAGTTGAATGA